>OX439383.1:10052214-10072890 GCA_949319315.1 Zelleria hepariella | reverse complement strand
TGTCGCTCCGGGCTACGTCGACTGTCAAAGCTCATCTGCAGGCCATTTCCTGTTTAGTTAGACTCGGCCCAGACAGTTCAACGTACAACCTACCGACATCGACATAAACGACCGACGTAGAACATTCAAGCACAACGCAATCGTGTATCAATGCAAAGTTTAAATAGAACCATATTGCGATCATGAGTGTGTTTTTAACCAAATGAAACATGCAAACACTCGCAGACAAAACGCGGACTGTTTGCGTTAACTCTACAGGAATAGGAATAAGCTGTTTCTAAACTGTTGTTCCATTGTGAGAGCACCGTTCTCATTCATGGTAAATCTTTTCAGCTCCACGGTGCACGTTTTAATTCACGGCGAGGTGAATGCAACGCCGCCGTGGGAGACATAAAAACTTCATTTGCATTGGAGGACGCGTCCACAGTTTACCTACGGCGCCGCGCCGGCGGCAGTGCAGTGTACACACGACAGCACGTCGACCTTTACATGCTAGCAATCTACTGAGTTACGTTACGGGCGACTTTACAACAAAAGTGTACAGTCTGACGCTGTCGTGTGTACACACGTTATGAAAGAAGATGACCGTCAGGAGCAAAATTGACACTCCACGCAGTTTATCAAGACTGCAAGGAGGCCGTGGAGCTATGCTACTCGCTCAAACGATCTCTTCGAGCGATAAAGATATGTTCGAAATTCTAAATTTTTTAGTAAAGGTCGGATGTGTACTGTGGCCAGCGAACGGAAAATATACCAGAGTTCTCATGGCTTCAAGCCATTCGACGCGAGCCCCATGTTTATCCAGTATTACGCAAGGTTCGCAAACCGACGCAAATGGGACCTATCTGAAAACATGCCTTTGAAAGAAAACCGCGAGCTCTATAGTCTGACTGAAATGTAATAAAGCATCAAAGAAATTGAAATGTAAAATTTCGTAAATCAACGATGACAACTAAAAAGCAAAACCTTTATGCAGGCAACAAATTGTTTATGGGCTTTATCAGTTGTTCGTCCATATACGATTATTTGGTCGTTGTCGTATCCCTGCTCATTATTACCGACCACCCCCCGACTTCCCTTGCATTATATCGCCCTGACTGACAGCGTTAAGTTATCGCTAGTTTGTTACGCGTCTTGTCACGAAATCTTCACTTGAAATTCAATTTCTCGGATGTAGAGTAAATTCCTGTTTTGGTGCGAAATCTGAACTCAGTTTGATTGCTCTTCATTAACCTCTGATAAAACTATGTCCTACGCGGTGGCACGCTGAAATTGAACGATCAAATGATCCCAGTGGAGTTTAAATTTTCAGACTGATGTATACTACAGTTACGTTCTAGTTGGTGGTCGTAGTTGTCGAGCCTTGGGGAGCTCCAGGAAATACCCCCCTTCACCCCACAAGGCGTTATTTAGTGGTCGTTTCTCATATTATGTATTGCACGGCGGAACCTTTTTCTCCGGTTGGGTTGGCCAGTCCCCATGCCGAGTTCACATTCAGCTCAGCTTTCCATAAGTCTTAGAAGTTCCACTAGAGGCTCCCTTACCAGTTTAAAGGTAGAGCCACTTATTATTAGCTTGAATTAATATGCTATGGTTCCTTCGGTTCGTCATTGCGTCTTATAGATGTGGAGGGCTTTAACCGTAGGAGGTACATTTTGCTCCCATCGCAATCAATTGCTTATTTGTGGCGTTCGTTCCACAATATTAATTTCTTAAGAATTTTTAATAACCCAAACTTAACTTTTAACGAGGCAAGTAGACAATGAATTACTTTTTATCTCCTGTACCCTAAAGTTTAAAAAGGACCCGCGTGAATAAATTATCAGCACTGAAAGGACTCGGCCTCGGAAAAATGCACAAGTGAATTTCTGTAGAGCGGAATGAAAAGTGTTTTGTTATGTAGGTAGGTATACTCAGCTACCCAAGTACCCACTCAACCTACGTTATATCTAAGTACTTATTTATATATTTAGCTAGACCTCGGGATTGGGTCGAAAAGGTCCCGTTAATGAGCGGCCCGGCCAATTATATCAAATTAATACTTTATGACTACCGTCCCACTTTTTACTTATTTTCTGCCTGATGGGAAAATTACCCAAATTTTGCGGCAAAAATAAACCGGCTTACATTTTCATTGCATGAAATTAGTTATATTTTTTCCCTCTGATGATGAGATAACGATCCTGTTGATATTGCAGTTAGTAGCTCTCCCTGCATATCAGGAATTTTAATTTCGGATATTCATTCCATCAGTCAATATGTACGTAACTTTGAAATTAAACAAAGTCATAGATACATGCCCGCACCGGGAATCGAACCTAGGACCTTTCACTTCAGAGTCCACTGTTCTACCCACTAGACCACCACCGCTTTGTTTAATTTCAAAGTTACGTACATTTGTGAATTAGTAGTAGCAATACCACTCGCTGACTATGAAGGAAAACATCGTGAGGAAACCTGAGCGTGTGAGGCATTATACCCTCAACGCAAAAATCGCCAACCCGCATTGAGCACGCGTGGTGATTAAGCTCGCACTCTCTCTCTGAGAGAAGGCCTTTGCCCAGCTAGTGGGACATGTACAGGCTACATCTTACTTTACAGTCAATATTCGTCTATTGGTTGGAGTGTATTTCCCAGAACACTTCACGTTTTTCTGAGTGTGGTCGTACCTGTTGTTATTGGTTGCAATGAAACTGGGCATATAAGCGAATAAGAGCATGAGACTGTCGACTGTACTTACACGTGTCAAATAAATTAATCCAAAGGAAATTTATCAAGCATTTAACGCGAAAACTCCAATGTCAACAATGATTTACGTAATAATGCAAAATTTATGGTAAATATTAATATTGTTTGACAGTAGTCTTGAAGGGGTAAGTTGAAGATTGAATACGCTCATACGAGTAAAACGAACGTTAGATAATAAGTAGCAGTTGAGGTAAGTAAGCTATATCTTGATCATGTATTTTTGGGTAAAGAGTTACACAGGACCTAGGTATAGCATCCTATCAGCATAGTCAGCCTAGTAAAGGCAAACTATGTATGGTGTTACATAGACAGATCTATACCTAAATTAAGTTTTATCGTCTAGAATTAAGCGTAAATAAAGTAAAGTCGCATCAAAACTCAAGCTAAGTTCTAAATAGAGGACGTAAAATGGCAGAACGGAAACCGTCATTCTAGCTGTAGGGCCCACTAAGTATTTAATTATGCTTCAAGAGTTTCTTAGAGTGCCAGTACGCCCGTAATTCCCTATGCTATGTTTCAATCGGAAAAAGAAAAAACCATTGAAATTAAAAATAAAATCTGTCACAAAGTTAATGAAAGAAAGAAAGAAAGAAAAAAGGTTTATTGCAATACTCTTAAAAATTTAACAACAATATAGTAGGTAATATTCTAATGTAATAGGAAGAGTAAGGCAATGGGTTTTGGCTCAGCTTTTGCTGACTAAGGTACTGCACAGAGAACCCTAGGAACAACGCTGGTTTTCAGCCACAACCCATAAAAACTAAAACTAAAGCTAAACATAAAACTAAAACTAATGACACAAAAAATTTAATTAATAAATAAATAAATAGCAATTTCAACCAACTTTCCAAACAAAAAAATTAACGCATTATAGAAATGAATTTCATTATAGAGTAAGTGAATGAATGAATAAGTGTGTACATATAAATACTTTAAATGTAGTAAATAAATAACAATGTATGTGCAAGCATATAATTTATGTTCATGTATGAGACTGTGTGTGTATATGTTACCGGCCAAACCCGATTTAAGGATAAACTAGTTTCGCCTAGGCCAAACTAGTTTATCCGAACGTCGTATGGATAAACCGGTATGTCCTAGGCCAAACTAGTCTAGCCGAAGCTCGTTAGGAGAAACCAGTTTAGCCTAGGCCAATCTAGTCTGGCCTAGCAAGAATATGTAAGCTTCAGGATAAACTAGTATGGCCTAGTCCGAGCTGATATTGACGAATGATTAGATATGAATGTTACCATATCTCGTAAACTAAGAGGCTTAGCGCAAAAATAACGAAATTTTCGAACCCCTTAATAACCCCGGAACCAAACTTTTTACTTCTATACGTGTTCTAAAAACCGACATACAGGGTGTTTAACATACAGGGTATTCCTGAAAGTGTGACAGACAGTCGAAAAAGATTTAAAAAGGTTAGGTCCGTAGGTTTGGTTGGCGACACACTGACAGTCATACCTCTTTTTGTTTACGAATGGTCCTTTAAACCGGACAAAACCGGACATACCGTAGACTTTTTGAATGTAGACTTTTTCAAATTCGGCCTCTAAATGCTGTTCAGATAATTACGGCGGGTTTGTTAATTTTAAGAAAAAGTACTAGGCTAGCATAAATAAGTAGAATCTGTATTACGCCTACTCAAATACTAGACTAGACTAGACTAGTTTGGCTAAACTGGTTTCTCCATACGAGCATAGGGCTAAACTAGTCTAGCCCTATTTAAGTAGGGGTAATACAGATTCTACTTATTTATGCTAGCCTAGTACTTTTTCTTAAAGTTAACAAACCCGCCGTAATTATCTGAACAGTAGGGATGCATTTAGAGGCCGAATTAGAAAAAGTCTACGGTATGTCCGGTTTTGTCCGGTTTAAAGGACCATTCGTAAACCAAAAGAGGTATGTCAGTGTGTCGCCAACCAAACCTACTGACCTAACCTTTGTTTTAAATCTTTTTCGACTGTCTATCACACTTTCAGGAATACCCTGTATGTTTAACACCCTGTATGTCGGTATTTAGAACACGTATAGAAGTAAAAGGCTTGGTTTTGGGGTTATTAAGGGGTTCGAAAATTTCGTTATTTTTGCGCTAAACCTCTTAGTTTACGAGATATGGTAACATTCATATCTAATCATTCGTCAATATCAGCTCGGACTAGGCCATACTAGTTTATCCTGAAGCTTACATATTCTTGCTAGGCCAGAGTAGATTGGCCTAGGCTAAACTGGTTTCTCCTAACGAGCTTCGGCTAGACTAGTTTGGCCTAGGACATACCGGTTTATCCATACGAGGTTCGGATAAACTAGTTTGGCCTAGGCGAAACTAGTTTATCCTTAAATCGGGTTTGGCCGGTAACATATACATGTGTGAGAGACAGGAATGGTGTGTTTGTTATTGAATAACAAAAAAGAAAAAAATATTAATGCAATCCAAATCCATTAATTCCAGGCAATTTTGTTTTTTTTATTTGTTTTTTTTTCTAATTTTAATGGCAATTTGTTTTTCCAAAAATATATATTTTATTTCAAATTCTTGTTATGTAGTACACGTGCCACGCTAAATTTGAATTACGATAGAGGGGACAAATAATAATAGCATTTTTTTCCTTTTAAATGTAGGTATGTATTGAATGCTTGCAAAAAGGAAGTTCTCGAGAAAATGCCTCTGGTTACAACAAACGTTTAATAAAAAAAAGCCTTAGCCATGAAGCGATGTAGGTAGAATACGTAAAACAAAAAAAAACATGTAGGTACCTACTTAATTTAAGTATCGTTATGTCACACTGTTTTGTGAGAAATCTGAAGAGACAGAACGATACTTACGTATTTGCTTAGTGAATTTCTCCATTCAGAAATCGGCAATTAGTTAAATTGGTGATAAAGCGCTACTGCAAAGGTCTAAAATACCATCATAAGTATTTATTTTCATAACAACCAAAGAGGCTTCATGATCTGGTTATCCTTTTCTGAACAAAATAATGAAATGTTTACCATTTCCGCAACTCCAATTAGAACGGATTACACGTTGCGCCTTAGTCCTAGTTTAGCGAAAGCTTTTTGCCTTCCATTTCCCATTGCACGCGCTCTCAGTCTTTTATGACCGTGTGTGTGGTGTATCACGAGATATCTATACTTATAATAAAACTCTAGCGAAGTCAATTCTGTACATTTAATATTTTTAGAAAAAAACTAGCAGGGGTTACTAAGTAAACTATACTGAATACAAAAATGCAAAAAAATCGGTCTATGTCTGTCTGTCTGTCTGTCTGTCTGTCTGTCTGTGTGTTACCTCATCACGCGAATACCGCTGAATAGTTTTCAGTCAAATTTAGGACCGTGATAAGTCCTGGTTCTGGGAACAATCTAGGCTATCCGATGTTCAGAATACATTGCGGGTTGCAATTTTAACTTCGTTTTTTGTAAGAAATATTCATAATTTTGATATAGTTTCTTGAAAGATATGTTAATAACGTGATACTAAACACATTTAAAAAAATATATAATTTCCGGAAAAAAAAAATCCTACTTGGAACCTCATTATCTCGGAAACCGTTGATTTCCTAGGCATAGTTTCTTGGGCAAAAATGTTCGTTGTGATGAGGACTATACAGGGTGTTAAAAGACCGCCAACAGACCCGAAAGCCACTAGACACCAAAACAAAGTACTTTTTCGATAAATTATTGTTGGGAAATGATTTTGGTTTTTTAGGTTACAATTTTGAAAAATATTTTTTTAAGCAATGGACGTGTAACGCACAGAAGTCATATTGCGCAAGCGTAGGTATCAGATTATGTTACTTAAGCTTGAAGTGCCGATGTTTAGAATACATTGTGGGTTGCAACTTTAACGTCGTTTTTTGTAAGAAATATTCATAATTTTGATATGGCTTCTTGAAAATTTATGTTAAGAATCCCCTGAAGCTCTGCAGCCCTCTCGCTCGCACTTTTCAACATTTTAATTTATTGTAAGATAATGATTCAACTTTGGACGATAAAATATAATTGCAGACATAGATAATAAAGCTATCGACATGCAGACATACTTTAAATTTCACATTTATAGTTTAAAAAATAAATATTACTGAACTACTTCTTTTAACCGAAGTTCTGTGATATTTTTTTATTAGTAGGAATACTAAATCAAAAGTGTGTCCACATGTCGATAGCTTTATTATCTACTAGCTGACCCGGTGAACTTCGTATCACCTGAAATAGTTTGACTCTCCGCGTCAAAAATGGCGATTCCAATACAAAATGACCAATTTTTATTTCTTCCGTTTTTCAGCTAATCCTTTAACTTTTCCCATATTTCTTTGCTTTTAAACCTACCCTGAACTATGGTGAACTAAACAAGACAGTAAATATGCAAATCGGTCAAGCCGTTTCTTTGTTTTAGCGAGACTAATGCACGGCGATTAATTTTTATATATATAGATAGATAGATGTCTGCAACTATATTTTATCGTCCAAAGTTTAATCATTCTCTTACAATCAATTAAAACGTTGAAAAGTGCGAGCGAAAGGGCTGCAGAGCTTCAGGGGATTCTTAAGAACAAGATACTGAATAAATTTCTGCAAAAAAAAAGTTTTGAAAAATCCAACTTTGAACCTGATTATCTCGGAAACCGTTGATTTCCCAGGCATAGTTCCTTGGGCAAAAATGTTCCTTATGATGAGGACAATACGTGGTTTTCCACTTTGTTGGCGGTCTTTTATCACCCTGTATGTGATCTCCCACTTTGTTGGCGGTCTTTTAACACCGCTCGGTATTCAATACAAGCACTCGCCGCAAACAATAATTTTGCATTCTTGCATAGCAAATAACTATTGTTTACCGTTGAGCTGGATAGACAGAGTTATTAGCCGTATGCTTTGCTTGCTGGCTTAGCATGAGAATGAGTAAGACCTTATCTATGGGCTTATAACTTTATCTATCCCACTCTACGTCGAGGGAGATACATATAAACCCTTTTACTTCCTAAGCAATTCTTATGCTAAGCTTCCTGGTATCTTATCACGGGCGATACCTTAATGTAAACAATACATATTTATTATTAAATTTATAAATGTACTAGCTTTTCGCCCGCGACTTCGTCCGCGAAGACTTATAAGAAGTTGCCTGGGTACATCTTTCACCATTATCAAATTAGCATGATTCAAGATTCAAGATTCAAGATATTTATTTGCTTTGAACGTGGTAGGTACATTTCAGGTGTTAAAATAGTTGATATTTAAAAGTTCAGCACATTCAACCTATTTAAGGCATGCAAATCTTATGAGTACATAATGCAAAGCAATAAAATTAATAATAACGTCAATATTTTTTAAAGATGTTTGATTATTTCTAATTTAGTATACAAATGCTTACTTTCAAGTAAATCGGACCAAAATTTTTTTTATTTCTTTCAAACTTTGAACCCCGGTTTGGGCATTTGAAGGGTTAAAATTATATTTTTTTCTTCATGGTGGGTAGTTTTGCTATAAAACACAATTGCACATTCAATTTAAAAGTTGTAGCTTTAATGGTTTAGGCCTGACTTGATACAACAGGAGGAAAAAGCTTCAAACTTTTCTACCCCTTTTAACCCTTTAGTCGGCAGAAATTTCAAAAACACTGAAACACGTGTTTGATTATTTCTGATTTAGTATACGAATACTTAGTTTCAAGTAAATCAGACAAAAAATAATTATTATTTCATAGAAACTTTGAACCCCGGTTTGGGCATTTGAAGGGTTAACATTATTACTTTTTTGTCATGGTTGGTAGTTTTGCTATAAAACGCAACTGTAGTTCGAATTTCAAAGTTGTAACTTAAATGGTTTGGACCCAGCATTGCTACTATATCAGGGAAAAATCTTCAACGTTTCCACCCATTTTAACCCTTCATTCGCTGAAATGAGAAAAATGCAGAAACACGTGTTTAATTATTTCTGATTTAATATACGAATACTTAGTTTCAAGTAAATGGGACCAATTTTTTTTAATTTCATACAAACTTTGAACCCCGGTTTGGACATTTGAAGGGTTAAAATTATATATTTTTTCTTCATGGTGGGTAGTTTTGCTATGAAATGCAACTGCACATTCAATTTCAAAGTTGTATCTTTAATGGTTTAGGCCTGGCATTGATACTACGTCAGGAAAAATCTTCAAACTTTTCTACCCTTTTTAACCCTTTAGTGGGCAGAAATTTGAAAAACGCTAAAACACGTATTTATTTTTTTCTTATTTCATGTACAAATACTAAGTTATAAGTAAATCCGACCAAAAAAAATTTTATTTCATACAAACGTTGAACCCCGGTTTGGGCATTTGAAGGGTTAAAATTATATTTTTTTCTTCATAGTGGGTAGTTTTGCCACAAAACGCTACTGCACATTCAATTTCAAGGTTGTAGCTTTAATGGTTTAGGCCTGGCATTGATACTACATCACGAAAAATCTTCAAACTTTTCTACCCCTTTTAACCCATTAGTGGGCAGAATTTTGAAAAACGCTGAAACACGTATTTAATTGTTTCTTATTTAATATACAAATACTAAGTTTCAAGTAAATCGGACCGAAAATTTTTTTTATTTCATACAAACTTTGAATCCCGGTTTGGGCATTTGAAGGGTTAAAATTATATTTTTTTCTTCATGGTGGGTAGTTTTGCTACAAAACGCTACTGCAGTTTCAATTTCATAGTTGTAGCTTAAACGGTTTGGGCACAACGTTGACACTACATCAGGAAAAATATTCATACATTTCAACCTCGTTTAACCCTTAAACGGCTAAAATTAGAAAAAAGCTGAAACAGGTGTTTAATTATTTCTGATTTAATATACGAATTCTTAGTTGCAAGTAAATCCGGCCAAAAAAAATTTTTTTTTCATACAAACTTTGAACCCTATTTTTACCGCTTTAAGGGTTAAACTTGAAGTAAATCTATCTTAACCCGTAGCGTGTCTACAAATTACAACTATTGTCAAATTATCACTGTTGTGGCATTAGCGGTTTTGTTCCAGCATTGATCGTAACTGGTGAAAAAAATCGAAAAACTTTAGCACCCATTTTAACCCTTAAGTGCATAGAAATGAGAAAAAATCTGAAATAGGTGTCGAATCATTTTTAAATAAAAGTACAAAAAACTAAGATTAAAGTACAAAAGACCAAAAAAAAATTTTTTCCCATACACACTTTCAACCCGATTTTGACCCACTTAAGGGTTAAATAAAAGAAAATCGCTTCTTAAATGAACCCTCCACCATATAACGCAACTTTTGTCCAAATTTCATACTTATAGGTTCATCCGTTTGGGCTGTAGCGTGATGAGTCAGTCACCCTAAGCCTTTTAAATATATAGATTGTTTAGATTAAGGTTTTTATTCTACTTTATTCTATTGCTTTCTTTTGAGCCCTGCTACCGCAAGTTAAGAAATAATAACTATTAAAATACCCCCGACATTTTAGCTTCGAATAAGCATATTTAATAAATGGCTGAACCAATTTTGACAAAACATAACTAAGAACATTCGCTAGAAAACCTGCTTTCAAATTAAAAAAAAAAACCTAAAGCTTCCAAATCGTTCACCCATTTAAAAGCTACGGTGCCACAGACAGACACACCCTCATAAACACTTATACAGACACACTCACAAAGCTGTCAAACTTATAACACCCCTCTTTTTTGGTCGGGGGTTAAAAAAAACCTTCCTTTTGAGTTTTCCTCCACAGTCGAATTTGAATTAAATGTCAAGTGTGTAAAAACGCATACGAAGTCGCGGGCACAACTACAGGGTGCACTCTAAGTCGATAGCGGAACTTTAAGTGGGCTATCTACTGATCAATACAAACAACTTGTACTAAATGGCGAAAAAAAAGGAGTGAAAAAAATATCAGCTGTTCCATACAAAAGGTCGACTCAGTACTGCGCCAAATGTATGAAACAGCTATTATTTTTTTCGCTCCATTTTTGTCGCCACCTTGTACAAGTTGTTTGTATTGGTCAGTAGACAGCCTACTTAAAGTTCCGCTATCGACTTAGAGTGCACCCTGTAGTGTCGGAATAAAAATAAATTGCTCCCCTAACTTCCTTGAACATAACAATATTTGGACAACACTAAACAAGATTCAGGGTAAAAAGAACAGCAGAGCTTTTTTGCGTGTTACATGTTGCGTTTATTCGATGCTAAATAGCATCCTTTTTGACACAGAATAAAAAATGACAAGCTGCTTATTGCAAAAAAGAAGCGCTGAAAATGTAGAGTCCTCGGCGCGATTAAAAAAATAAACATTACGGTGAAAATATTTCATTTCGCGGAAGAGAAACGCGTTTCCAACGATCTATCCGTTAAGCTTTTACAGCTCTCCATGACCTCTCCAAACATGGTGAGTTTGTAGGGATTGGGCGAGGCGCGCGATGCTCGAATACCCGCAGAATTGCACGCTGCACCGTCAAAACCAAACTGAGACTCGGTCTTACAGTCTACTCCACACGCCGCACCGACCGCTTAACTAAATAGTTTGTAAGCTACAGGGTCAGATTTATGCATGCAGGGGTCCTAAGCCCGCATCACAAAAACATTTATATATTTTGGGTGTGCGAACGCGTGGTGCCTACCTATATTCTGAAACGTTTACGCCTGAATATTGCGCGCGCTATTGTTTACAATCGGCTAATCTTAGTTACAAACTGACTAGTAGTGATTAAAATTGCAAATATAGTCTACAAATAACCACGGAATCATACTAGAGTTCTGGAAGAAATTGATTAAAAATTCTTGAAAAAAGTAGCTTGCAAAAAGTAGCACTGTCTCCATTCCACCTCCATGGTAGAGGGCCCGTGCCAGGTGCAGCCAAGGGCCCACAAAATGCTAAATCCGGCCCCGATGTTGTTTGTTACTTCAACTGCAACGCAAAGTGCATTAACCTTCTGATGTGTTCATTTTTGGCAATTCCATTTTCATTGTAAAGCTGGTTGAACAAAAAACTCTTTCATCTCGCGGAAATTAACAAACATAAACTACACTTAAACTTTCGTAAGCACTGCACATTTTGTATTTCGTAAACGGTTAAACTTACTTTTATTATGTCGGTGTAGCCGACTAGTTTCGGTCCTCATTCGGAGACCTTAATCATGGAGCTGAGACGGCCCGTCGCACTGTCGGTGCGCGCGCGGCGTCAATGAAGAATGTCCGTGGGTATGTTAAATCACTTGAAACTTTATGACCGTGTAGCCGACATAAAAAAAGTAAATTTAACCGTTTACGAAATAAAAAAATAAAAAAACTATATAAGTACACCACGGATGTGTCGCCCGGTTCGAAGGGTGTTCCATAAAATTACATCAAACCAGGGGCCTTAGCCTGTAACACAATGGCGTATCAATGGCGTCCCAGGTAGAAGGACAAAACCGGGATTTTTTCGTTGCACTCCAACAACCAGCGAACTAATACTCTAGAATTAGACTCATAATATTCTTGGCTGTACTACAAAAACATTAAAAGGACCGACACTGGACCGACCGCATTAATAAATCGTCATTGAAACCGTCAACCGAGAGCCCATTTTGGCACCATTTCGTTATAGGCTAAGGGCCCAGTAGTGTCACCGCGCTTTACGAAGTCTGCAGTTGTCGCGGTGGTCGAAATCCAACCGGTACCTTTTTGTACCCAAGTTAGTGATATTTGATTTGATAATAGCACTTACCGTAGCAAAAAAGATTATTTTTTAGATCTGTGACCGTAGTTCAAACACACAGGATGAATATGCGGACCGACCGACCACCGACTACGTTCACTCTACCAGAAAACCCATATAAAACGAAGCAAATTACAGAGCAGCTTTTGTAAATAATAGATTCCTCAGACGGATGATGTCTGGCTTTCGCTCATTAGGCGTTCTTTTATCCACCGAGAAGACTCTAATGAAAAGCACACCTAATCCTACCTTATACTTACTTATTTACTACCGAATATCATAAATTAGGTTCCACCGAGTTATTACGTTTTCACAGAAGACACAGCACCGCGGTACCTACTCGTAAGTAAGATAGTGTTTTTACTATTTATTGCAGCGAACGGAAAAAAACTTTCGCTGGTTTGTTTGTCATTACGGCGGCGTAGAGGGTCCATAGATGCAGATGGCTAAGGAACAATGGGAGGTGACGAGAGACGACACGATAGTTTGGCTGTTGGCAGAGGTGGACTGATGATGACGATGATTTGTTGGTCAATTTCTTTCATCAAATGTCTTTACATAGGTATCTATGAAAATGCGACTAAATCATTATTTCCATAAAAAATACTTTCTTCTAGAGTCTAAAACCAACCAATGCGATTGAATACAGATACGAATGCAATCTGCGACTGTTAATGGAAGCGGCTGTATTATGAAAGCCAGGTGTTCTTGTTAGCCGTCTTTGCTAGCGGACGCCTGAAAGCTCTATACTGTTGCTCGTTATTTCATGAATGCCGCGTAATTGAAACAGCGCGCGGCTTCTTCGAAAACACCCTTTGCCGTGACCACAGCCGACGTGCAATCAAGAAATATGTGTGTTTCACCGAGCAAAGTGGATGCAAGTTCCGCAGGAAAGGGACCAAAACTGAATGCTCGACGAAAAGGAAAAGTTCAAAAGTAATCAAAAGTCAGAACCGTTTACTTTCCGACATCTCCATACCTAATATTCTTCTTCATTCCATAACATTAAAGTGTGAGGACAAGATTCATGAGCATCCAATGCATTATTCAGACGAAAGTCGTAGGGCGTTGGGCGACGGGTGAAAAATTACTACACCATCTACCTGGCAAACGTATCTCTCGCACTGACGTGTGATGAAAATCACGGAGGCATTGAAAAAACCCTAGTGTCAGAAGGTAAGTAGAAACAAAAATTCCATGATTTATCTTAAAGCTTTTTACCAATGTAAATGCTGAGCTTTTCCTTTTTAAAATGGCTGCTATTACTTTATGTTTATTCGGATATTTCAATGTGTTAGAAGAAGAAAATCGAAACAATATCAAAGAACACAATCTCGAAGAAGTAAACATCGGAGCAGCCTTACAGCGGTGACAAAATACATTTCCACTTCCCAAGCAAGCGTAGACATAATAGATAAGGTCGTTTCCACTCCGGAGGTCGGATGTGGCTGCTGCCGCTCGCAACGGCCAAATTTATCGCTACCTACCTACCGACACAAAGTGGGTCCATATTAACATTACCTCATAATTTATTATCGCGTTCGAGCCGGGCCACATGCAACGCTTATCAGCGTGTGGTAAGCCCGCGATAAAGTAATAAGTCACCGCACGAAAAATTACGGACTGCACAGCATTCTCATCTGTGCGAAGCGAAGCCATCAAGAAGAAAGAAATCTCACAAGATTACACATAAGATTGCGAAAGTCGGAACAATGCGCGTATTCAACAGGACGACGACGAAGCACATTTTAGTGCGGGCGCCGTGTCCGAAAAGAAAAATGTGGGGCGGGCGGGCGGCGCACATTAGAATAGTGGGGGTCGACGACCCCGTGACTCGCGATCCGTCCACCCTCGCGCGTAACAGCTCCTCCAGGTATTAAGAGCTATGGGTGTATGGGCCAAAGTAGCCGCGGACCCGTGGACAATCATTTATGTTCGGTCTGATTTCAGAGGGAGTAGAGATCGTCTACTCTAAACCTAAATTACGCGAGCGGTTGTATGCGTGAATATGATAAGGAGCGCTCTCTACCTTATTGTACCTTTCTCTCAACTCTTGGCTGATTGACATTCTTCTAACTAAGAACAAATATTATAGGTTGATGTTGTTTCCAAAGTGACACAAGTAAACGAAAACAAGATAATTAATCCAAGTTTTATGGAAATGCTGTGAATGCGAGAGATATTTTTATTTTTAAAGGACGTCGCCCGGAAGTAAAGGGGTTCTTTCGATCTGGGACTCGACCATAAATCTGTCCCCTGAGACTTCTCACAAGCCAACGGCATCTATTATTCAAATGGACGGCTGAAACACGCCGCGTATGACAAATGATGAATTACAGGACGCCAAAAGGTAACAATGTTTCCAAGTTACAGGGTCTGCGGCGACGTAAAAACTTTGGAACTGAATATTGGCTTGGTCATGAATTTCTTCGAAATGGATCGAGAATTTCTTATAAATACCAACTGACTCTACTTGCTCTACAATAATGATAGTTCTCGCCGCTTCAGTATAATTGCGTGACTGAACCTCGTAGAAAATTTTACTACACAAATAACCGTGATTCGGCCCATTTCGAAACAAATAAAAAATATAACAAAATCAGCCAGGGGGTATCCTGGCGTGTGGCTGACTGAACTATTTAGCTCTAACACTACGATAAAAAGACCTATTTTTAAAGTCAACAAGACTACCTAATATACTGACCTTGTCTTTCCTTGACCCTCTGATGCTCACGAGTTTAAAGTCCGTGCTCACGGGGTGCAGCTGGAGATGGTTCTGATGTCAGTGAAGTTTCAGGTTAGGTTTTGTTTAGTGAGTCCATTTTTCTGGTCTTTTGTAAGAACAAAAGGTTATTTGAATTTGGAATATGGATACTGTAAGTAAACGTTCAAATGAGTAAAGAGTTTACAGAAGAGTTTGAACATTGAAAAAAAAAAGGTATCATACCTTTATTTATTTTTTCACTTGAAATTATGTTGTTATCGAAACGTGAAGAATAGTAGATTATTACCCGAGGGACTAGAACACAATTTTTAAGGCGAGAGTGTTTCTTTGAATCCCGAGCGGAGCGAAGGATTCTAGAGTAGAATCCCGAGCGTAGCGAGGGTTTCTAAAGTAGAATCCTGAGCGCAGCAAGGGATTCAAAGTACTTGAGCTTAATAATGTGTTGCTCCCGAGTTGAATTCTCAACTTTTTATCACCCTCTATGAGAAAATAAGTGACTGAAACTTACGAATAATTAGCGTCGGCATCCACTGTTCTCTGGAGTTAATATTTTAACACTTTAAGTGTAGTGAGAACTACTTGAGGAAGAAACACTTATTAGAAAGTAAGTAAAATCCAAATTTTAGTACCTACACAAATAAACGATAAGAACGAAGACGGAATGCATTTCTGACGTTTTTGATTTTCTACAAACTTTTTTTTATTTGGTTCCCTAAAAAGCTATTTCCCTGTTTGCGGGGAACGACCCAGGTCTTTTCGAACACAATAGATAATCATAAAAAGTAGCTTCTGTTATTCTTCTCTTTGAGGCTGGCCGACTTAGCGCTATGGCTCATTTTACTATATACTTTTTTTTAGGTGTTCCGTCAAATGGCTTCTGCACCATATCTCATGGCGAAGAATTGTAAAATTAAATTGACAGACGAATGTCCAATCGACTCAACTGGCCCCCGTCATGATAAAATCCGATAACGTCGACGGCGATTACGAGGGAAATAAGTCCTCTTTGAACTTTCCTTTCAAAACATAAACGTCACTCAACTGTTCAAACTTTGTTATCATTGGATAACTCAATTATTTACGGATTTTTAATTTCAAAGGACGATTTCAAGTACGGAATCCTATCAAAAGACGCGGTCTGTATTTTATTTGAGACAACACTGTATGACTCTTGATGTAACTTAATAGGTAGATACATTTACGCAACAACGTTCAGGAAATACGGAGCTGAAAGCAAAACAACTTAGGTTGAATGAATGATGCGTGGAGCACTTACGCGTTTATAGCAGTGCAACGCGTCGGGCTGTGCTATGCGAGGCACGCGCGACTTTTACACATAAAACGTCAACATTTTTCACGCGAAGAGCTCCCCTTCAGCGCCTTGTGTCTCCCCTCCACAATAACGCTTTCCAATTACATTTGTCACGAAAATTTCATAAATTAACACTGATGGAGCACTCTTGCAGCTTTTACCTAGAGTAGGTAATTGCAAGAAGCTTACGCATGCCGCCCGGAAATCTCTATGGAAACAAACAACCCATATCTAGTACTAGTTAGAGAGCTGGTGACCAATCGAGATATTTTTTCGTACAAGGCTAGGAGTTGGTAGGCTGATAGAGTAGACTTCGCTGAGTCTGGGAAAAATATTTTTTTGGCACGGTCGCGGTTGAAAGTTAGATTTTTTCGACTTTGAATTTTTAAATGTATGGGTTAAGTATATTTTTTTTGTCGTACAAGGCTAGAAACTTCTAGGTTAGTTGTTGAGACTCCGTTGAACAAGAAAATATTTGTTTTTTTGGCCGAGCGTGGTTGAAAGTTTGATTTTTATAACCCAAAAATTCACACTTTCTAGGTTATAAAAAACAATATTTCTACCGCGTTTGGCTAGTAATAAATAGTGATTTCGTGATCAGCGGAGACTAAAAAGGCAGCCTAAAAACTCCCAACCTTGTAGACAAAAAGAAATGACTCAACCCATACATTTAAACTTTCAAAGTCGAAAAAATCTAACTTTCAACCGCGACCGGACCAAAAAAATATTTTTCCCAGACATAGCGAAGTCTACTCTATCAGCCTACTAACTCCCAGCCTTGTACGAAAAAATTTCTCGATTGGTCACCAGCTCTCCAACTATACCTACAAGTGGCAAGTTCAAACGGAACACAACAAAATAAATGGAATTGTGCATTGATTTGGAAAAACTAAGGCCCGGTTTCTGAGTTGAGAATTTTGCTAAGCAAATGGGTAAGTATCGTACTGTCTCTGCAGATTTCTCACAAAAGAGAGTGACAGAGCGATACGTAAGTATGTGCTTAGTAAAATTCTCAACTCAGAAACCAGGCCTAAGTTTTCCTAGCAACTGAACAAGCATGTAGGTAGAACATGACAGTCAATATACGTAACGTAAGTACCTACTCTTAGTTGGAATATCGAGCCTTGTATCCGTACAGGCTAAGAACAATAATTATGTTAACCTTACATTACGTAACATCTCAAATAATAGACAGGTGAATTTCAATTCACCCAGGCGCAGTCTCGGAAGCTTATAATCTGTCCCGCAGGGAGCACCCGATTGGAATTCTATTAGCTGACAAATCCGCCATTTCGATACCGAGGTAATAATAATATTATGAACAAGGAATTAACATTCCGTGTGTTTACACTCGAGGCTCAGAGCTGTGCACATAACTCACTATAAAAGTGCCAGACACGGAGAAAATATTGTTGTTTGTAAGTTTTCTCATTGTCGTTTCTTGTTTAAGCAGAACAAAGCCAAGTTAGGTGAAAAGTGTCTCCTTCCTTGCAGAGCGACTGTGATCATTTTTTTTTTCACTAGGTAAATACCTAATCTACCTCTCCCACTGGGCATACCGCTGGGCAAATGTAGTCTTTCCTGGGATTGTAGGTAGACGTAGTACCCATATCCGTGAATTTTGGGATTTCCGCGTTGAAAATCGTGCTTTTTAACAACTTAACTCCAAATGTTTTTACAATCAGTCCATCCAAACATATCGCAAAAAATCAGTGCGGTCAAAATTTTATTCCAATGTTACGAATGTAGATAAACGAAAAAGGTATACGCCATAATGCAGTGGAACGATGTAGAGACAGTTTATTGTAAACAAACGACAAAGACAAAAGTAGAGATCACTTCATCAAGCCCACAATCAAAAGCTGTTAAAGTGTCGTTGTTAATTGCATTGTTCGGTCGTCAAGCAGACGTCTTCTCTGACCCGAATCTCCATTTGAATGAGAGCCGCCTCGATAACGATTCCGGATAACTTGTGCACTGACCTCCATACTTTACTGCTGGAATAGCTATATCTTCGGATTAACAGGAAATATAGTAATAATTTTAAGCGCCATCTATCACCCATAATGGTTACGACCTTCATAAATAGGTAAGTATGTACCTACCCACCTAAACATAGCAGTAGGGTACCAAAGGTAAGTTAAATTACTAATAAACTAATTATTCAATAATCCCGCTTCCATTATTGCTTTTTCAGTTAACTCCAGCCTGTCCAGCTGCAAGGGGATCAACGCGGGCAGCACTTCCGGGCGCCATCTTAATAATTCCAATCTCGCAGTTTGAATGTAAACAGAGCTGCAATCTAAGGATTAGAGTGATGATTCCAATAAGTTTTCCTATTGGATTTGAGGCTCGACTCGCTGCCGCATAGGATTTGCGTCGATGAAGTGCTAGAGCTTTTGCTGAGAAGAAGGCTTTTAGTTAGAGTGTGCCAGACTGCATTTTATATCGTTTAAACTCTGCGGAGGAGTAAAAGGACTTAAGAGTCAGAAACTAAGCCCCGTTTCCCCCAAAACTAATCAATTCGCTCAAATGTACCCTAGAAAAATTTAATTCTCATTGCGACTCTACTTTATTGCTTTCGCTGACAATAATGCACACGGAAACATTCTACCCTTGCCAAAAAACCTATAGGGGAGGCCCTCCCTCCACAATTGAGAGAAATTGGGACAAAAGTCGGATAAAATTTTACGGCTTTCAACTCAGCCATATGAGGACTGATCCTGATATTATTATGCTGGCGCAGGATCCGCTCTCTCTAATTCAGCGTAAAAACATGTGTGTAGTTTCATGTTCACGGTGCCATAGGCATATTGCCGAAGAGTGAGAGTTCATTTTGAAATGCGCTTATAATGGCAAGTCTGAAGTCACTATTACAAAATAGTAAGACTGCCTACCTAAGTTGTAATGCTTTCTCAACTAGGGCTTCTCGAAAGCTAACCCTGGCTCGCTCTAATCAGAACGCGAGTCGCACAGTCAATGATGCATTCTCGGCCCAATCTATCTCGTCCGAGTCATAAAACTTTTGTTCAGCCAGCAGACGAGGAAGTTTCTCCAAGTTTTCCTTGGAATTGATCCGCATCGGATCCTGCTCTATTTTTATCTATCCACTCGGGCTGTCGAGTCAGTTATTCGATTACGCTTTTTCAAATTTATGCAAACATTGCACTGCAGGGTACATACAACAGACATCTCAGAGAGGGATAGTCTGGTAGAGAGCGATCTAGGTAGTTCTCCTTTGTTTCCATCAATAACCTAAGCTCAATGCTGTCTCTATTACTTGATAGCTAGAGTATCACGGTATTTGGGTGCCCTAATTATAATTTCGTTATTAGATTTACAGTTCATAAGTCAAGTACGACGCCGCGGGGCTGGTGCGCGGCACGACAGGAGCAAGCAACCTTGTTAACCTCATTATGTACGCATATGAATTCCACGTCCGGCCGCCGACCTATATATTTCGGCCTCACGTGTTACGTATGGCGTATGACTGCATTTTTAGGTAGCTACTACTGCATTTTAAACACCGGCATAGCCTAATTAACCTGAGAGTCTCATGCACCTACGCCACGCAAACATTTTTATATCAGGGAGGACCTATGAAGAAGGTAGATTAGTACTTTGTTATGTCTTGGGACACTCAAGATGTGTCCAAAACATAAGCAGAGATGATTAATGAAGTTATAACCTCCGCTCTCAGATGAAGTGACTTCAGTGCACCTAGGCTATTTACCATAAGCTTAGTAAGCCTAGTCCGCAGAAAAGACGGTCAACAGACCAATGATTAGCACCTATGTGTCTAGGTCTAGGCTAGGCCTTGTAGCCGCCGTTGCGTCTTTGGGAAAACAAAACAACGCTCAATGAATTAGCTCTAGATTCGTAAGTGTTCACGAAGTCCCTTTAGACGGTAACTTTATCCGGAATGTACCCTTAAGTGCCATTTTAATTCTTGTATGTTTTTTTATGCCTTCTTCGAGTTCACGAGCGTTTCTGTTTTGCTGTCCTGGAAGAAAAAATAAGACAGCTCTGCCGCCGCTTCTCCTAGTAATCGTTAGGATTTAGATGCGTAAAGAGTCATTATGAGTCACGTTTTGCATTAATAAATGTCAAAGGAAATGAGAAAAGTTTATTTTCAAGGCGTCCATGGTGGCAGGCAGCTCTTCTTTTATTTTATCGTTATGGTTTTGGGGCGCATGCGACCTTT
>OX439383.1:9637517-10052014 GCA_949319315.1 Zelleria hepariella | reverse complement strand
CGACGTCGATTTGACACAAGAAGATTTTCGACATGGTCCCACGAGACGTGATGAAACCGAAAGAACTAAAACAAAACGTAGAAATGAGATGGCAGAGACAACCCGCTACAGATCTTTCTTTGAATAATTTGCCCTATGACCAAAACGATATCAACAAGATTAATTAAATGAAATGAAGAACAAGAACGAGCCAACGATTGTACTCATACCTACTAACAGATGACGATTCTTATCCATAGATGCATAGATGTTTATTTAAGGCACCCACCCTTGGAAGATGTCCCTTTGCGACGCGTTGATGCTTTGATATGTTAATTCTGATACGAAATCAAAGCGGGCCTTACAAGTTTGATTTGATTCAGTTCACTTACGTACTTCCAAATGATATACGCTACACTGTATTCTCATATAGTTTGAGAACGGCTTGCATCGCTATTGTACAAAATCAATACAAGAACCTCACCGCAATCTAAAGTGGATATGAACAAGTTACCGGTCTTGCCTTCAATGGCAGATCAAGGGGTGAGTGGACAATGCAGACAGGTTTCACAACGACCGAAGGGTAACCAAGTGTAAATATTACCACTTGTAATAATATCAAGCGAATTCTTCAGAGTCACGATGAATGTCCCAGAGATTTCAAAACGTGTGTTGAAAGCCTTTTTGGTTGTTGGCAACCTAACTAATGGTCGTCAATAAAACTTTCTCCGATACTTTTTACAATTGGGGCTTTGTGTGGTTGCTTGGTAGTGACAGGCATTTTGGCTTTGATTGTCGTGGTAGAGCGCTTTGCTTGTAATAGAGATGCTAAGTCGAGTGGGCAAGGCAGAGCCGGCGGTTCTTTCAGGCGTGCTTTCATATTTCATGAGCGTCGACGGGCACAATGGAGACGCGATGAGGTCGTCGCTCCGCAGACATCAATTTCTGTCTATACAAGACATTACGACAACGATGTAACTAGAAATCTTAAAATTATGTAACTGGACTGCCAATAAACGCCTAACCAGTTAACTAAAAGTTGCCCAGACAGTTTTGAAGCCGTCGAGACTCTACCAGATTAAAAGTAAGCTTCAATCAATTAAACTTCGATCGATCGCGCTCTTGCTTCTTAATTGATTTTGTTGACTTCATCAAGTCGCGCGTGTGTTGGAAGGTTTACTCCAAACGAGGCGAATTATTTTCGGAAAGCGCGTTTTAACGCTTCGGTGCTCAAGCTCGGGTGTCGCCTGCTCCACACTTCCTATTTCACAAGGGAAATTATTTATAGAAGACTGTTTTATCTATACTTATAATAAAACTCTAGCGAAGTCAATTCTGTACATTGAATATTTTTAGAAAAAAAATAGCAGGGATTACTAAGTAAACTATACTGAATCCAAAAATGCAAAAAAAACTGTTTATGTCTGTCTGTCTGTCTGTCTGTCTGTCTGTCTGTCTGTCTGTCTGTCTGTCTGTATGAACACGATAAACGCGAACACCGCTGAATAGTTTTCAACCAAACTTAACATGGTCGTAACTCACGTTTCTGGGAGTAACTTAGGCTATCCGATGTTTAGAATACATTGCGGGTTGCAATTTTATCTTCGTTTTTTGTAAGAAATATTCATAATTTGGATATGGCTTCTTGAGAAGGTATGTTAAGAACGTGATACTGAACATATTTCTGCAAAAAAAAAATTTTAAGTCCGACTTTGAACCACATTCTCTCGAAAACCTACATTGCGGGTTGCAATTTTAACTTGATTTTTTGTAAGAAATATCCATAATTTTGATATGGCTTCTTGAGAAGGTATGTTAAAAACGTGATACTGAACACATTTCTGAAAAAAAAAAAAATTGAAGACCGACTTTATTATCTCGGAAACCGTTGATTTCCCAGGCATAGTTCCTTGGGCAAAAATGTTCGTTATGATGAGGACTATACGTATACGTGGTCTCCCGCTTTGTTGGCGGTCTTTTAACACTCTGTATAATAGCACGCTACGACTTTTGGCATTTGGGGCGGATATTGTAAATGAAAAATCGGCATTTGTTTTTATTTTATTTTGGCGGAAAATGTTAGTTCTACAAGCGTAGCATAAGGCCGGGTTAGAGCGTATCTATGGGTTTAAAATAAAAGGTATCTTACTCTTTTGTTTGACGTAGAGCGGGATGGACAGAGCCATAGATACGCTCTAACCCAGCCTTATGATGCTTGCTGGAGGGAATTGTGAGTGGTTTTCGGTGGAGGTCGGACAAAGTGTATCGATGTTAGAAATGTAGTACTGTTGCGTCGCGGTCGAAATGTTCTGGATTTGAACCCACGCGAGGTTGAAATTTTTTTTGTGCCTTTTTTTAAATATTTACTCTACTGAGCCCAACTTGATATTAAAAAAATATATTTTGTTTGCCGTAGAGCGGGATAGACAGAGTTATTTGCGGTAGATACGCTCTATCCCAACCTTATACTTTGCTTGCTGGCTTAGCATGAGAATGGGTAAGACCTTATCTATGGGCTACTTATAACTTTATCTATCCCACTCTACGTCGAGGGAGATACATAATAAACCCCCATACTTCCCAGGCAATTCTTATGCTAAGCTTCCTGGTATCTTACACGGGCGATACCTAATCTAAACAAAACATATTTTATCATAAATTTATTGTTTAGATTAGGGCACACACACACACACACAGACAGACACACAGGCAGGCACACCCTCATAAACACATAAACAGACACACACACAAAGCTATCAAACTTATGACACCCCTCTTTGTTGGTCGGGGGTTAAAAAAAACCTTCCTTTTGAGTTTTCCTCCACAGTCGAATTTAAATTAAATGTCACATGTGTAAAAACGCATACGAAGTCGCGGGCACAGCTAGTACCAAATAAAACGGTTGACATCATTGTGATATATTATTATAGCAATACGATAAATTGTGGGTCAACAAAATTAATAGCCGCAGATATGCAGTGCAGAAGTTGTAAAAAGCCGCATATATACCTATTTGGTTTTTAAATAAGCATAATATGATTATTTTTATAGAAAATGTCTGGTCTATTTCATGAATTCATGTTTAAGGCTTAACATGGCTATAGCCTCAATGAAAAAGTCATATAAGTACTTGCCGTATAAAGTTACCTTACACAGTTCGAGAACGTTAGCTGTAGGGTCGCCTAGTCTGGAGCACAAGGACATCATTAGCCTCGGGGGAAATTAGAATGAATCGCGGATCTATTAATCTCAGGGTCTTAATGTTACGGTCTTAGTTATAGCTGATGCTACCCACGCTGAACTTACCCACAACTACTGAATAATTTCATTGGACTTGTATGAAGTTAGCAATTATTATGCAAATTATTAAACGCATTTATTATTCAGAATTGAAACTATGGGAACTGTAGGAGAAAAAAAACAATGCATAGTTTTCTATTTTATAATAGGTAAACTTTTGGAGTGACAGAGAAGTCCCGAAATAGACAGTTTGCTCATTTGCCGGTAGTAGGTATAGTAGGAGGCCGCTGCCATGTTTGTAAACAAACGCAGACTGTGAAGCAACCGAAAGGACTCAGATGTGTGACTCAGAGATGATGCCATCAGTGCCGGCACGTGCGGTGACGGGACGCCTTGGAAAACTGCTCAAATTCTGTACTCACAGGCGGCAAGCTTGATGTCTCAAAGTGTCCCAGAATAAACCACTCGAATTGCAACTTCCTCTACCGTTACTGGAATCGAGTTTCAAGTCGAGAGTAACGTGTCTCGACGTCTCCGCTCTGTTCAGTCTGTCAGACATTCTCTTCGTCGCAGAATCTATTCCATTATGAGTTATTGGGGCGTGCCGTCCTAATTGAAGTGTTATTGACGGTGGGGTGCGCCTGACGGCGGCGTGAACATTAATTATTGCAGTTTTTTTTCTGACATTTAACATTAATAATAATCGATCACTCGTTAGATCAAGTCGATTCAACCAGCTAGGATTGAAAATATTTGATTCAAAGAAAATACTAAAATTCGTCGTAGGCTTACTGATTGTAGAGATTTCAAAATACGAATGATGTTTTTCCTCGAGGTTCAAATCACAAAAATATACTCAAACAAAACAACTGCTTCATACCATGAACAGAACTGCAGATGTATAACGTAATGTCTAATAATAAATCTTGCATATAGTAAATCGCTAAAACTCCCTCAGCTCCATAAGTTGCTGCGTTGCCAGGATGGCCTCAGCAGCAACCTAATCCCATTATTTACGGTCCAAAAGATACCCTTCCTGTATCTTTTTTGTACGCACTTTCCTTTTCAACTTTTCAGGTGAGTCACAAAAGACGCTTTTAGCCCTAGTCTTAAAAAAAAAGCAATATCGCTTATTTGCCACTATTCGTATGCTTACTTTGGGACAATAATTCCATTCAAAAGACAGGGCATTGAAATGTCAAATTCATCAGCATTGATTAGTGCGGACGGGTCAATAGTTTAATTGGTTTACACGCCTCTTCATCTCGTAAGGCCTCATTAGCCGCGGAGGGTCGAGGTCTGATTGATCATGCTAATTAATGCATGACTTATCTAGACCTTTTGCCTGTTAGGCAGACCCGAATGGCGCACAAAGCTAACTACGACGTAGTTGCTACGCCATCCCTTCCATTGATATTGACCTTGGTTCCATTCGATATGGTCATAACAAGACATTCCATGCGCATGTTCGCACATTCGCGTATCATTGATATGGTAATAGTTGCGATAATGCAAATAACTGTTTAAGTAATCGTTTGTACACATCTTGATCGGTATCTGGAGCGAGACAGACCGGAACCGTCGCATGCAGCCAGCCGTGCACTCCCCAAGGTCGCCCACGCCTTTAGTGTTCCGAAGAATGCTAACCTATGTAATGTAATGCTCGGAATCTCCCCTAAAACGAGATTATTTAAAAATATGCAGCTTTCAATCGAGTTTAACCTCCGCAATATAATAATTATAACTCTACATTTGTATTCTTGAGGCCGGAGGAAGTTGCAGCGTTAACGAGTAGAGAAATACGTATCATATTATGATCTCATTATTTAACTTATTCATTGATTGTATTAGTCTTAGCTCTCTTACATTCAATTTCAATCACATCGCTTAAATGCAATCTAAATTCTTTATCTGGCAATAGCGCCATTTATATTGCATTTCCATTATCTTCTCATTCATCTTCATCATCGATCAATGGACAGGCAAATAAAAAGAGTATCAATAATTTATTAACATTAACAGTTTACTCGTATTTTGTCGGGCGTGACGTCTAACTGTGGTTCGACGTCCGCAGACTTTATCTCAGCCTCTATTTATTATGGAGAATAGCCGCTGGCCGTCACGGCTCATCTGCCCCATCTGCTAAAGTAGGTACAAGAATCTCTCTGCCACTCAACTCAACTGTATTTTAAGCCCCATTAAATACGTACCAATATTCTTACTTATCTGATTCAAACAGAGTTGCGTGTCTGTCCTAAACTACTTACGTAAAAACCTTCGGAACAAAAACGAAATGTTATCAAATTACGGGTGTTACGCTAGTTTTGAAGAAAAAATAAATTGTTATTGTTATGTTAGTATGTGGTTCAGCCAGTCACATACGGCGCGGCGTCGACGTAATCTCATTCTGAAAATACTTCCTTGTTAACTTCCTGCATTTTAGCTTTGAAGTACCTAATCAATTGTTTCCGTTCGATGTTTTCTCTGAACATTTCCTGCTATTAGTTATGTATCTCTACAACCACAGCTCATATTCTCACAAGTTACCTTCTACAATCGTTGTTTGATTGTGTGATTAATCAAGCAAGGATACAGCCTAGTTTTATCGTCCCCTCCAACAATTAAGATTAGTGTTGAGCTCTCTATCTTGTTTTACTACTGAGTATTAGCTTTATGTAGAAGGGTGGAGATAAATCCCGGAAGAATACTAAACATCTCGCACTTAAGGGATTTCTTTCTAAAGTTGGATAAGTATTTCCCAGATAACCAGACAGGGGTTCTCTGAGATACAAAGTCTTACCAGGGAGAGATAGTTTTATGTAATGTTTCATAATTGAATTTATCCAAACCGTAATAGTGGTTTTGACTTCTTTCATCTTTGACTCTACTGTGCTAAATGCAACCACATTCTACAATGTAGCTATTAGGTAACGGACCGCACCATTTATAGTAAACGTTGATCGGTCATTTACCTATCTAAATCGATTGCACTGTCTCGTCCGAGTCGATAGTTTCTCGGAAAGCAAAGATGCGAAGGCTGAATTATGATCCGCGCTGGGCCTAGAAGTGGTTTCCAATCAGTGCAGTACCTACGTTCCCTGCACTGGTGTTTGTTGTCATAATCTATTTCTAAGTTGGACATGGCGAAACCGTAAATGATTCCAGTCACGGTGACACTCGGAGCGCGGGCTGCGTATCAAGTATCGATCAGAGGCTCAGCTGCGTCGCCGGCCACCGAGCCACCAGCCGAACTGGGGGTTATTTCTCGGGAATCTCGCATTCGACACATCTCGAAGGAAAAATCTCATGTCATTTCGATCTCGACTGCTCTCGACCACTCGAGTCATGTCGAGCGAAAAAGGCAAACATCTCGCAGAAATCTCGTGCCTTATGTCGAGGATGACTTCGTAAGAATAGGAGTGACATTTGCCGCAAAATGAGATTTTTCCTTCGAGATTTGTCGAATGCGAGATTCCCGAGAATTAGCCCCCAGACGTGCACGATTTTTTTCTAACTGGTCCATACATAAATGTCTGCGCTAGAGTTGCTTGCTGCGACCAATATGAATGCTTGGAATGTGATTGAGCGCGCGCTTTGCAAGGACTTATGTGAATGTGGATGGTGGACAACAGGCGTGACGAGCTCCGTAGCAATGACTCAGCTGTTATCCAGTGCCGCACGGGGCCTGTAGCAAATTCTATCAAGGGGCCCTTGGTTTTAGCCCCGGATCTAGGATTAATCCGAGGGGGGGCAAAATCTTGACCTTGACATTAGTGCCCCTCCTCAGAATTTGAGACGAATCAATAAAAAAAGTTAAGTTAACTTTTATGAAACCAACATGGTTGATTCTCAACCGGTTAAATTCATTGTCAAACTACTTATTTGGGAAGAGGAAAAGTGATAGAAAAAAACTGAACTACATTTCTTCCAGTTTGTAACACCGGAAGAGCGCGCGAAGCGCGCCCGAATATTCACCGATTTTCTTATAATTCAATTTATTTATTTTATTTATTTAAGCAAAAAACATATTTACAAAAAGTTTTACCAAATACGCCAAACTGTAGGGTCCTATCTAAAAGGGTATTATGCTTTTCTTGTGTTTTTTTTAAGAAGCGCGCGAAGCGCGCCCGAAAAATCGCAAACATCAAACTTATAGTACCCTAAAATTCAAGTCTTTTCTTCTTAAATAAAAGCAAAACAAAATAAGATTTGAGTCCCTTAGTTAGCCCCCACCCTAAATCCGCTACAGATCTCCGTTTCAGACTAAGTCTCCCTGTCTTGACTGTTGACCAGTACTATCATCACTGCTTGAAAGTTCGAAACCACATTTATCAATATTGGTCCGAGTAAAAAAGTCGAGAGTTTTTGTGCCGAGTGCCGAAACTCGAAAATTCGAATAACGTGTCAACTAAAGTTTACATGAAAATAGTGCGCGAAGCGCGCACGAAAAAATAAAAACTATCTAGGTAAATTAATATTTTTTACGGTCAGAAAGTGCGCGGGGCCCCCAAATGTGCGGGGCCCGTAGCATTTGCTACTCCTGCTAATCCTGCTATATGGCTTATCCGGCACTGCTGTTATCCTTTGACATTCCTGTGCAGGCTAGAATTTTGCCCACCAGTTCTCACACCATAATTACATAGGTTTAGTTAGAAAATACAACAAACACAAGTTGCGAATATTAGTACCTATTGGTGGATTATCTTTACGGCCAAAAAAGTTACTTACCTGATACTTACTAATAAGTAATAACTGAAGTGCATCCTATTGTAAAAGTGAAAGGCGTCTAACTAAGCTAAGTCATGTTTCTCGGTCACGTTTACAAAGAGCTCGCGGGACAGAAGCTTGCGCGGTCGCCAGATGTTCGATGACTCAGCTGAACGCTGTAGGTGTCAGGTTAGCAGCGCGTAAATACGTCTGGGTATTGATACTTTACCTCTGAAAATTATCAATTACCAAGTAGAAGTAAAACTATCGCAATTGTTTCTCTCCCATACGTTGCAAGCTTTATTAGATGGAAGTAATTTGAGAGATAATTCCCAGCGCTCTGCCCAACGGACGTAAAGACCGTGAGAAATGTTTCACGCAGATTAACTTTCCGTTTTTGTAGTCACGCAAGGAACGTCATAATGTCTGCTACTACCTCGACCGTTCGGTAACCTTTTCATTATTTTCACCGAAAGAAAAGCGTATATCGGCCCAATACCGACGTCAATAACCTGGTGAGTAATTTCATTATTTTCTAATCAAGTTAATTGACGCAACGTTTCGACACGTAATCTGTATTGCTTAATCTTTGATGATTGTCTCGTTAATGCAGCACGCGCCTCATCTCGCTTGTGCGACATACATAGTACATAGAACAATCGAATGTTTCGTAATGGGTAGTAATACGGATTCATATAGTCGTGCACATTGTCTCTCACGATGCTTCATATTTACTCTATAAACTAGTTTCCTGAAATGAACAACCCTAGTAGGGAAGTAACTAAGTAAGTAGGCACACCACGCGTGCCCTCAGCCGGAATCTGTAGGTATTTTTAATTAAAAATTGCAATCCTACCCAGTTTAATAACAAACCTAGTAAAGTAGTTGTGTAGTGCAAAAACAATCACGATATAGGTACCCGAAAGCTCATTCAGTCAAAGTGTCGCTCTCTTTATTGAAGTCGTAGAATTTCACTTTCGTAGACGCGCGTAGCAACAGCGAGAGGCGACACCCGCGTAGAACTACGACTACGAGTCTTGCGGTCGCGCGGAAAAGGGCGCCATTGTTTGGGCGCAGTTAATGAAAATCGATCGAAATGGTTTGGTTATGTTGCCGAGGAGTTAGCTTTGCTTTGGGATTTAATTTATTTCGTGAAACTCCAGCGAAGGAAATCAAAAGGAGCGCGCTGGGTCAGTGCTTATGACGTAATATATTTCAACGTGAATCATGGCATCCTTACATTTTGGTTAGGCTTTAGACAATCTGAGTAAAAGGTACGTACGACCTACACATAGCATGAAAGTAAAGTCCACAAAATACCTAAGTATAATGCGATATGTTCTTAAAGGATTGCGTTTACAGTTAATTGACTTTTTATTATGACATACTGTTACCCCGCGCGAGACAGGAGGTCTGTCCACCACTGGCGGATCCAGCATTTTGGTTTGGGGGAGGGGGGGGCTTGAAACCAAGGTTTTCAAGATTAAAAAGTATGACAGATACTTTTGAAGGGGGGCTTGAGCCCCTTATCCCCCTCCCCCCCTCCCCAAATGCGCTAGTGCTGTCCACTGTCTACTGAACATGGTAGGTACTTCATTGAATATGTTCGTATTATTTGCACTTAATCTGGTCATAAGCATTCAAGGTGTGGCAAGGTCAAAGTTATAATGATGTCATGTTGATGACGCGCAAACTCTAAACTCGAGAAATAAATCAGATTTCCTTGCCTTTCATACTTGTCGGAGAAATGTTTTATTACATAGATGCGTCAGGTAAGACAGGATTATTTATCACGTTTGATATTTGGAATATTTTTTACTCTTTTTCCACGCACTTTACCAGTGTAAAATAACTAAAAATCGAAGTGAAATCCGCTCTAGTAGATAGTTATGCACTTTTGATAATTTTCGCGCACTTTAGTTAGCAAGCGACTCGGTTACCCAGCGCTAAGGAAACCCTATCGCTTTTTGTATTTTATTAAGCACTAACCCGTGCTAATCTTTATAAACCCTATCTATCTCTATTTATCTTTTTAACCCTATCGCTGCCGGTAGCCACAGTGCCATTGAGCGTAATACCTATTTAGGTATTTCTTTAAGTTTTGACTGCTAATCTTAGATCATATGTAGGTCGCATGTGTTGTGTGGGAAAAGTTAATTACAATAAAGCAATTGAATTACCTAATGAGGCGAGAACTCGTTTATTTCGACACACTCTACCTGCTTATACTCTGAGAACGCTTTGTTTGCAACAATAGGATACAATCATGCCCAAATAACACAAACGAATTCATACGATACATTTTCACGAAAGTCGAAACGGGACGATGAGGAAACTTTAACTGTAATAAAACCTGTTGTCTCTTATCGAATATTGATGTTTTCGGTTATTACTGGCGGGCGTCGGGCCCTTTATTGAAAACCGTTCTAAAGGGTATTCACGTCGTGATTGACAAATTGCCCCTGATCCCGAAGGTTAGTGGATCGTCAGGCGGCTGGCAACAATGATTGACCCGATGACACGGCTCTTGCCCCGCACCCCGCTACTTTACTAACTAGTCTACCAACTAACTAACTAATCGTAGCAATTTGTTTAATCGTGCAATAATACGGATCGAAAATGCGTTTCAGTCAATATCAGGATGCCGCCTTTGCGGAGCGATTACCTAAGTACGTATGTTAGGCTTTGTTTGATTATCTGAAATTATGAGCTATTTGAACAATATCCGCACCATATGTACCTATTTTGAAAGCCGATTTTGGTGAGACCTGAGCGAATAAATAAATGGCTTATTTTTTCGTAAAACAGACGTGCAACAAAAAAAAAAACCGAAAGCACAAGGAGTTTTTTTTATAACTTTTTTTTGGAAACGGTATTGGCTGACTTGGCTGACATATTTATCTGCTGTACTAAAAAATACATTAGAGAAATAAAAAAAAGCTTCAATACTTTTTATTTGATTTAATGGCGGCATTTTAAATATGTTTGACGAAATCGGCCTAGACTAGAGCAGAGTTTTTAAAATAATGATTTCTTAGTAGCTCACAGTAGTCACCGTATAGAAACGCTTAAATTTTAGTTAAATAGTGACAAATAATAGCTAATATTAACAAAAATAAAAAAACCGATTGTGAAAAGTTATACTGAAATTTAAGCTGTTTCAGAGTTTTATGCTGCTGTTCACTGGGGAGTTCTGTTTTCCACCTCCAAAGTTCTTCATCAGATTTTTTAATTTTTTTATGGGACCACACGCCGTTCAAAAAAAATTATAATCATCAAAATCGGTCCACCTGGAAAAACGTTCTGAGGTAACAAACATAAAAAAATTAAATGCGGGTCGAATTGAGTATACCTTCTCCTTTTTTTAAGTAGGTAAAAAATAGAAGATTAATAAAAATAGAGTGCAATAATTACACATAAGAACATATAAGAACAATAATATTGTTCTTATATACTCTACATTTTTCTCGCCACCTAGTACAAGTTGTTTGTATTGATCAATAGATAGCCCACTTAAAGTTCCTCTATCGACTTAGAGTGCACCCTGTAGTTTACTTTATCTTAAGGGTAGACGATAGCAAGGTGGCGGGAAATTCAAAATTTTCACAGACTTTTACATTTTGTAGCTAAACTGAACTATTTTTGTTCAGCGATTTTTCGTTCGCGAGAATAAAACCGTATTCTTTTCATTATTGCAAACAACAGAACAACAATAATTCAGCCGATTATGTGTTCTGGTCTACGAAGCAGTGGTACTGCCCAAAAAACTTGTCGTAGACCAGAACACATAATAACATCACGTGGCATTATTTTGCTTTTGTTTACGTAGTGACCAACATGCTTACTTGTGTATTTTTAGTTCTTAGTATCATTGTACTGTGTTTTATCTTGTGAATAAATATCTTACTTACTTACATAATTGTTTACAATAATGAAAAGAATACGGTTTTATTCTCGCGAACGAAAAATCGCTGAACGAAAATAGCTCAGTTTAGCTACAAAATGTAAAAAACTGTGAAGATTTTGAATTTCCCGCCACACTACTATCTTCCAGCCTTAAGCTTTTGGATTAGTGCAAAATCTACTCTTCTCATAAAAGTGCCCTTCGGCCACGTGGTCCGACCGGCTTGTAACATATGCATGCATTGTGTCCTGATTGGGTGGATTGTAAATAATAAATAATTTTATGACTTTTTCTAGAACAAGTTTTCGTAGTATAATAAAAAAAAAGAACTTCAATACAGATACAGACTTGTTCTCTATCAAGTGCTCAGTCAAGTGATTACCTTGTTTGCATTGGTATGAAATCAATAAAAAGGAGGAGGTAAGTAGGGACGTACTAAAAGTATTTTCTTGATGATATTTACTTTTTATTACTAATGTCTCGTGTCTCATGTGGCTTACTTAACGTATCTGGCGTGTCTGTTTATTATTCTACGTCATTCATTACATTATGCATAATTATCGTGTAATCACCTTGTAACATTTGATTGGTGCTTATGTTACGTTTAACTGTCACGAATTCACTGAGCTGAGTCGTGCAAAGCGTACAACTTCATATACAACTATTACTTTCGTCATGTAATGAGTATGTTCTTTACTGTATCGTTTGGAGGCGCATGCAAGCGTATTTAAATTTCAATTACTGCTCTTTCTTGATGTGATGCCTGAGCCTGAGAGTAAACAAAAAAAAAAATGATATGGTATAAAAATTGCGAGCGCATACGGACAAGTGCGACTTGTTCTGAATAATAATGAAGGGTCCCGTTGTAGGCATGATGCTTGCTGGGGTCACGTCCACGCCTCGCTCCGAGCTGCCAAGTTCGACGCCCGCCAGCCCGGCCAGCGAATGTGCCTCGCCGCAGCTTGATATGCAACCAACCAGCAAATCCTTTGAAAGAAAAACTTACAGGAGATACCTACTTATCTCGCAAAATAAACCCGCGAAAGTGATACGTTATGTTATTAATCACACCGGCACTAAGTTCCTTGGCATGAATATTGAAAGGGAAAGCAGGTAATTTGTGAGGCAATTGCCGCAAATCGATTGTCAACTGCATTGATAAACAGCAGACGTGAGCGGTAAACGTCCGTGAAAGCACTTCTCGGTCAGGTGTTGCCAAGTGTTTAGTTCCCATGAGGTTTTGTTTTTTCCACTCGGCGCTCCGTCTTCGTTCACGTCTGGCCGGTCGGCGCGCAAAAAAGAAAAAAATAAGCCCTCGGTCGGTAATTATCTTGTGGTGCAGCGAAGGGCTTGGGAGCAGGCCCGATTGTCTTATTGCTTCTCTCGCCGGATGTTTCTATTTGATTCTGTTTGTATATTTAGTGTTCCCTCTTCCCTCGTTCGATGTTGAATATTAAAAACATATTGCCGTGTTGCGCGCTTCCCATAGTTTTCTCCATAAACTATATCGTTCTCAGTTTCTACATCCTCATACCACAAATAAAGCGAATTCGAAACTCCATTATCGAGCGGTGGATTTACGTGCACTCAAAGTAGAAAAAGCAAACATTTGCTTCGGGCGCATGTTCGAAAGTGTCCGCTTATCAAGTGAAGTAAGATTTACGACTTCAAGCGTCTGCGGGCTGCGGGCAGTGGTTTCTGGTGTGTCGCGGGCTTTCTAGGCGGGTCGAGTGGGCGCGGGCCCAGCCGCCGTGACCGCGCATTCATTGATATCCACCGGCTGATGCTTTCCACGACTTGAAATACTCAATGTAAAGCAGGGTTGAATCCAATCCGCGGTTTATTGGAGCTTGTCTTTTGCCGGCGAGTGAGCTTTGTGTTTGTACGCGGCTCCTACTCGGTTCCCTCAGCGGATAGGTCATGTCGAGGAACGTGCGCTTCAAATGTCGTGATTATTGTGTGGTTTCCTTGATTCCGTTGGACCCACGCATACAAATGCAAAGATCACTTCAGCGCATTGTTCCGTGCTATCGTTGTTTTTGTCGATTCGATTTTGGATCAAAAGGTCAGGATAGATAAAGTTCAATGTTGTTAGTTTCTGGTCGAGCGGCATTGGGTATTACCACGGCCACTTATCAGCACATCCCTGGCCTGTCACGATCGCGCCGGCGCTCTAGCTTTCTCGAGCACGAGCGCCCTATATCGGCTGCCCACCAGGGGCCTTAGCCTGTAACGCAATGGAGTGTCGATGGCGTCCCAGCAGAATGACAAAACCGGGGTTTCCTCGTTTTTCTCCTACAACAGATATCTAATCCTCTAGAATCAGAATATTATTTGCTGCACTACAAAAAGGACCGACTGCATTTATAAATCGTAATTGAAGCTATCAACTAGGAGCCCATTTTGGCGCCATTACGTTACAGGCTAAGGCCCCAGATCTGCGTCGAACTTTCATCAGAGCGGCTTAGGACATTCATTAGACTGAGACTCATGAATCATGATCTGCGTAATCTCTCATTCGCACTGGAAACTGGGTTATGTCACTCGGCGTAGGAAGGAGAAAATGTGTCACTTAGTTAGATGTTACTCAATTTTGCATAAAAGTTGTTTGTGTCTATCCGGATTTGCCTTATAGAGTAAAGCTCTACATCACGAATTCGTCATGCTACATCAGCGGAAGTCTTAAAAACTATGATTATGCAAAAACTGGTTATTCAAATTTGCCTAAACTGTTTCCACACACACACATCACCTGTAGATTTATATAACAGGGTGGCTATTTGAACGTTTTTAGGGTTCCGTACGTCAAAAGGCAAAAAACTGAACCATTATAGGATCACTTTGTTGTCCGTCTGTATGTCTATCTATCAAGAGTTCAAGACCCTTTTTCTCAAGAACGCGTGAAGGCATCAAGTTGAAATTTATATCAAATATACTCAAGTCTGCATAGGACTCTATGGAGCTGTGAAAAAATCTTCTACGCAAACAAAAGTTACGGCCTTATTTCCGTATACATATTTAGACACTCGCAAGGGAATAAAACTTAGATAATTTGGCGAAAAGCAAACTAAAATAATAAATAGCACAGCTGCACAAGTGTGTAGGAAAGAGTCAATGGGGCGCCTACACAAGAAATGAGGGATCCTAATTTTAAAGAGGGGCAACCGTATCATGTGGGATTTCATGTGAAAGGTCTTCATTATGACAATCTAAAACAGAAGTTTAATTATTTGTCCGGTGAATAGTTTTCGATTTATTATGAAAAAAATACCCCTCACAATTTTGTACGGAACCCTTGGTGCGCGAGTCCAACTCGCACTTGGCCGGTTATTTTTTTTTGTCTCTTTAGCGATTTGATGGGGGAGTAAAATTGGACTACGTGCTTCCCAGAAAGTGTCCGATGCTCTACATGAAAATTCTACCTCACTGGTGAAGTGTGAAATTGTTGCATTTATAAAAATTGTATAGTATGTATCTATTTTAGTTATATAAATACAACTATTTTGGTATAGTATGTAAGGTATTTGTATTTATTTATTGATAAATGTATATTTATTTATACTAGGTACTTACTTGTTTATTTTATTTTACTTATTCATAATTACTTGTATGCACTAATTTCTAAGTATTACATAAAATTATATCCTGTGTTTATGTAATTTAATTATTGTTGTTTATGTACATCTACTACCTTCTCTATTTTTACTGGTCCAATCCGTCCCAAGGTTGTCTGGAAGAGATCGCTTTTAGCGATAAGACCGCCGTCTGTACTATTAGGTTAAGAAAAATCCTGTTAACATTTAATTTCTGGTGTACAATAAAGTGTTCTCTATCTATCTATCTATCTACATGTTTACCGTACAGTTCAGCTGTCACCACATTGGACGAATTTATCTCGCTATCTCGCAGTTCACTGAACTCACCTGAGAACACATTTACCTTGCCTGATGCATCGAAAGCTATATTTAGAAGAACTGTTCCAAATGGGATGAAAATTATTCGCTCGTGTGTAGCAAATAACTGGCAATGATGATGATGTGGATGTGTTGTGTGCGTTGTACAACGCTCGTGGAATAGTGCACAGCGAAAATTGCTAAACGTGCCGCAATTGAGAGTTGCGTATCGATCAAAGTAAAAAATATGAAATGTAAAGTCGGTTTTCAAAGGTTGTTTTCGATCACAACATGCTGCGACTGGGAGTGCACTCGAAAGCGGCTTATAGGGTGCATGCACACCGCACGCTCGCGCGGTGCAGTGCAACGCCGCGTATTCTCGGCCTAGGCTCAGTCATGCGACGCATCCCGTCCACCACCCGTGTAATCATATTATTATGCCGCATGAACATTACTCATTAGGTACTTTTATTATTATCGAATAAGTCGACTTTTTGCTGCGTACATTCGTTCGCATGGGAACATAATGTACCTACCTACTTTCGCCGGACGAAGAAATAAATTACTAATGTTATTCAACATCTGTGCAATATTACGAGTGCTTCACGCCCGACGCAGCCGGTAGGTTTCCGGTGCATTGCAATGTGTTGAACTTCCACTCCAAGGCGCCATTCACGATTTTGACATTTCTAGTCTCTCGTAGCTTGCGTCACTGTAGCCGCGCTGAAATGGCACAACGATCGTGCACATTCACAGAAAATCTGTTGCAAAAGTAGCATTGACATTCTAGACAGATTTTACCTGCCCGAGAGAGAACCGATGCAAAAATGTAATTTTGGAGGCCGATGAAACATGTAACTCCGAAAGTGGATCTTGGTCTAAGAACAACGAGTACAATGAAGTCATTTGAAATTTCAGTTCTTCTGGGACTAAGGCCCGTAAGATCAATCACAGTTTAAACCAAATAGGCTAGTTTAAACCTTATCTGTAGGAATTATATTTCTCCATATAAACAACATTGAAAGACGGTAGATGAATTCAAATGCCCCTTGAAAGGTTGGGAACGCATTTTCAATCAATATTATCCGATGGAGGAGACGACCGAGGGCCCTGGACCGTTTTCAGCAAGACCCTCCTGGCAAGACTGTAGTTTATAGCCCCTGTGATTGGGTCCAGTGGTCTTTTTTCATCGCACACCGCATGTAGCGATGTGAACACAATAATCGTAAAAGCGGTCCCCTTGTCGAGAAGTGCGCGAACTGTCTACACGGCGATAAAGGAGAATGCATTACTTCCCCTCGAGGGCCCAAAAGGGGAATTTTCCTTAAAGCAGCCCTTCAAAATGGCGGTGCCGGTCATTAATGCTCGGCCCAGGAGCAGCCAGAATTTAAAAGCCTACTTCCAACTTTGTTATTACGAGTACCTAATAGTAACACCGAGATAAGATGAGAAATTCGTGACAAGTTTTCTTATTTGCATAGGCAGAGCTGTTCAGGGACGCCTCGTTCCAGATTCACTAATACTTCTCAAGGTAATTCATAAATTAGCCTTTTTTCCGACCCCTTCATTATTTTTCTCTCCATCCATTTCTCCGAATTTCTTTTCTAATGTTGTCTCAGGAGTACCCCCGGAGGCATCTAATTGGATTTTTTGCAAAACGAGAATCGGTTCGCTCGAACTTTTGCCATGTTTAAAATTGTGTCGTAGAGATACGTTCAAATGTTGTTAAAATCATAATTTTAATCGGCACGAGGCAGGTAATTTTCAGGAAATCATGTCGACGAGCGCTGGCTCGACGGCGCGGCGCGGCGGCGGCGGCGGCGTGTCGCGTTGCGCGACCGGCTAAAGCGATTTTTCGCACGCGACTTCACCCGCACGCCACTCCGGCTTAGCAGAATACAAAGCGTGAAATTTTTATTTCGCTGAAACAGACGTACATATTGTAATTAATGTCTGTATTATAAGGTATCTGTATAACTTATTGGTTTTCCATGTCGTAATCGAAGTCTCGGACGGCTTGTTATTGTTTATTTGTTACGAATGCAAGCAACGACCGATTCTAAGATATTTTTAATCACTTAGGTAATATCTACAAACTGCATTCCTAGATAATCGAAATAAACTGGCACTGAATTGCAACATTGTTTCTTTATAGATACTTATAACAAGAGGCACCACTGTAGCAAAAACAAGAACGAACTTATCAAAATAACTCGTATACCAGCCTAGAATGAAACACAATGTTGTTTCACGTGCAAGTTTCGTTATTATTGTTACGTTTGTTCAGATAGGTTAGACCAACAGAAATACTGTAGCGATTGCGGTAACTACGGACTAACAAATAATTGCACGCGACCGGACTGGCTGTATGTAGGCACCTAACATAAATCTTATCTTCTTTTTTATTGACAAAAAATACCTCCTTTAAATTAAACCAAAGAAAAATCCACCAAAAAATTACTGGTGGTGGGTCGGTGATCGTATGAGGAGTGGCTAGCCCTGGTGTCAGAGTTTTTAGGCCACCCTTAGGGCCTCTGACTGGTAGAAGTGGTAGAATAAAGTCCCTTTCGGATGTAGCACCACCAAAATATCACGGTATAGTGTAGGATGAGTGTAGGTACTTATCTATTGTTTGAGAGGGGCGGACTTATTTACAGTCCTACAGCTGAGCATTACTGTGATACAGGCATCCCCCTTGTAAGTTTCACCCCTCAACACCTGTATCCGAGTCCAGGTGTTTCGCATCCTGCCTTCCTCGTCTGACGCAAATATTTGTATGTATGTATTCATATTTTCTCATGTAAGCTACATACTAATCGATTTCTATTGTGCTAATCGCGTCTAATCGAGTGACGCTTTCCTAATCTAATTAGGTAGGTACACACAACCTCTGTATAAAAACTAAGGCCTTTGCATCTACATAATGAGATGATTTATACAGCGTCCAGTGGCACCTTCACTCACACTAGATAGGTGAAGAGACCACTCGGCGCTGCAGTGCCTGGGACATTGTTTTAGATGGAGTAGGCTTGCCCAGCACCTATACCATCCTGACAGCTTAGTCGACCAAGCCCACAGGAAAGACAGGTCAATACGTGTGGAGCCAACTGAGCCGCGGGTTTCCACACGATGTTTTCCTTCACCGTTAGCGAGTACCTCTAACCTCTGTATAAGCGTTAGCTTAAATCGATTTGCGTAGAGCGTACTTGTGGATGTAGAGAGTCAGGTAAAAAACACTTGGCATTGCATGGCAGAAATTACCACTGGAACTTTTTAATGATTTTAAAACACTTTCGTGCAATATACTACATTTATCGTTTTGAAGATTTGCTATTTTATTAAGAATGTTAAAATAATAAGATCGATTTTACATTATCAATATTATCATAATTATCATCATGCATCATTTAAGTTGCCAACGAGTTACCTATTACAGAAAAGTGATTAAGTACTTACAGATTTTTTTTTGGATGACAATCATCATTTACTTAGGTACTGGCATAAAATTAACAATGAAATATATTGTTTTCGTTCCATCGTTATTTTATTCGCCGGTGCTTACAATTATTTATTTAGCTTTAGGTACGGTTCGGTTACACGGTTGTTCGACCTTTTAACGATACGGGATCTCTATTCAACCCTCTTTCAGTGTTACATTTAGCACGCTTGCCACTGTATCCGGCTTGCAGTGGGCTCCACTACGAGACGTAGGTATTGGGTCAGACAGAAGACTGGTGTTCCAAACCGTAGATATACAAGGTGTTATTTAATTCACACAAAACCTTATTTACTGAAAATGAATTTTGTTTAAGTAATTAAATTGATGTCCATTTCTTTTTTTAATTTATAGGATCACATAATCAGCTTTTTACAGCGTTCCGTAGTCTACATGTCCGTCTGTATACTACTAGGAGCGTTAAAAAAAGTGAGAATGAGGTATAAAGACCTTGGAAAGAAAAAATATACTGGCCGACATTGCTCATACATTTGTATGATTATAACGGAAATAAAATATATATTTTATACTTAATGTTTTTTTTTAAACAGAAGTCATTTGTTTGATTCTATTTTTTTTATTGATTTGAAGTGCTTAAAAAATACTAAGGCGCAGGTAAATCAACACTTAAGAGGAACATTAGGAGTTATTTGGTCGTATTTGGTTAATTATTCTACAGTTGCACGTAGAAAAAACTCAGAGGCCAGAAAATTTAAGAAGATGATGCAGTGATCGCCGCCCCTTCCAAGCATTTTTAAGGGGTCAAGATGAAGATTTTTTAAAGAAGTTTCATTTAAGTTTAGACAAAGATATACTAAGTGTGTAGACCTAAAAAGTAACTACGTAGAAAAATAAATTAATATCTGTTAACTGCATCATACCTGCTACCATGCTCATCCTCACTGCTTATTGAATTCATTGCCTTTGTACAGTCATTTTTGATGCCCTACAAAGGGTACAAACAATGGGGTAAGCAACATCCAGAATATTTTATTCGACAGATAGTTTTAAATTAAAGTAAAGATCGCAAGTAGAATAATAAATACCGAGCAAGTGCTAGCCAAAAAATAAGTTAAATAAAATATTTGTTTGGCCTTTCTCAACAAAATATCTTGAAAACGAATTTACTCTCAATTCTGAATAAACGAAATACTTACTAGTTTAGTATTAATATCACCTTGTATAGGTCGTCGCCTCGACTTGCCGGGGGAGGCTTTCCCTGGCGCCGGAGGGGAGCGGCCGCGGGGGGAGACGTGCCACGTTTATATGATGAAGACAATCAGGAACCCGCGACGTGCCCGCTATCATCGACCTTCGCAGTCTTTTTGGCGACTATTTTTGTATGCCATGCCATTCGGTTGGCACATAAGTAGGTAACCTACCTGCTGAAGTTGATCTCGTGCGAATGTGAGCTGTATAAATTGCCATAAAACTATGCGAGTTCCTCATCGAATCGCTTTGCCTTGCGTGTGCTTTAGCTACAGTCGTTGCAATTTTTATTTATGAGTAATGGCGCGCTCGTATGCTGGTAAGTACGCCAGTTTTTTTTATATTTCTTCAAATGATCCATGCGAAATATTTAATAACTTTTATTTTACACAAAGGAAATTACAAATGGGGAGCGCACTCATAGAGCTGAATTATTTTCCTGTCATGTAATATGGAAACAATTTCCCTCCCACCCGCTAAATAATGCAAAAAGTTTTAACGAATGGGGCGTTTAGTATGCCATCTATCTAATAACAGCTAGCTGCGTATGTATTTAATCTTTTCCGGCTCTCCCTCCCTTTGGTAAAGAAAGATTCTGTAAAAACCTTACCGAACCTCGCCATTTCGACTTTCTGCCATTTGTTTGTGGAATCAATGATGTTTTTTTCCGGATGCCCAATTAATAGATACGTAAAAGTGAACTGGATCGTTAAACATTGTTCCTTATTACACGAATACGCTTTTATTTTTCATAAAAGCGTTTTCGTAATTGAAGCGCGTGGGCCATGTGGCACAACATCAATCACACGATTATTACCGTCATGCCTCACCGCAACCAAGCAACCGTCTCGCGCCACCAGCCTGCCACTGACCTATTAAATCTTTTAACATTATTTATCTTTTTTTCCTAACATGAAATATTAAACGTAGAGAGAAAACCTACGTTTTGACTTATATGATGAAAATCTGATAGTCAAAAATTCAAGCACATTTTTTTTGTAAAATTATGCATACTCCGTGGAATTTTAGTGGTTTTAAAGCCGAAGGTATTTTGTTGTACTGGTGATTCTGAGCCAAATAACAAAATTTCATTCCAAAACGCGCGAAAAAAAATTCACTTCTCCATACAAATGGTGTCGAGTGGCGATAGCCGTTTGTATTGGGAAGTGTTTTTTTTTTGCTCGTTTTGAAATAAAATATTGGAATTTGGCTCAGAATCACGAGTGTAACTAAATACCTTCTTCGGCTTTAAAACCACTAAAATTCCACGGTGTATAATGGGCGCCTGAAACTTGCTCTTGAAATACAGGTAGTAGTCTTGCTCATGTTGCCAGCAAAAATATGTTTTCAAAATTGTAGAGTTCTCACGTTTTATGAAACACTGCTAAAGCTTCCCGTGTTAGACAATGTCAACTTGGTCTGGTTCAGTTAGTTAAAGATCCCAACATTCATCTATTAGATGCGGGATCAGAGTCTACTAGGTAATAAAATGTCGTAGACTTTGTTAAAAAAAAAGGTTTCCATTTAGCAAACCGTCAAACCGCAGAGTAGCGAGCAGACTGTAGTATAGTCCTTTCCTTTAGTTTCCCAACTACGCGCGAGTGGTTTTCCAGAGGGAAAAACAGCCGTAGGAGTTTGCACAGGAAGGCCCGCGGTGCTAAACGCAGCACATCCTCTGTTTTCAAAGGATATTTTCCGCTTATCATCCTTGACACAGTTGCGGGTCCCAGCCGCAGCCCGGAGCCCGTTTTAACCGCAAATAATACTGCCATAAACACCATATAAAAAACTTGTGAACGCTTACGACCAAACTTTTATCGCCTCTGTATAAGACATACTTGTTAATTTATGTGATTTTCAGTTCCGTCTCGAACGAAATGCCTCGCTCCAAAGCGCAATCTTTATCGAATTAGGTCATATTCGACCTAAGGGAGATTGTAAGTGATCCGGTAATATTGTTGTCACGTCATGTGTCAGGCGGCCGGTCATTCATAATGATTGGCTGCTTGGCGCCCGATGACAGATATTGATGGGGTCCGCCAATGACAATGTCATTGGGGTCCGCGGTGCTTCCAGCCAGCTATGTTTCCCAGGCCCCTTGTGATGCTTGTCCGACTCGCACGTCCGCGCGCTCTGTCCGAGCTAATGGTCTGGGAATTTTATTTATGTGACAGCTTCATAAAGCTAACTCGACGTTGATCTCCGATAATATGAGCGAAATTAATGGCAAGACTCGATAACTAACTTTCCCTCTAAGTAAATTAGAAGCAATAAAGAGAAATTATGTATCGGAGGCGGGAGCCGAGGTTTGATTTGCGTGCCATTATCGATTAGCTCGACTGATCAATTTGGTAGTAATTGCCTGGACTGGTTCTCTCTATTGTTTTTAAATGGATGTGCTGCTTGAAAGAGAGTATTGCTTTTGTAATGGGGCGCACAAAGTGGTTGCGAATAGTTGCTATGGAAGAGCGCGTATGATTTTTTTGGCTGAAGGACCTACTAAAAATGTAGGTAATGATTAAAGGCACGTGAACCCACCGACTCTTGAACACGATCGCTACAATAGATCCGCACGGGACCCATCCAGGCGTTGTACGAAATTTTATTATTCAAGCCGCTTAAAAGCGACGTAAAAAGCAAGATGGTTCAGACTTTAGAAGGCATTCTGTTATTCAATTGTGCAGGAAATCTCAACGTGTGCCAGCCCGCTAATTACCCATGGGGCCCAAATTCATAATCATTCCTAACAACGCCTCAAAGACAATAATTATGCATTAATTTATGAGAGTCAATTGTAATCTATTCTCTCTGACTCTGTGTATTAATTTGAATTGCAAATGCACTTTTTAGCTGCAACTGCGCTGTGAAGTGACATAACTCCCAAGCTTAGACCTAAAATGTTGTGATAGTAAAGTTCTAAATGAAATTATGTGACGTATTTGTGTTTATTTAAGCTTCAGTTGGAAGTGTTTTAACACCAAACTCTTTGTTTCAGGACTGGAATCGTGAAAAGATAACCACCAAGGTGAGAAAAGTTAACTTATTCATTGCTATAAACGGGTGTATTCTACTGGACCCTTCCACCAGGCCGAAAATCATCAAACTAACTTTTGGAGCTCGGTAAATAAACCCTAATCATTTGTAATACCAGCAGCATATCTGTGAAGAGTTTTTTTTTACTTTTTTCTTCAAACTTGTCTAAATTCGATATCAGGGTTTCATTCCACGCCACTTGGCGGTACGATGATGGCTCCACCGCCGTAGGTTTTTCGCGTTTCCGCTTCATTTTGTAAATTTACAACTTGTTGGCAATTTAGCCCCGTTTTGCGTACCCGTTCAGAACTGGGTTAGAGCCAGATAATGGCCGTCCGCTCCGCTTGTTTTACTCTATTGTTGTTTGCATCCTTCACTACGCCAACTCCAGCAGTTTATTGAAAAAACTTCGCACCGACTATTAGGTGAGGCAGTACCTACGTTTCGGCACGTAGCCTGCTCGAATGGAATAGTTATTTGTTATGCAAGAATGCAAAATTGTTGTTTGCGGCGAGTGCTTGTACTGAATACCGAGCTAGCGAAGGTTTCTAAAATTGAGCCACGAGCGTAGCGAGTGGTTCAAAAAAAGAAACCTGAGCGTAGCGAGGTATTCAGAAGCACGAAACGCAAATAATATTGCATTCGTGCGAAACACAAAACTTTTCATCTCACAGAAGCGAGGAAATGACTTTGTTAGCCAAGCGGGAAAAACTCTATAGACAAATACTTACAGGCAAAACAGGTGAGTCAAATAAGTTCCTTTTAACAGTATATTTTACTGTAGTTACGGCTGCTGCACTAAAGTTTTGAGCTTTGTTGGTATTAAAACCATTCGTTTTATTCATAATTTCCTGAAGTTTATTTATCCAGACACAAAAGTAATGTAAATAAAAGAATGTTTTTTTTTCCGGGTGCATTCTGAACATTTACCTTAAAAAATTAAATTTCCTAGAGATAAAAAATAAATTCAATTATATCGTTTGAAAAAATGTATTTAACAAACCAACCCATAATTATCTATTTTATAAAACAGAAGCGGAGCATTTTTTTAATTTACTGTTTTTAAAAATAAATATAGTGTACAAAATATTAAAAAGACTGTAAGAAGAAACCGCGTTTCTGAATGTTCTATTCCGTGACTTATGATGCCTATGCCTCATTTGCATTCGCAGTTTTGTATAGAAAATGGGCACTTGCGTGGAGAGTCGCGTCTAAACGAGGCTCTACTTTCTGAAGCTTTTATGAACTTATAAGGCATCTAGTGAAACGGCCAGTGTTTTTTCTTTTTCTGCACCATGGGGCGTGGAAAAAAAGGGCGTTCAAATTTCGAAGTGCACAAAAATGCAGATTGGTTAAATTCGGGTTTTACACGGTTGTAAGTTGCTAGTAACAGCAAACTTTCCGAGCATGGGAGATGAAACATATTTTATCGGATGCCGGATGCAAACAATGTTGGCAATAGCTAGGTATACCTACTACACCTGCGCGTACGCTACGAAGCGGATAAATTGATAGCTCTGCCGATAAGGGTTTCGTAGGGACTACTACCTCTAGATTAAATATCATTAAGCTAGAATAGACAGCAATTATACATTGAAAGTTTTTTGGCGCGGATGGAATGGGATGGCCCATTGCGCAAAAGTTAATTTGCATTAGGTAACATCAATAATGAATTCAAAACTCAATAAAAACAGAAATGAAAAAATAAAAAGAATATTTACCACTTTTTTGTTTTTTCTAAAGCACTAACCCGTGCTAGGGAATAATTTAACATAGACAGTAGACGGAGACTAGTTGAAGAAATTCGCATCGACAGTTACTTGACTCGGTAGCTCAATTGGGAGAGCGCCTGCACGGTATGCAAGAGGTTGCGGGTTCAAGTCCTGTCCCGAGTGAATTTTTTCAACTTATTATAAATGTTAAAGAATATTTACCATCAATGTTTTTCATTTTTACAAAAACATCACAAAAGGAAAATATTAAAAACAAGGATGATTATAACGATCAACCGCGCTAAAATGGTGCAAGTTGTTTCGCGCAATCGCGTTTCAACCTCAAAGATGATTTATTGCGGTCTCAAGGAAGCAATGTTTCGTCCCAGAAAGCCGAAAGACGACGGACCACCTCCCGAGCTAAATGAAACTTTGTTGTCCGTAGTACATGTTTGTCGCGCGGAGGCTCGCTATAGGAGGCCTCGCCGCAGCTGATTTAGGGCGAAACTTTGCCGGTTTGCATTTTAGGGAAACACGCGCAAAATCACCCTTGGGATCCAAATATTTTACAAAGAACGTAATTTTACGAACCAACTCTACTATTATCCGAAAAGTTTCCGTTTAAGTAAATAAAAACTTTCCTACGGGCCGTGTTATTGAATAGCCGCTTGCCCACATCAAAGACAAAAGTATTGCGTATGACGTGATTTATTATGTCAGATATTCCAATGGCAAATGAGATGTCCAGCAATACATATTGGCTATAGGACTGCCCACTGTTTTTCCATCTTCCGATGTGACAATTCATTCGCTTTGTCTGTTGAAATGATTATGTAGAGCGCTGCAATATCCTTTATTATAGCCGACCTCAAACGAATGGAGCTTTTGTCTCGCGTAAACTAGAAACAGGTTAGACAAACACATGGCAGTCCAGTGCAGCATAAAAGAACTCACTATTGTGAATAGATTAAGCAGATACAATAAAACAGATGAAAGCTCGTTTGTTACATCGTATCTACCTTTTTCACTTTATTTCGTAAGGTATTCTGACATACTATTTTACAAAGGACACATTTATTGGATATTAAGTAGTACGGAGTGTTTTCAGAGAACACAGTAATATGTTCATGGAGACTAAAAACTTTAGAAAGCAGAAGATAATGCTCGATAACTGAAAGAAATCCACCTGAAAAGAAAAGAAAAGAAAAACCTTAAGATTTAGATACCAACGACAATCTATCTAATATTCTCGGAGCAGTATTACTCTGTACTCTTGTTACACACACAATACGCCCGAAACGTTTTTCTGTCTGTGCGTCATCAATCAAGCCGATATCAAAAGCAGAAAAGTGTGTTGCGTTTCGATCGATGCTGAAATTCTATAACTGTGTGGATGAAAGAGCAGATTTCATTTGTGTTATTGTGCCCGGGAAAATCAACGTAGCACTTTTGTTTTGTTATAATTTCATTCGCGTCATAGAGAATTTCCAACCGCAAAGAGTACTACATCGAAAAGAGTACTACATGCATAGTAAATTTATTGCCACAGTAAACATTTTTTAACTGTCGGCTACAGTCTAGGTTACCCCATGGTAGCTCTTACCGCGCGCAGTATAAGGGCGCCAATCGATCAAAAAGGGGTATCCTGGCATGTGGCAGACTGTACCTACTGACCCCACACTAGGAATGCTTGTCACACGGAGGAGAGTTGCAGGTACTTAGTTATTTAGTCCCTTTGATTTGTTGCCATAATGGTGAACCTTAGACCACATCTAACCAACCACTCTAATATCCAAATATATCAAGAGCGACATCATACATTAAATCACAAACAGAGAATAGATATTTCAATAGTTGAGCAGTGTAGATGGTGTAGTCTGCTTAAAAAAACTTTATTTTCTTACCTGTCAACTATTTCTTTCATGCAATAAAAGAAAGACTCAAAATTGCCACACCGCTGCATCTAGTTTTTGCTCCGCCCGTACCAACAGTTATTTTATTCTATTCTTTACCATCAAATCGGCGACATCCGTAACAAGCTTTTTCTGTTTACTTTTCTTTGTTGAGCTTGCGGCGCTCTATTGTGGTCATTCAGAGACGGACTTTTTCTTTTGTTTCATTTAATGAATAACTGTATAGCGTGTCCTATTTTGTACGTAAATTAGGTTGTCTCTTCATAGTGAAAGAGGATAATGGTCAAAGCATTACGACTCTACTTATGTAATAAAATATAAAAAAAACAGATTGCGCATAATTTTCCCTAGGTGCCTAACCGGAATAGCACGGGGATTGGATGAACGTCCTTACGATACTCGTAGATGGATTTGTATTAAACTACTGGAGGTGGCCCACGGGCATAGCAGGTCGACGCTCTGATCCGGTCTCTTCCACACTGATTACTGATCCCACACTTGTCAGTTCCTGAAATATTTATTGAAGATACCGATGGAACTATAATTTACAAAAAGAATATTACATTGCGTGATATGATTTTACATCCTATTCTGGGTAAACATTATTTTAAGCGCAGGTTCCGATGGTCCGTGTTTAATTGCATCAAGTTATTCGCTTTTAATCGAAATATACGCATATCTATAGCCGATGTCGATTTGGCTATATGCGACGCGTGTATGCTTACATTATACCTACTAACGCTCTGATGCGACATTATTGATGCCAAGGATGCTTATCTCGGAAGCAAACCACAAGTGACAAGGAGAGGTGGATCGCAGCGGAAGGGCGGGCGGCGCCCTAGGCCGCGGGCGGGGGCGGTAATCCAGTTACGGCAACCGCACGCGCTGCCTGCCCTGATCGGAACCTAATTGGGCGTGATCACCTGACGCCGTCAAGCAATAAACACTCCTCGTTTCGACTGCGGTAAAGCTAAATACTTTAAATTAATAATTGTCGAAAAAGCCAGCATAAAAACGTTATGATTATCATGATAATCCCCCCCTCGGCTGTCCCCCGGTATAAGTTCGGATGTGGCTAGTTTCAAACTTGGCCATTGTTGTTTTAAAAAGTTCTCTAATTTTACGAAATATTTTAAACCCTCGATTTACACAAAGTGGAAAATTGAAAGAAGCGCCCGCCATCATTGTACCAAGCTAACGAGATAAAAAGTTTCCTAACTAAATAAAGACCGCCACTGCCGTATTGCTCATTGAATGCCTTTTATTTAAACTATATTTATTAATAATGTTAATTAGGCAAATACCTACCTACTGTTTCACTTTTAGAGAAGGGACTGCCCCCCCCCCCCCCCCCCGACACAGGGAATCCTAGTGGGGGAGGTAGAGAACCTTCTTGTACTGTAAATCTTGTGTTTTTGTTTCAAAATTAATTTATTCTTCTTATTTACTCATCGGTATCTAATCAAGTTCCTTGTAAGGAATTGGCTAGAAACTACCTCCTACCTAAACTAAGCTAGGTAGCTTAAGGAAAGAAATAACACTTACTTCAATCAATAAGTTAGTTTTTCTCCGCCTAATCGCATATGGCAACCAGAAACAATAAATCTGGGCGTAATTCACGAAATTTTGCCGCAAATGTGACAGCCTCGTCGTTCTAAGCAAGATAAATGCCGCCATTAGACGAGCAAAATTTACACCATGAGTAGACGTTTTAACAACTTACTTAATTGCTAATGCGGTGTGGCTAGACAATACCTACGTCGAAGGGTAGAAGATTATAGTTTGAGGATTTCTGCAAAAAGTGTTTACACGCACGGGGCGAAGTCGGTTTGCATGGAAAACGACTCCCGTGGCATGCGTTTAAACATTTTCGCGGAGCTTCATGGCTTAAGTGTGGAAAGGCCTTTGGGAGTTCTCTAAGTGCATAAGCCATATGTATCTAATACATCGTAAAACGATTGGTTTAAATTTAGCAATGTGTTGTATAAATGTTGAACATAACCGTCGTAACCAACCACTTATTTATGATCAAAACTTGCTTTGTTTGGTAAAGTTTAGAATTGGAAACAATGGAGTTTCAAATTGAACTGCGGTTTAGTTGTAAATCTAGATATTGCAAACGTACTTACCTAGCTCGATGTATTATTACATTCCCTACTACTAAAGCTTTGCATCTACGTAATGATATGATTTATACAGCGTAAAGTGGCACCTTCACTCACACTAGTGACTAGATGGATAAGGGACCACTCGAACGCTGCAGTGCCTGGGACATTGTTTAGCGCGTTGGTGGCCCAGTGGGTACATTCCCTATACTGATGCAATTTAGGTACCTATTTAATCCGGATATCATATCAAAGGAATGGTTTACAACATCTGACATAAGCCGATCACGAAACCCATAACGCCAATACATAGATTTGACACTTGAACACTCTTAGTCTAAATCTCCAAACGAACCAGCCCAGTGGATATTAGAATATTAAAACGTACATAAGCAAGCTCTATGGTACTTGCTCTATGTGACATTATCAGAGTGTACACAGGGCAAGACATAAAGTGTCACTCGTTAAGTTGTGCACTTAACACCCACATAATGAACTGCAACAGTTTTGATAAAACCTTCATGTTTCATTACTGAAAGGACGCCAAGCCCCTTTCAGAACCTCGCCGCTTTCTCGGAAATATGGATTAAATACACGTCTAGTCATTTGAAATTCAGAAGAGTCGCCACCGCTTTCTCATCCCCTATATTAAGTATGGAGCTTCAATTAAAAACTGCATAAATTCTACATTTTGCTCAAACTTTACTTAGCGGCGGAAGCATTTAGCAGTATTTTTAAAGCGAGAATCTTCGTGGTTGACAGAAGGGGAGAATCAATCAGGTAAATACTTGTCAAAGCAAAGCAGTATAGTGTGTCGATTTGTTCCGCATTCGTCGTATTCCTTACTGGTCGTATTACAGTCGTGTGATAGATAATTTAAACGTCAAAGATAATTTGAGCAATATCAGTATTCAGTATTTATTAATTTAAAAAGTAGTACATGCAAAAAAAACACAAAAAATTCAAATTAAAATAAAAAAGTAAACAAGCTTACCTTATCTTAGCATGCACTGATGTGTATATTAAAGGGATGCTAACATTTATGCACTCCATACTAGAGTAATCCGTATCATGGAGTACATATGTTTTTTCAGCTAAATATTGCCTCGCTAAATATAATGTTAATGTAGATAATACAAAGATTGTATGTACCTGCATATTATTAGTTTTAAAATAATCTCATTGTATTTGTCGATTTTTGTGTACTTAATTAACTGTGTATTGCGTATTGTGTGATATGATGACTATTTCACTAATAACAATTTTTATTATTATTGTTATTTTCGTTACACCTATTTATTTTTTGATGTATTAAAGATTTTCTACTTCCTCGTATGTTTTGAGTTTAAGCAAAGTATCCATGGTCCTTCCTATGGAGTATTTATTCTGTTTTGAGAGGTCAGTCTCTTTATTTAACCTGCTGTAAATTAATGGACCTAGGAAGCCCTTGTGCGACGGCCAAATTTGAATTTAGTGTAGAAAGTTTTAATTTTGTGAGGGAACCTGGTGAATCTTTTTGTTTCGGTCGTTGGGTTTGTATTTCTTGTGTTACCTATGTGTTTGTAAGACTAATGTTTTTTTTGTATAGTTTACGGACGCTGAGTATACCGCTCTCTTCGTATAGTAGCTGTGTCATAGCGGCACGGCTTCTTTAGCAAATAAAGTTATTGAATTATGCTACAGTTTATTTTCATGAACTAAGTTGACACACTTTTTTGTTTTTTCTAAAGCACTCAATTGGCAGAGCGCCTGCACGGTATGCGGAAGGTTGCGGGTTCAAGTCCTGTCCCGAGTGAATTTTTTCAACTTATTATAAATGTTTAAGTTGACACAAATGATCCCACCATCCTAGATAGGTAGAGTACCTAGTAAAATGTGAATTCGTGATTATTATCTTTTCTTTTTACTATTTATATGACTGCCTTCATTTTTGACACAAGGCTGGCCAAGAAATACTAGATAATTAGGTACCTATCATATTAATTTATAACATTTAGATTAAAATAAATGTGGATATGTAGAGCGCCGCCGTATGTATTCCCTTCACGTTTGCAAGGCTGATAACTAAGGTCAAGGTTTAAGCCATCCGCTTTCTCTACACAATAATGTGAACATTTCTATTCTACTGTCAGGCGGCGTGGCAGAACAGACATCCTACCCCGTTGTGCTGGCGCTTGTTTCCGGGACATTGCATTGTAGAAAAGTTAGTTTTGCGTAGAAAGGGACTGTAGAGCTTGGTAATAAGTGTTAGTTTTGTTCATAACGGTGTGGTGGGATACGTGGGTGGAAGAGTCTCTCCAGCTGGACGATTGCGACCTTGCCCGATTTGCGATTGCCCGGGGCTCCGCCATGCCGCTGATTCACAATCCTCTGGTTGCACGTGTGACCTTTCACCTTTGCGCGTACAGTTTACGTTTGCTTTTTGCCTCTTGAAGCGATTTCCATACTAATTATTTTTTCCATTAGGGGAAAAGTAAGTAATTCTGAAATCGCATATAATTTGGATTAATTTAGATTTTTATTTTCGGTTTAAAATAGAAATAAGATCGATCCATATGAATATGATTTTAGTGTAGAATTATGTTTAATTTGCCCATGCATATATGCATGCTCGAGAAACTTTAGTCGACACTAGTGTCCACTAATATCAGTTTTATATTAATTTTGTAGGTAGGTACATAACTATTTTAATTTGGCGGGACGATCTCGAAATCTTTTTACCGGGGTGGCAAGAGGTGGCCCCAGAGAGAAAAGAGTGGAGGACACAAGGGGCCCAGCAGTGGGACACAAAACAGGCTACATACAAAAAAAAAACTATTTTAATTTGTATGGGGTTTACCACCCCGTGAGTTTTTATTTAGAACCCAATATCGTCTCTTGGACCGATTGGAGCATTCGTAATCTTGATTGGCTCCTTCAAGTTTTCCGTAGGCTGCTTCCTTTCCGGTGAAAATTTAATAAAAAATAATTACCTACGCCACCATGGACTGGCTCTGCATTTATTGGCTATGACGAAAGTTTGCCGAGTTGGCTCACAAAGGATTTCGCCAGTAGCTAGATAATTATGTCCATCGGCCTTTCACTTAAAGTTGCACTCTTGACCTTTGACATCGCTCGCCACATCCACCTACTCGTTACGCCGCTAAACATTGGCCCATGAAGTGACCGATACCCGAGATTTAAAAAATCTTAATTATTCAGTTTCGAACATTTGTGAATCTTAAATGTTTGACTCCATGTCATCGAAAAATATAATTACTGACAATGGGTCTAACTAATGTAACGATTGCGTTGGAGGTTTGAGTTACTCGCCTAAGCCAGTATTACATTATTTTATGTCCTGTGTTTATGTAATTTAATTATTGTTGTTTATGTACCTTCTCTATTTTTACTTTTCCAGTCCATCCGAAGGTTGTCTGGAAGAGATCGCTCTTAGCGATAAGACCGCCGTCTGTACTATTAGGTTAAGAAAATTCTTGTAAATAATTAATTTCTTGTGTACAATAAAGTGTTCTCTATCTATCTATCTATCTATCTAAGCCTTTTACTTGCCTTTGTTTGCTATGCTTTGATAACTCTGCACGGTATCTGAAAGTATTAAAATAATAGTAGTGTAACTATGTAAATTACTTTCTCCCAATATAATTTTATAGAAGGTTCGGCTCTCCACTGCAAATGTGTAATAGTAGGTATATACTACTACTAAGAGTTACTTACTTACTTACTTATATAAATTACATTCATGACCAGCCCCTCTACCCTTGACGCAAGTTTTTCAATATGGGGCAATTTACAAAATTCTATATTCCACGAATTAAGACGCATTTTGTATAGCAAATTACCTTCGAATAAATATAAAAAAATATTATAAAATTAAAGCATGACTGACTATGCGAATTCAAAAATAAATTTATTAAAAAAAATTGTCCATATCAACGCAATAGCGTTAAGGGTAACCCCCCAGGCAGTAGTTGATAATAATTATATCTACTTACTTACATAATCTTTTCTACTTCCTCATCCAGTAAACGACACCTACTGTACTGCTGTAGTATAACGAATTTTTGAACATAGATAAACTTTTAAAACCTAGGTACTTCTTCTTCGGAACCCGCTAGATTAAGGCCCGGTTTCTGAGTTGAGAATTTTGATAAGCAAATGGGTAAGTATCGTCCTGTCTCTGCAGATTTCTCACAAAAGAGCGTGACAGAGCGATACGTAAGTATGTGCTTAGTAAAATTCTCAACTCAGAAACCGGGCCTATAACAACTTAAAAATAATCCAAGACCTATGGCTTCTTACGTACGATACACTAAAATCCACAAAATCCACCACTGAACAAAGAAATAACATCAAAATCCACATGATTTTTGGTTAGCTTAAAGATACAACATTACCTGGATTCGTTTTTTACAGTAAGATCTATGAGAAACTTTCTAATAAAATGTATAATTGAATTTTTATCAACCATGTCCATAATCGTAGCAATTCGACTCTACAATTTTTTTTTATCAGACTGTGACAAAATTAATTTCATATTAAATGTTTTCCGAGTCGTTTCAACAACTAAAAAGCGCTCTCCACCAAGAATTTACTTCCCCATTAATTCCAGCTGAGTCTAAAGTGTCAGGTAGCTTGTTATTGTGTGACCGCATTTCGGACGTTTCGGGACAAGTTACCGCAATAACGGGACAGAGGACTCCCGAGTTGTCCCGCAGGCGAAGCAACCTTACGCGTGCCCCATTGTTACCGGCTTACATTGCGCGCTCAATTTGAACAGCCCGAAAGACGGTAATGCAACTTGTTCTCAGACAAAACTTTTGTAGCTCGTAGTCCGCGCCTTGATTACGTGTCTTGTAGTGATCGCTCCCAGGTGACGCTGGACGCTGTATTAATCATCTCATCACGTAGATGCAAAGGCCTTAGTGATCGCTCCAGTGCTGTGCCATAGCTTGTCGACAAAAACGCTCTGCTAAGTTCGCCTTAGGGACTTGATACACAAAGCGGCCTGGGCGCGCGCCCGGACGCTGGCCCTGTAAAAAGTATGGCGCTTGGTGACCGCGCGCCCGCGACGCTAACCCTGGCCGCGCGCCTCCCTTTGTGACCGCGCGCCCGCGACGCTAACCCTGGCCGCGCGCCTCCCTTGGTGACCGCGCGCCCGCGACGCTAACCCTGGCCGCGCGCTTTCTATATCAAGTCCCTTACACGATGTGGGCACAGAAAGTGGCGCCAGGCGCAATCAGAATCTAAATGTCCATAAGCTGTGGTGCTAGTTTGACAGACAGAGAGAATTGCTTTTATGCATTATGTAGTGCAGGATTCAGGGCGGGGTAGGTTTTAGGCAGCCAGAAGAAAACACCAATGTTGAGCAGGAACTTGAAAACTTGTATTTCTTGATTAGGTACTTGTTGACAGTAGAAGAGCGCGGCGAGAACTAATTTCCAAACAAGAAATGCCGGCTTTTATTCAAAAATGGCCTAAAACGTGATTGGCTAAAAATAAATGCTAGTAGCTGCAACGCTATTGGTCGACAGTTTACAACATGACTTTTTTACATTGAGATTTTTTACTTAGACCAGGAACTTTGTTACAATATTTGAGTAACTTAACAATTCAGAAAATACTGCAAAACTTGTAAAAACATAACTTTAACATAACCATAGTGAAAATAAACAAAGGTTATAAACTTACAACTTGAATTGTGCCTTCTAAGGCTAAAAGACTTAAATGGTTCGAGTTGGTTTTGCTAATTTTACTTACAGTGCAAAACACACAAACATACTTAAAAACATTAAAATATCAACTTTAAACTATTTGAAACAATAAAACTTACAATCTTCTAGAACTTACAACTATTTTTACCTACGTTATTAGATGTTTAGGAACCATATTTGGCACGTCAAACTAAACACCTAATAACGAGCTTCTTGTATTATGTTTACTAGTATAACAATTATGAAACTAAATAAGGGTAAAAATAGACCATCTTTTGGTATAAAACTTGAGAAGATTGCCTTGAGTTTTAAAATAAAGTTGACTTTTTCTCTATGACAAAATTATACTTGTAACTTGAAACTTACATGGTTTTCTAGACTTTACCTTTTACTATACAATTCCAAACATAAAATAATAGATTTCTGGAAACTAAATTACCAAACAGCAGAAATCTAGAAAAGGTAGACTCAAAACGTGAACAAACAATACGGCGCACCCAAGAATCAGTGACGCGTCATTCTCTCCATAGAAACGGTGGCACGAACAAAGGAACTTTCTGAGATAGTGCGCGGGAGTATAAATATAAGGTCCGGTAGAGCGGCGCGCACGCCATTCACCGCCCAACACGCCAAGCGAGAAGATGTCCCGAGAAGAGGGATCGCGGCGCCATTTACCGAATACTACCGAACACTCCCGAACTCAAGCGAGAAGAAATCCCGAGAAGAGGGATACCAAACACAAGCAAGAAGACAACCCGAGAAGAGGGAGAAGCCCCGCGCGCGCGCCACACCGAGAGACCCTGCCTCGCTAGTAACGAACGTTCTAGTGCCGGTAGATGAAACAGTCTTTCTCAAGACTAAGTCTTTTTCAAGGCTGACATACTGTTTCTTTCGACCCACTGTTTCTTGGGCGGACGTTTCATAGACGAATGTCTATACGTTTCTTTAGGACGACTCACAGTTTCTTAGACGAACGTCGATGGTCAACCTTATTCCTATCCCTATCCTTTCCTGCTTGCTTTGCGTGCCTTAGATATAAGAAGCTTACGCATGTTAGAATTTAAGTGCAAAAGGGGTTGCTTATAACTTAGATCATAAGGCATGCACGCAAAACTAAGTGCCAAGTCTTATGCACTATCTTTTAGTGCATCAGGCTTGACATTAGTGCTAAAGTAGAAATAGAGGTGTGCATGTAGTAGTTAGGTTATTTGCAAAAAAAGGCTTGCTGCACCACCTCCATGTCCAATTTTTCCTTAAAATCACTTATAATAATTTCCGTACCGGCCGTACTCCGTAACACATTACCTAATTGCAAGATGCGTAATCAAGCCACCGGCTGTACGCGGAGCCTACTCTGGACGGCTTACTAACCACATAATTAAAGGAGCGACGCAGCGTAAAACAGGCGAGCTTTTGTTTTCGATCCCTTTTAAGACGGGTAATTTACATAAATGTTGCTCGTAGTTTAATTGAATTGTGTGGTCGTTTACTGGAGGCACGTTTACTTTGCTCTGGCCTGTTTGTGAAAGTTCATCCCCTCTGCCTGTGTCAATAACGTATGATTTCAGTGCGAAGTAATTTCGTCTAAATGTGGGCTTAGTTCACTCTCCCTATCTTGCATGGTCAGCAAAAGGTTAAACAATTTATACTTTACCGTTACGTAAAAACACATAGTAACATCGCAAGTTTTTCGACTAGATGAGTTGTGGTTAGCGCCATTAGCAGAGCTGTAATGACATCCTCGTCTGTGATCTTTGTTGTATCCAGCAGTTATATTTACTCTATGCAACAGTTCGAGGCCGAGTGGTGAAAGGTTGCAGCACGCGATGACCCGCGATAGCAATCGGCAGTAGCTAGCCCATTGTGATCCGAGGTTTCGCCAGTTAGCACGACTCTCTCTGCAGAGAAAAGATGCTAACATGTAACAAATTACTAACGAGTTGCGTAAATAACATGCATTGTTCGTCTGATCTAGATCGCTTTCTTACATAGATCACTGTACATTTTTCATCTCGCTCGCAACAATTATACAGTGTCTGCGGCCATTACATTTCCTGGAACGACTAATTTTGGTCGCGTAGTTAAGCCAACTTTAACTGCGGCGCGATAAAAGTTATGCTATTAAGATGGCCGATTTTTTATTGCCTTGCGATTGGTTATTTCCGAATTGTTATTTTTGTGTGTATATTTAACAATTTAACGGTTTTTTAAAGTAAATAGGTACCTAGTAAGTTTGTAGGAGCCTAGATGCATAGTTGCAAACGTTATTATTAGATTATACATACAGGTACAGTTGAAAGCCCTCCATCTACTGTGCATGAGCGCAGTGAGTCCAGTACGATAAACCTGAATAGAATTTAGGTCTTGATTACATTCGATAGAGCTAAGATACTTATCACGCCCAGAATTCTTCTATTCTATTATATTTACATACCTACCATCTTTATTTGGTTGGCTTAATAAATAAACATTGACATGGAATATTGTATCAAGAATCATCGTAATTCGGAGCATCCACATACGGAACGGGAGCAGGTACGATATAAAATAAAAATAAAATAGGATTGTCCAAGTAAGTTAATTATCCGCAATCCGCAAAGAGTCCCGGATTTAGTTTAAACCAGTGCCACTCAGGACCCATTTAGGGGCAAGAGAACCTTGTGTCCGCTATCAGCAGGTGGGGCACGGCATCTCTATCTAACCTCACCTCGACGGAACGTGCAGCGACTAGCGACTGGCAAGGTAGAGCCTTTCCCCCTTGCCGCCGATACCCCGAATAAAACGCCACCCCAGACGCTGTCGATTACAGAACTAATAGCTTTAAACACTGATAGTGAAAGATGCAAGAGAACTGAATTAAACTTTGTAATAAGTGTCGATATCCCTTTAGATTGGACTTTGATTAAACGGCGCAGAAATTACTTATTTAGTCGAAGAAGAAATTGTAGGAACAAAAGGTCTATAATAAAATGCAAAAACAAAAAAAATAACCATGTTGTTAGTATTTTCCGACAAGCAGAACCAGCAAAGGTTGTCATAATGACATTCGTAGTAAATTAGATTTAGGCAGGAAATCAAACTCGACTGAATATCCTATAAGGATTTCACGCCCGCCCCCATCACATAATTTACGACGTCCGATAGAGATCCACTGCACTACACGTCTAGACGCAACTAGCGTACTGAACTTATCCGAAGACAAATTCAGCGATCACTAGCGGTTACCGCAGATCGATCGGCGGATCAGTTGCACCGCTCGAGTCAAACGATTTACTGACGGAAGCGAGGTGGCACCCGGTACAACGAACAACCACCTCACCCGGCACTGTGATCGTTTATTGAAATTACGGCAATACAAAACTCTTGGCTGGGTTTAACAAGTAATAAATAAAATAAAATCTGCTTTTTCATATTGACTGCTTAAACAAAGTACCTTTAGTCGTATAAGAAACAAGTATTTGTATATCTTAACAAGCAGACGAGTGATCATTGTCCATGTCCACAGTGACATAAAGTCTAAAATTAGCAAGTTTTCACGTAGATACTCGTAACAAAGAATGCGTCATTAGAGTAAGCCTGCAGAGTGACCTTGCTGTATGTGACACCTGCTAACCATATTATTATATCTAGGCTTTGTAGTAAACAAGAGATACTCCTACTAGGTACGAATACATAAACAATTCATAGGAAGTTTACCGTCTTATTTCCGACTTATAGCTGACTTATGTGGCGCCATTATCTTGGACACAAACAAAGCTACATCAGAAATTGATATATTGTTAGAGTACAAAACAAGAGAGTGCATTATCCAGAACCGAACACTTCCTTTCACTACAAAACATACAACAAGTAGCAATTTAAGTAATCTTCGTCCGGCCACTTACCGCAGAAACAATGAACCATTACATACACGGTCACGATTCTATAGCACGATGCTAGCCCAAGATTTATCTCGGGTTGCTATTATTCTTTATTATGAAATAGGTACGAACTTTGATAACCGACAATCATCACAAGCTCCAAACAAATTCACAGCCTGTGTTGAGTAGAAGTTTGCTTTGTCTTTTTAGTTACCTTCAAACTCTGTCAATACTTCGTCATCGTCGCTAATATTGTTCAGTGACCATAGATTTGCTTAATATTTGGTTTCAATACAAGACTAGTAACTTTCTATTTCATTGGATAATTTGAACGCGTGACTCTTGATATTTTTCGCTTACACAATTATCTACTTCCTATTTCCGAACCTAGATTTCTCCCAGAAAGCGAGGCTGTCATGAGCGATAATCTGTTGTAAACCGAGGACAAAGTGACGTCATGCATACGGATGGAGAAGTTCCCGTCCTAAACGCATTTCAAGTTTTCCGCTTTTCACAAAGCTAGTTGAAAATCCACAGCCTCTTGTTTGCAGTCAAGCAGCTCAGAATGGCTTACCACAATTCCACAGAAGACGTTTCGTCTGAGGACTCTTCACAGTTTGCGAAATAAATATCAATATCCTATTTCTAGCGCGCATTCAGTGCAGACAAGCTACAATTGGCTTATTGCATCATGATACTGTTCATGACTCCGTATTCGTGTTCAGCGAAATGCAGTCCCTTTGGGAGTGTAGAATTTGCTCAAAGCTCGCTCGACAAAAACAAAGCGAGCAAAACCCTTGATTGGACATTTTTTTGTGTGAGGATTTCCCTGTGGGTGGAAAAAATTGTCACCGATTCTATGTCTCGGTTTTCGATCTCGGTTACCTTTACAACGTCACGTTCGACGGTTGGAATAGTTAAAAGTTTAGTTAACTGTTCGTTTCCGCTCCACATTCGGAAATTGGCCAGTGAATTACCTAAATCACTTTTCACGTCAGAGGAAATGTATCCCTTATCTCAGGGACATATGGCTTGAAGAGGAAACGTTTAACAATATTAAATACATAAATGGGGCACCAGCTATGTCTTCTGTCCCAAAACGAACAAAGAATTTATGTCGATTTCCTTGCAATGCTTTCCATAACGGTTTCCCGGGAAACATTGCGCATAAGCTCCGACAAACTCATTGGTGCAATGCGCATCGCGAAACAGGCTTGAATAATTGAGCAAGTGAGTCAAGTTCACAATGATTGACAGTGAGTGTGTGTGGTGTGTGAGGCGACACGCGGCGGGAAGCGAGAGTCTCTGGAGCGAGTGGAGTTGCTTTCCCAGGCAGACGAGGCGCGGCCCACGCAGCTGTGCCGGGAAGCTCGTCGGGAACCGAGATGATTGACGTCATCGCCTGCTGGACGCCTCCCTGCAAACGGGGCCTCATATCTATAAATAATGCATAGTTGTTCATCGATTGCATCATTTCTCTCGGACAACTATGCATTGCTCAATGAAGTATGCATTTGACAGACTTGAGGCTCTGCTCTTTTCGCAACTCTACATTTGATTACTTATCACATCAATCAAACAATTTAAACGAAAAAATATTTATTTAACCACAAAAAAGCACATTTTGCATTACATTAGGTTGAACACGATAATAATGTACCTAGGTACATTGAGATCAAAGGTACCTTTAGAAAATAGAAGTTAAAAACTAAAACCCGACTACTAAAAGGCTTAAAACAAGACCTGCTTATCCTTAAAATAGACTCATAGATAATTAATCGTAGTCGGAGGCCATCGGTTTATCAAATGCGAATGTGGTGTCCTCCGACTACGATTAATTATCTATGAGTCTATTTTAAGCATAAGCAGGTCTTGTTTTAAGCCTTTTAGTAGTCGGGTTTTAGTTTTTCACATCAAATTTTTTTTTTTAGCTTTTTCGTAAGTCATTTGGACTATCACCCAGAATAGAACCAAGAAGGGCAAAAAAAAACACATTTGGAATTTTTTGTTCTATTTGTTATGTTGACGCTACATGTGTTATACATTTTTGAAAAGATCTTTTAAAGCCCTTTCATTTGATACCCATGACGATGGTATCCAATAATTTTTATTTTTAGGTCCACCACTTTAGGGCGCAGCACAGCCGCCATCTTAGTTTTTTCAAAATAAAACTATCCTATGTTACCTGGGTGATTAATACGAATCCAACGACACCTCATTTGTTGAAATCAGGCGAGTAGTTTAGGCTCTGCGAGGGAACAGATGAACACACAAACATACATACCCACATACATACATACATACATACATACATTTTTTTTGCATTTTTTTTCATTTTGCTTCGCGTAGTCGGGTAAAAAGATATATGCTTTACTTTGCTCCTAAGTGTAAACGCGTGATATGTAGCCTATGTGTTATTCTGATGTCTAAGCTATATCTATTCCAAATTTCATACAAATCCGTTCAGCCGTTTCAGCGTGAAAGAGTAACAAACATCCATCCATCCATCCATCCATCCATCCACACTTACAAACTTTCGCAAATATAATAATAGTAGGATAGTAGGATAGGATAGTAGGAAGTAGGATTTACATGTATGTCGCATGCATGCATCAGTCATGCAGTTATGCATGATAGATTGATAGCATAGCGTTACATTTTCATCCAATGTTGACGACGCAGAAAAGATTTTTATGTCGGCGACATATTAATAATAATATTAAAATATTACAGTGTTTTACGTATTGTAAAATAAACGAAACTCCTTTGGTGGCGAAGCCACTAAAGTTTCAGCACGCAGAAGGTTCTACTTTTAGATAATTTGTACGACTTCTTAATGGGTTAAAAACATAGCGATATAGCGGCAGTTTGTTTGTTTTTGCTCCATTAGCGAGTGGCAAATAAAAACTGACATGTCCGTTCGACGACGCGAAGTGGTCGCTCATTGTAATTCGACGCCGCGCCCGTCGATAAACTTTTGCCTTTGGTTTAATAAACAAATACCTAGCTCGTAACTTTTAGTAGGTAGCTGCTTAGACAGAGCTACTGAGGTTGCTTAGGCATTTTTGTACGTCTACATAACACATTCACAACGTCTTTCGAAAGTTGATACGTTTCAAAGAGTATTTAATGAAGGGTCTGTTCAACAAGGGCGTAATTGCGAAACCCACACATTTATTCTCTTACAGAACAAGGTTACAGCAAGAAAGTGTTCTCACGCAACCGAAATGAGAACAACAAATAATTTAATTTTCTTTTGTTTGCATTTGCGGGTCGAATGCGTGACCGAATTTATTGACTATGGCTACGGACCCTTTTGATCGATCTCTCGAATGGACGAGTTCTGAGAACAAACCTTAGTGCTTAAGGCTGGAAGATAGTAGTGTGGCGGGAAATTCAAAATTTTCACAGTTTTTTACATTTTGTAGCTAAACTGAGCTATTTTGTTCAGAGATTTTTCGTTCGCGAGAATAAAACCGTATTATTTTCATTATTGTAAACAACAGAACAACAATAATTCAGCCGATTATGTGTTCTGGTCTACGACAAGTTTTTTAGGCACTACCACTGCTTCGTAGACCAGAACACATAATCGGCTGAATTATTGTTGTTCTGTTGTTTACAATAATGAAAAGAATACGGTTTTATTCTCGCGAACGAAAAATCGCTGAACAAAAATAGTTCAGTTTAGCTACAAAATGTAAAAAACTGTGAAAATTTTGAATTTCCCGCCACCTTGCTAACGTCCACCCTTAAGGCAAAAGTCAGGAGGCCAACAGGCTTTTGTAATTTCGTCTTTGTACACCACCCATTGAAATGGACATAGCTCTTGAAAACGTAACGAGGCGTATTCGTGGAAACAGACGTTTCTTCCCGACGATTGGTGACAAAGCAGTATCCGAAAATGACAATGCGGTGCAGCTGTAGAGCTGTTGAAGCCGACTCAGCGGCGGCGCGAGGGCCCGAGGCGCGCCGGAGCACTCTCGAGAGCCCTCCACCCGCTCCGAATATCAATATCACGCCTCCGTATCCTTCGAGGACACTCGCTCAGCCCCATTCGGATACTGGGGCGAAATAAAAAAAGTTGCTCCTCTGATTAATTTTGATATTATTGGCTTTTAAAATGTCCACGTAGTTCTAGGCTCCCTACGGTGTATGTGCTAATAGACATAGGACCACGCAACCGAAGGAGCTTGGCGACCGGCCAGTCGCCAGCCAATCCTGGCACAGTCTAGACACTTTGATACGGCCCGCTTTATGCCATTGACTCTACCATAACTTAGCGCAGATTTACGACTGGATTTTTGACAATTTATTCGCGATCGAATTGAACGTATTGTACGAAATTGTTTTCTGTATTTTGCATAGTATTATGGAGATGGGCAAAATTTGCGGCGGCTCTACTCAATGTGGGCTGAACATAATGGATCGGCGGAGTGACGCGATGCGCCTCTGATAAATCGCGGAAATCCCAAGGCCTGATATTTGCTTTCAACCTATTCGGATCGGCACTCTGCCTAGACAATGCACTCGGTAGCACGAAACGTATGCATGTGTTTGCTACTTGCTGCCATGTAGCCGAAGGTTGCATTTAACATATAAGCAAATAAAAATTTACGCCCACATAGTGTAACCTCATTTATGTCAACGAAAGCAAGTCGCGAGTAGGTCCCTACTAGGGCGTGCAGAACCGGTTCCGGTTCCAGATTTTTGATACCCGGTTCTGGGAGCAGTCGGAACCGGGTAACCCGGTTCTACCCGGTTCCGACCGATAAAACTGTAAGTTTCATAATAATCAAATAAATCACTGAAAAACTGAAAGGATAGGCTGGATATGACATTATTAACAGGTATGAAATAGAAACTGGCATTGTTATCATGAAATAACAGGAATAATAAAGGAACTCCAAAAATATAATTATCTTATACAAAATCAGACTACACAGTCAGGATCAACAACTAACCACGTCTAAGCTCCTGTCACTTAGCGAGCTGCGTAAACGATTACAAATTTAGCCTGCTGAGGAGAATATCCTTTCAGGCACCACACTTTGTTAGCGGCATAGCTCTTAAATAGTTATGCTCATAGGAATGAGAACTCAAGAAAGACGGGAAGTACCTTAGGTTTAAGGACGTGCAGAAACGCCACATGAAAAGCTGTGCAATCGACCATTTGACATGGGAAGAGCAGGCTGAAGACCGAGCCGTGTGGCGGCATACAGTCAAATCAAACAAAAGTAAAAGTAAGTGAAACCGTTAAATCCATATACAAATCAAACATCTCCGAGTTCACGGCCAAACGAAGAGCTCTTCTTGATGCCAGACGAAGAGCTGCTCTTGATGCCAGACGAAGAGCTGCTCTTGATGCCAGACGAAGAGCTGCTCTTGATACCAGACGTGATGAACTCAGATGTAGACCGCCAGCGGCCATACTATATAACTATTCCAATGGAATTTTAACGTGTAGGTGCAACCTCAAGGAGGGATTGAACGGGATGTTGAAAGGCGTATCAAAAAAGCTAGACGAGCCTTTGCCCAACTAAAGGTCATCTGGAAAAGTCCTAGCATTCTTAGAACCAAGAAGATCCGCTTATTCAATTCCAACGTGAAAACGGCCCTACTGAACGGCTGCGAGACCCGGAAGGTCGGAAATGCTGTGTCACACAAGATCCAGGTCTTCGTCAACAACTGTCTAAGAAGCATCTTACGAAGACACTGGCCCAACAACTGGCACCATCTCAAATGCCGAACTGTGGCAGATCACCAAACAAAAACCCGTAGCCCAAGACATCAGGAAACGCAAATGGCGTTGGCTGGGATATACCCTGCGTAGACCCGATCACCACATCCCCAAGGTGCCTCTCGACTGGAAACCCGCCGGAAGCTCACGACGACACGGAAGACCGTCCCAGTGGAAAAGATAAGTTCTCTCTGAGACGAAAGACAAGGGATCAACTTGGCCAGAGCTACCCTCCCTAGCCATGAAAAGAGACAAATGGAAAGCCCTTGTGTCAGCCCCAGACTCCACGGAGGAGTAAAAGGATAAAAGAAGAAGGTGAAACCCCCCCTTTACAGCCAACATAGGCTACATAAGTCACATGACGGCAAATGACCGACGCCTTCCCCAGCCGCAACAGTCACCGTGACCGAATCCGGTCGGATGGAATAATCATCAAATAGTAATACCTACATATGCTAGCGAAAGGTTGCTACAGCAACTTCCACCATTTTCAAACATCGCCATTTCTATACTGATTGATGTCTACGTCTACGTGGTCTCGAACTTGAGGCTGTCGAGGCTGGGACAAGAATAACATCGTTTTTGCCGACATTTTCCACCTCATCTGTGCTGATAACTTCATAATTTTCGTTCCTTGACAAGTGCTGTACGAGGTTGACAATAACCCTGCACTTATCATCGGAATTGGGCCGAGGAAATACAGCTATTATTTCGGAATTAAGTAACTTTTTAGATTTTTATAAAGAACCGGGGGAACCGGGTATACTTTTTCGGAACCGGTTCTGCAGATACCTCGTCAGAACCGGGTATACCCGGGTATTTCGGAACCGGGTGGAACCGGGTGCATGCCCTAGTCCCTACCTCGGAGTTTTGGTACACCAGACAGCGTTACGCCACATTCGTTTATAATTAATTTTTTTGCCAAATGCACCTTTTTATAGATTTAGTGGTGACATAGCACTTTTCTGAGTGTGTCGCAGCAACGACCGACGCGCGACGTGGACGCCTCAATAATCTGGGGGCTCGGTTCAGTAACTTAGATGAGCTTTATGTACACAAACAAAGTCTATTATCTTAATTAAGATCTCGCTTTTGTCGACATTATTCGATTGCTACAAGGCCGCTGTAGGGATTCCTTCCTATTCATCATCCTTTTAGTTATATCGACAAAAGAAATAAAACAACGTTATAACTATGTTATAAGATAAAATAACAGTGCCAGTGTTATCCATTCCTCCTTTTAAGCATCTTAAACCGCAGTGAAACCCAAACCGCTTCTCGGTTAAACTCTGGCCATTCAGTTAACACCGACTCGTCCGGCTATGTTTTAAACATAGCGGGGCCAGCTTAACTTCGGCGTAAGTTTCGAAATTGCTTCAGCTAATGGTTAGTTTAACCTAAAACTGGCGAACACCATATATTTAATACGGTCGATTGCAGAAATGGCTCAAAAATACTGCTAGGAACAGTACCCTAATCCACTTGACAGCGCATCGCTTAAATGAGCGGCCATTACTTTTTATGGAGTCGGCGCCTCGAGGTTGCGAGACTAGCAAAACAGAATAGAAAATATAAAAGGACTCGATCCCCTCAAATAACTACACAATGTCATCACAGTCAAAGAAAATGCAACAATGTATGAAATCCAGAAACTGTGCGCTCCTTGAATACTTGATCAAAGTTTAAGACACATTGTTCTGCAAACTACGAACGACCTCCGTTTTCAAATGCTGCAAGTTTATCTATTCAGCAATGTCTTATTTAGTACGGTAGCAGTTATTGGTTGCTGAAATGTTAACCGTCCCAATTATTACTTCTTCAAGTTTTGATCGCTATCGAATTTAAAGTCCCAAAGCAATCAAACAAGTTCCAACGAAAATCTAGAACTTTGCAGGACTAGTGCCAATTTGATCACTATGGCAAGTGAGATAGATAGCCGGCGTCTCGGCCAAATAATTTTTATTTATTTACCCAATTTAATTTTAATCGCTTCCTCCAAAGTTGCTTTGTACCAGTACCACACGTGAAGCGCTCCATTGTAAACTGCTAAATGACGGTGTGACGTAATTAAGTAGACGTAACAGTGCCGTTTTGTCGCACGTCTGTGATATGCTAATTTGTTTTTGCACACTCAATAAAGCCATGTCCCGATACTGCTTCCGTGCCCTTTCAGAGGCCTTTAGTGTTCAGCAAGAGTTGTTTGACGTCAAACTATTGTTTATGTACTTATGCTGATACCTTCTGCTAGATCAGCCTCACCTGTATCCGTCAATTTGGAAATTGTTCAGGGGTTTTTTTAGGGGCATTTAAGCTTATTCACCTATCAAAACAATGTAGAGATAGTCTTAGAGACTGACTAGTGACTGTTGTTGCAGTTGGAGTTTGTGTCTTAAGTAAGAAGCTTAAATTAGACTCAGTTAAGTTCAACAAACCGTGACAATTCTACAATGGGGTAAGTAACATTGTCATAGCATAAAGTTAAAGCCTGCTCTCTGAAGAGCATAAAAGGATGTCGTACATAGCACGAAAATGCGTCGAAGTACATTTTACGACCGCTTGCTGGGAGCCCTAAGGAGCAAGTAAAGATAAACTTGCATGACGAACGAAAATGAATGATGTTGTTTTATTCTAACTAAGAGCTTCATGGGCTAAAAGAGGTATGCTCCCACAAAAGAGCCTCCAATTACAACAGGCTAATGGTTATCGATTGTGTTGCGGCGTGTGAATATATTCTTGCAAACGCAGAAAAATCGGTGTAAGTTGCTTTTTGACGTTTCGTAACATCTAAAACTGCAATCAGTAGCGTGTACATCTTTATGAGTTTTTGATACAAATTGCGATTACGCGTTGCTTCCTTTATACGACATCTAATAAAATTTACCGTAAAATGAAAGGTTAACGTCGTCATTTTCAGAGGGTTGTTAGAATTTCAAAGTCGTGGGTGAAGTGCCTACCAACCTGCTGACACTTCTGCTTGCTGTATGACGTATTGCTATATATTTCTCGATATATTCACTATCCTCGCACTATTTATTATGGTCAATGAATTTACTTGGCAAGAGGCTTTCGGAACGAGTGACTTAGAAAGAATAACCATAGCCAAATGAAAGTCACTTTGTTGAGGTCTCCAAATTTGGAAACAAAGCTTTTCACTTGCATAAAATTATCAGCCGACACTGCTTGCCTCGGATTTTAACTAAGTATTCAGTCTATTCTATTGTCGAGCTGGATGCGAGAGCAATACCAGAGGCCGCTTTGCGCTGCTAAGCTACAAAACTACCTTACGGACGTTGTCCGTTGTAAGGCTCTTTACGTAACTTCGGTGGACCAATTCGGCGATTAAGTTCACTCTAACCTAATGGGCTACCGCACTGCAATCAATAGTTAGAAGGGTTTCAGCAATGAAGTCCAATTTATTTGTTTATTTAAAAAAAAGTCAAGGCTCCCTACCTTAACCACTGCCCAAAAAAAATACTAGTCGTTTGCCGTTTAGGGACCGAAGTGACTAGTCTTTACATTTATCCTGCCTAACATAGGATTGAAAAACATCTGACAAAAGGTGTGATTATATAACTGAAAATGGAATACAAAAAATACCTATACTGGCTCGCTTATAGTTTGTTCGGCCTGCGTGCTTACTCTGTAAAAAAAATCCGCACAAATCTTTTTTTCGCATAACTCGTATTATTTGTCGAAAAATAGTTATTTGTTATGCAAGAATGCAAAATTATTGTTTGCGGCGAGTGCTTGTATGGAAAACCGAGCTAGCGAAGGTTTCTAAAATTGAGCCACGAGCGTAGCGAGTGGTTCAAAAAAAGAAACCTGAGCGTAGCGAGGTATTCAGAAGCACGAAACGCAAATAATATTGCATTCGTGCGAAACACAAAACTTTTCATCTCACAGAAGCGAGGAAATGATTTTGTTAGCCAAGCGGGAAAAACTCTATAGACAACTACTTACAGGCAAAACAGGTGAGTCAAATAAGTTGCTTTTAAAAGCATATTTCACTGTAGTTACGGCTGCCGCACTAAAGTTTTGAGCTTCGTTGGTATTAAAACCATTCGTTTTATTAATAACTAGTTGTGCCCGCGACTTCGTATGCGTTTTTACACATTTGACATTTAATTTAAATTCGACTGTGGAGGAAAACTCAAAAGGAAGGTTTTTTTTAACCCCCGACCAACAAAGAGGGGTGTCATAAGTTTGATAGCTTTGTGTGTGTGTCTGTTTATGTGTTTATGAGGGTGTGCCTGTCTGTGTGTCTGTCTGTGTGTGTGTGCCCTAATCTAAACAATACATTTATGATAAAAAATGTTTTGTTTAGATTAGGTATCGCCCGTGTAAGATACCAGGAAGCTTAGCATAAGAATTGCCTGGGAAGTTGGGGGTTTATTATGTATCTCCCTCTACGTAGAGTGGGACAGATAAAGTTATAAGCCCATAGTTAAGGTCTTACCCATTCTCATGCTAAGCCAGCAAGCAAAGCATAAGGTTGGGTTAGAGCGTATCTACCGCAAATAACTCTGTCTATCCCGCTCTACGGCAAACAAAATATTTTTTTTAATATCAAGTTGGGCTCAGTAGAGTAAATATTTAGAAAAAGGCACAAAAAAATATTTCAACCTCACCTGGGTTCAAACCCAGAACATTTCGACCGCGACGCAACAGTACTACATTTCTAACATCGATAAACTTTGTCCGACCTCCACCGAAAACCACTCACAATTCCCTCCAGCAAGCATCATAAGGCTGGGTTAGAGCGTATCTATGGCTCTGTCCATCCCGCTCTACGTCAAACAAAAGAGTGAGATACCTATTGTTTTAAACCCATAGATACGCTCAAACCCGGCCTTATGCTACGCTTATATAACTAACATTTTCCGCCAAAATAAAATAAAAACAAATGCCGATTTTTCATTTACAATATGCGCCCCAAATGCCAAAAGTCGTAGCGTGCTATTATACAGAGTGTTAAAAGACCGCCAACAAAGCGGGAGACCACGTATACGTATAGTCCTCATCATAACGAACATTTTTGCCCAAGGAACTATGCCTGGGAAATCAACGGTTTCCGAGATAATAAAATCGAACTTAAAATTTTTTTTTTTCAAAAATGTGTTCAGTATCACGTTCTTAACATACCTTCTTAAGAAGCCATATCAAAATTATGGATATTTCTTACAAAAAATCAAGTTAAAATTGCAACCCGCAATGTAGGTTTTCGAGAGAATGTGGTTCAAAGTCGGTTTTTTTTTATTTTTTATGCAGAAATATGTTCAGTATCACGTTCTTAACATACCTTCTCAAGAAGCCATATCCAAATTATGAATATTTCTTACAAAAAACGAAGTTAAAATTGCAACCCGCAATGTATTCTAAACATCGGATAGCCTAAGTTACTCCCAGAAACGTGAGTTACGACCATGTTAAGTTTGGTTGAAAACTATTCAGCGGTGTTCGCGTTTATCGTGTTCATACAGACAGACAGACAGACAGACAGACAGACATAGACCGTTTTTTTTGCATTTTTGGATTCAGTATAGTTTACTTAGTAACCCCTGCTAGTTTTTTTCTAAAAATATTCAATGTACAGAATTGACTTCGCTAGAGTTTTATTATAAGTATAGATTTCCTGAAGTTTATTTATCCAGACACAAAAATAATGTAAATAAAAGAATGTTTTTTTTTCCGGGTGCATTCTGAACTTTGACCATATAAATTAAAAATTTCTAGGAGATAAAAAATTAAATTAGTAATATCGTTTGAAAAAATGTATTTAACAAACCAAAACATAATTATCTATTTGATAAAACAGAAGCGAAGCATTTTTTTTTATTTACTGGTATTATAAAATAAATATGTGTACAAAATATTGAAAAGACTATAAGAAGAAACCGCGTTTCTGAATGTTCTATTCCGTGACTTTACCTTTTTAAAAGATGCTTATGCACCATTTACATTCACAGTTTTGTATAGAGAATGGGCACGAACAATCACTTTCGCTGAAATACGCGTCTAAACGAACTATGAATGAGGTTTTATTTTCGGTCAGGATCTGGCATCTACTTAAACGGCCAGTGTTTTTTTCTTTTTCAACACCATAGGGCGCGGGAAAGGCTGTCCCGGCGTCGCGTTCAAATTTCGAAGCGCAACAAAATGCAGATAGCTTAAATCCGGCCTTTACACGATCGTAAGTTACTAGTAACAGCAAACTTTCCGAGCGTGGGAGATGAAATAGTTATTTGTTATGCAAGAATGCAAAATTATTGTTTGCGGCGAGTGCTTGTATTGAAAACCGAGCTAGCGAAGGTTTCTAAAATTGAGCCACGAGCGTAGCGAGTGGTTCAAAAAAAGAAACCTGAGCGTAGCGAGGTATTCAGAAGCACGAGACGCAAATAATATTGCATTCGTGCGAAACACAAAACTTTTCATCTCACAGAAGCGAGGAAATGACTTTGTTAGCCAAGCGGGACAAACTCTATAGACAACTACTTACAGGCAAAACAGGTGAGTCAAATAAGTTCCTTTTAAAAGCATATTTTACTGTAGTTACGGCTGCCGCACTAAAGTTTTGAGCTTCGTTGGTATTAAAACCATTCGTTTTATTAATAATTTCCTGAAGTTTATTTATCCAGACACAAAAATAATGTAAATAAAAGAATGTTTTTTTTTCCGGGTGCATTCTGAACTTTTACCATATAAATTAAAAATTTCTAGGAGATAAAAAATGAAATTAGTAATATCGTTTGAAAAAATGTATTTAACAAACCAAAACATAATTATCTATTTGATAAAACAGAAGCGCAGCATTTTTTTTATTTACTGGTATTTAAAAATAAATATGTGTACAAAATATTGAAAAGACTATAAGAAGAAACCGGGTTTCTGAATGTTCTATTCCGTGACTTTACCTTTTTAAAAGATGCTTATGCACCATTTACATTCACAGTTTTGTATAGAGAATGGGGACGAACAATCGCTTTCGCTGAAATACGCGTTTAAACGAACTATGAATGAGGTTTTATTTTCCATCGGGATCTGGCATCTACTTAAACGGCCAGTGTTTTTTTCCTTTTCAAAACCATAGGGCGCGGGAAAGACTGTCCCGGCGCCGCGTTCAAATTTCGAAGCGCACAAAAGTTCAGATAGTTTAAATCCGGCCTTTACACGATTGTAAGTTACTAGTAACAGCAAACTTTCCGAGCATGGGAGATGAAATAGTTATTTGTTATGCAAGAATGCAAAATTATTGTTTGCGGCGAGTGCTTGTATTGAATACCGAGCTAGCGAAGGTTTCTAAAATTGAGCCACGAGCGTAGCGAGTGGTTCAAAAAAAGAAACCTGAGCGTAGCGAGGTATTCAGAAGCACGAAACGCAAATAATATTGCATTCGTGCGAAACACAAAACTTTTCATCTCACAGAAGCGAGGAAATGATTTTGTTAGCCAAGCGTGACAAACAATAGACATAGGTAGTTAGGTACCTACCATAGAGGTTAGTGAAATGAGTTTCCTTCTTTTTTTGCTTCTTCACAAAGGAGTATGTGGCCTTGCCTAGCAACGGGTTGTTGATTACAAATCGTGTCTTCTTGAAGTGTCATAAAATCAACAACCCGTTGCTAGGCAATGCTACAAGTTGAAGGAGTTCCTTTTTTTTTTTATTAGGGCGTCGAGTTCAAATTTCGAAGCGCACAAAAATACAAAGCGGTTTAAAAAAGGATCTTCTACGATCGCATGTTTAAAGTAACAGGGTACTTTCCGAGCATGGGAGATGAAAAAGATTTTTATTTGTATTTTCCCATATATAATCCTGGTTTTAAGGAGTACTAGCAACTGTGCACATTGATTAACTTCTTTACTCGAGTTACTACGACCTATACTAATAGCAGCATCCTATCCTAGCAGTGTTACCAATCTCGCATGCCAGGTCACCTGTGTTCTGGGTCAGGCTGCAGCCCCAAGGCCTTTGTTAAATCAATAACGTTTGTCGTGTTTATTCAATATTCCGCTATACTACATTAATTTCATTCATATCGAATCGACTTCCTTTGTTCCTGAACTGTGCACATTTTATTTGACATGGAAGTTGAATTTCACTGAATTTACATGTATGAAAAATCTGTGCTGGGTTACACAGGGATTTGCGATTTAAGCGATGCAAATAGGTTACCCACCAACCCCAATCGCTTTCGCATGGGTGTGAATTAATGAACTACTGCTGGTGACGATGTCGTCGCAGTCAGCGGGTCTTTCATCCTACTAAAAAACATAAATAATTGTTACCTACTATGGGGCCAATAAAAACTGGGCATCAATATTTTTCCATTTAAGCGCCGCACATATCTCCCGGAGTCCTGCGTTCCGCGTTTAGCGTCCTGCGTTCCTCGTTCTTTCTAATGTACTTATGGGGTTGCTTGGAACCGTTCACACTGAAACTGTCAGAAGTTCAGAACGCGGAATTCTCGTGAAGCAAATCTGAGAACTCTGAACGCAGAACGTGGAACTCCGAGGCAGTTTGTCCGGCGCCTTTACATCTTTGTGGGTGGGAATAAATAATCAAATGTTTCATACCCTTGGTGCAGTTCTGCCTTTATCAAGTTCGGGCATCGAATTAAAAGGCACATAATTATCTAGTAAATAAAAGTGGCGCAGTGTCTAACCTCAACGTGATTGCCTTTTCACTGAGCTGTCACAACGTTATACATCTACCATCTACCGGTCATTTAAGAGACGATAAAGAGCTTATAGTCCAACACAACACAATGCGTGAGAGAAGAGTTTCAAACAAAAACAAAACTTACGGACAGCCTAGGCGGTCGGTCATACCATTTTTATCTCACTTGAGACGTAAGTTATTACAAACAATTTGCAACCAAACAATGCGAACATTGTTTCCGAGGCGATTTATTTAAAGACAACACTTTCCCCGGAGTGGGAACTTTCCTTTGCTTAGGTACCTAGAATGTTTGAAATTTTAAACGTTTTATCTTGAAAGATAAAGTTTCCTCTACTTATTGGCAGGTGCTTTCACGTAAATAGAGATATTCCGGCGGTGGGGGTCGCAATAAGGTAAATGTCCCCTGATTCGGTATGTTAAGGCTCTGGCAACTTTGAGGATTTTTATATTTTTTTCTAAATAAGGTATCATTTTGAAACCTTCGTTGTGATGAAGATTGGTCTTTTGCAAGTAATTTAAAGCATTAATCATATTGTTTTAGCAAGTACTTATTTTAATATGAATTTTCTTACAGACCTCTGATTTGAACCCTGTTTCGGGATAGTAATTTCGCTCTGCTCCTAAGTTCGTGAATTCCTGTCTCCTATTTCGTTATAGTTATTGATCTGTTTGTTTAACAGTTGTTAGGTACCTAGCAGGAATAATAATGAATAAAAATATAAAAATCAGTAAGTAACTTTTTAAAATAAAACATTTTAATTTTTAAGCAATCATAAAAAAACTCAGAAATAAAAATGTCACTTTCTAAACTTACATAAATAAATCAACATTATCGATATAGGTACTTATAATTTTTTTTTAATGCCAATAAGGTAGGTATCTCCAAAGAATCGTCACCAATAAAATAACTGAAATTGAATGAAAGTTATTTTGTTTTCATTGCTTATGGAATTTAAAATTATAAAATATATGTTTTAATACTCACTAAAATTTAAAAAAAGTTCTACAAACAGAAATCTCGTTTTTATATTTTTATGAATTAAATTCTCTTTTTAATGACTAAATTAACATAATACTTAATGGAAAATTTTGTTGTTATATTTATTATTTAAAAATAAAGTCGTTATTTATGTACTTTACTGTTTTTCTCAAACATACATATTTTTTATAATTGTTTATGTAGATAGCCACAGTATTAAAAAAAATATTATATGTTGTTTTCAGTATTTTTTTCTAAGATATAATTATATGATCCCGTTTGACACCCTTCGTGTTGGTACGGAACCTTAAAAGCAGAAATTTCATGCATTTTGGGTTTATCAATCCGGTTTTAGGTCGGGATCCTTGGCCCTAAGAAAATGTATCGCCTTCAGTAAAATTGGCCTTGTAAAATCAGAATTTAACTAATACTTATGCTTGATACTAATAGTTTTAATTGTATATAAGTTTTTCATAGGCCTGAAACTAATAATTTTCTGCTCATTTTCCGATCCAATCTTAACTCAAAACTACATTAAATACTCACGAAATAGCGGACATTGTAAAAAAAACGGTGTTCCTTATTTCGTTATACTAGTTTTAATATAACCCCTCACTTAATCTTGGAAATTCTTATTACATAATGTTAATAAACTATTCAGTACTCTATGCTTACTGAATATAACCAAAACAAAAGGCAATTCATCGAAAAACGAGCAAAATTATGACGTTGATCCATCTGCGTAAATCGCTTAAAATTGCCAACTCGGCCTCTTTCAAACTCGTTTTGTAAGACTTGTGCTGACAAAAAGGTATACCGAATCAGGCTCAAAAGTAACTTCAATAAGTACCTTGTCTGATGTTCAAACCATTTTTCAAATATGTTAACTAATATTGAAATAAACATTTAAAAAGTCTCTGAAATTCCCCTAGTTCGTAAGTGTAACGAAATAAGGGACAAGGAAAAAATATGATGTCCGCTATTTCGTGAGTCAATAAATTGCGTTTTTAAGCAATTCTATGCTTACAAATAACTCTTAACGTATATCAAATGAATCGTTATGAATCACAAAATAGCGATATCAAAAGTTTTATTCAAAAATACTTACCTTTGTCTTGCTACAAGCTTATGAGTGTCACCACCGATCCTTACGCTACCAAGAAGCGCGATGTATGGCGCGCACGTCTCGCACCGCTGTTTGTGCCTAACTGAGTGTTGTAAGCATCGTATCTTACACAGCTTAAGCATAAAAATAAGGTTTGTTGGTTTTTTAGATAGGTAGGTATAGAGATTTTTTAGGAAACTATAATGCTATTAAACATTATATCAATTGCTTATTATTGCGCCGGAAACAAAAACTCACGAAATCGTGTACTATCACGAAATAACGTACGTTTACCTTAATGTCTTTATAGCTAACTATAGTTTGTCTGTGAAAGTTATTTATATAGAGCTTTGAGAGCATAGCGCCATTGATACATGATATTTAGTGGCTTCTTGTGATCGAGTCTCTTCATTTTGAGGAACAATGAGTGACCTAATGGAAAAAGCGATAATTCCAGTCAACCGCTCTGGCCCCGGGCACGAGCAAGGGACGGACGGGGGTGCCTCATTCGTCGAGTGAATTCTTCCTTCATTATTCAAGCTGAATTATTTGAGTCCTGCATTTTTCGCCCCAAAGGAGCTCTCACGCCCTATCACTTATTCAGCACGACTCCTTATTTAAAGCCATCCAATAAGCCCGACTTGTTATTAAGCTTAATAGTGAACTCAGTCGGGAATACTACATACACCGAGTGAGTGGTTCTGTCAGTGTTTATTAGGTTGCATATGTAACGAATCAAAAGTAGTCGGTACGAGATTTAGCACTCTATACAAAAGGGCAGCGTAAAATGAAAAGCGCAGAAAAACTTTATGAGATCAGGGAAAAAAAACTGGCAAAAGCTATCGGCTAAAAATCAGCGAACAAAAATCACCTAATGGGTGTGAGTTTTGTGTTTTTCTCCGCTGATTTCTTCACGAATCTTTTATTCCTTAATTAAAAGCTCCTTCATGAATAGGGCACATTGAGAACGGCATCGCCATTAGCATAATGTGTATAAAACAAAGTACGGATTTAAATATTTCACATTTTCGCCGTCAATGCTGGAGGTGTTTCGTGAACTGGCTACTCCAAGCTCACACGTCGTCGCGCACCCCTAAGCCCCTCCCACGCTCCGCACTCGTCGCTGATAGACGCCTTTTGATCTTGGCTTTGAGCGGCACAATGTCACTGTTTACCCCCGCAGATGAAACAGCTACGATGTTTTTGACGAAATTGACTTTGTCACGGTGGGTGGCCGCGTGCATCAATTTCCCTACACTGCTCTATTGGTAGCATTACATCACATTGTAGTCTTTGTGATTGGTGTTTTGGAAAACATGGCAGCGTTTTTTCGCAATACCGAAAAGGTGTTTAGAGGGCAGATTATTTTTGATCACATTATAAGTACACGTACAAAAACCAACGTTGACCTTTTATTGAAAAACTCTTTTCTTGCTTCATACAAACTTACCTAATACAGGACTCTCACAAAAAAAAACATAAAACACCGACCTTTATCTTTTTGCAGAATAGCACAATGAGTGATCGACGCAGTAGTCCCTTTCTTTAGTGTGTAATAAGTAAATAATCGCCGAATCTCGAGGCAAGTACGGGGTGGCGTCCGTTTTACGAGCGAGCCGCTGGCAACCAACAAGACACGTCACGCGTCTCGTCCGCCGTCCGTTATTGCGATCAGCCTATAAAAACTTTTACAAGCTCATTTAACGCGCCAACTTTGAAGTACATACCCCTGTTTACAACTATGTACGCGATAACTAAGAAAATCCATAAACAATAGCTTTTCCAATATAATCATCGTAAGACAATTGCCGGGAGAGCAGAAAGCTATCTCCCGTTCGATATTTTTATTACAACTGCAAAATTCATTTCCTCTTCGTAGCTATATTGGAATAGTTCCCCGCGGTGGCAAAATAAGCGAATTTTATTTAGCGGGAAAGTAAATAAGTTCTCCCAGTCAGCAGTCCGCTCCGTGGACATCTGATAAGAAATGCAGCCTTCGGGAACCATTTTGCATTTTCCTTCTCCATTTTATTGGAATTTATTATCGCAGTAAAGTTGCATAAGCGAATTAGATGCCATTAATGGGTGGCGTTATTATTTCTTTGATATAAACCACAGACACGAGAAAATTATGGAAATTGAACTAAAATTGTTTTGTAGAGCACCCATTTACCCGTCATTTAAATTCACAAAGACTATTCCCCTGACCACAAGGTTTCCAATAAGGATAATCTGCACTTTGCACTTTCCAATAAGGATACTCTACACTTTGTTACTTCGCTTTCAACAATCTCTATAAGGAAGCAATAAAACTCAGTAATTTCCCTTATTTAATTTCAGAAACGTTAATTGAAGAGAATCAGCTTCGAATTAATATTCGTTTGTTCCTTTGTCTGAGTCTTTGAGGCCTTGGGCGTTGTAAAGAACTGCAATAGCATCGTCAGTTTATTGTAAGCTCGAATATAAATATTGGATTATCTGTTCTGTGCTAGTTTGCTTACAGGAAACGTTAACCTACTTCAAATGGAATAGGGTTAAATAGTAAACATGGCAGGCAAAGCAACCTCAATGGCGGAGTCAAAACAACTGGCCAGCAATTCCGGCCGCCGATGTACTCGCATGGGCCACTCGCGTTCCTCTATTGATACCGCTCTATTTTCACTCTACTTTTTTCACTCGGCCAACGTTATTTAACTCGCAACAGGATCTAAACTGGTTAGCACACATCGCCGCCTCTAATAGCTCTTTCTATTGTGCACCACAAACTGTAACTGGGGCAATTCACAGCAGGATATAGGACTTATACCGGCGGGAATACGATCCGTATTGCATACGTAACTAGTCGCTTAACATCGATACGTACGTAACTGACTATATTTGCTCAACTAGAATCGACCGAACGTTATGAACTTATCGTTAATTAATTCAATCACTCAATGTTCATATAATTTTGTAATGTTGTGTAATGCGATCGCGCTGCCAATTATCCTACATCTCGGTGTAATTGTAGCCGGGTTATTTATTGTCCAATATTGAGCCCGCTGCTCAAGATTGATATTATGTTGGGCTACATGATATAGGGCGCGCGTTCTTGCCTTTGTTCCGCTTCACGGGTTCACCTGTGAATTGTTATCAACATTCCTGTTATTCCATATAACTCTACCTACGAAGAAAACTATCTGTGTAGCTACCCAGTTATATTAAGTAGTTCTACTATAATACAAGTTCTTTTTTACAATGGCGCCAACATTGTTGAACCATATGCTCAACTTAGAAAAGTAGAACTGTGTGAATGAGTGCATTTCATTGACTTGTTATAAGCTTGCTAGGCGTACACCTATTAGGTATATCGCTTATGTAATTGATTCACACACTTATTATAGACAGCTATGATTAAATGCCAATTTATGATTTAAAAGTGATCGAATTTCCTGAACCATAAAAGAACTAGAAGGTATTACGTAAATGGCGAAAGCGAGCCAGTAATCCTACTGCAGAACTGCAGGCTTTCATTAAAAGAAATCGAAAGTGTTAGAGGTGTCACGTGAAAAGCCGCAATTCGATGGCATCGTAAAAGGTCCTTTATGTGCCGTTCCTGGCACCGGCAGCTGTGTGGCACTATCAGGCAATACGGCGATTGGCCGACTAGCTCGCATCGCTGCTCCCGCGCTGCAATCTTTCCACCGACGAGTCGACCCACTGGTCGCTCTTTCATATGGGTCATCGGGATTCATGTTAGCGGGACGCGGCTGCGGTTGAGCTCACCACTCGTCCTCAATATCGCTTCAACAGAGCTTCGTTCAAATACATAATATAGTTTTAGTTTCCACTTCAAAGCACATGAATCAGGGCCGCGGCCCGCAACCACTTAATGCATTTTATTTTGTTTTAATATCCCAAGGATAATAAATGTATGCACATTTGACACGGGGAATATGGGACGGGCATTCCAGCTCACGGCGGTGGCCATCGGAATGTGAAATTAACGAAACGTCCTCAGTTATTTGCGCCGATGAAAATGTTTCATCTTAGTTATGACGACCACATTTTATTGCTAGTTAATATTTCCAACCGCAGTTAAATATCTCGTGTTTCTTTTAAACGCCTGGAGTTTTAACAGCACATTTCTTTGTTACAGGCATTTGGAATGATCCAAACAAAAAGCCAACACAACCGACCGCCAGATCGACTGTCCAGGTGAGGCATAAAATAACGGATATTATCCGCACGCTCGCTATTCGCATACAGTTAACGGCCACAAATCCCTCCTAGGAATAAACTCCAAAGGATTTGATTCCATTTCAACGTATAGGTAGGTATCAGAGTGCGGTTTTAACAAGAAGCAATCAAGATGGTTAGAACGGACGATATCATCCACAACCGCAGAAGCCCTTACATTTGCATGAGCCTTTGTATTCCTGGTGTTCTTACGTAACCGCATGCAAACGATGATATCTTCATTTATGTCTTATTTCCCCGTGCGCGGATTTCGCAATAGTCTCTGCTTACCTAACCATATGCTCCTATAACCACCCCATCCCTTTGTGCCGTACCCTCTTCCTTCTGTCTTGCATCGAATAAGATACTTATTCTTTTTATTACTCCTCCCGTTATAATTTTGAGGAAGGAGAATCTTATTGGTGTTCAGTTACATCATTTCCTACTTTCGTTGTTTGTTTGTTTTTGATGCGGGCAATAAAAACGTGTCCATATTTGATGTCCAATGAATAATGGAAGTAAATAAGATGAAGCCTATAAAGTTGAATTGCAAGGCGCTAACAGACCTCTCAGAAGGAAGTGAGAAAACAAAATAGTAGCCGCACGATGACTCTACATTTTGAAGCAAACGATGAGTTTAGACTGGTAGGCAAATTGGGTTATTGTAAACAGTTGTAAATCGTTGAATGGAATGGGCGGTAAATCAAGCGGCAGTGGATTGTGCACGCGTCATCAACTGCAGCCAACGTAATGGTTGCATTGCGTGTTGCCGAACTAATAACCCTCGTCAACACTATGCAGATTACAACAGACTTAGAGAAATAGCTTCGCACCACCGTATAATATGATTTTATATTTCCAACCGTCTCCTGCCTTGAGCTTTGCATAGTGCTGGGAAAGCTTACTTTTCTGCCAAGATATGGGGCAGGGCCGTACAGGGGGTTTAGTGGTAACAAAAAGGGTGTCGTTGTCATTGGCGCATTTGCAAACTGGTGGGCCCACTTACAAGATGCATTCTATCTGATTCTAATTGCTTACATTCCTTTTCTCACTAACAACGCCACTTTCAATACTTACAAAATAACCTTTCTTTTCACCTCCTATGTACTTGTACCTACATGCAAAATAGGAATACTAATATGTCATTTTACCACCTATTTGATAATATCTTGGCACCGTTCTCCGATGGCAGTACACTCAGCGCCAAAACAAATGCGAGATCATTCTTTTATCTCGTCGACTTGGCTCCACACCCGCGGAGACTGATAGCTTCAGAAACGAATCACATAAATTTCCAACTCAACTCATTGTCTTACCTATTGCCCCAGATGTCGCGATTTATAGGCGTTGTCGATAAATATTAAGATAACGTAGACAGATATAGTATATAGACTTATTTCAATTGATATTTCAATTGTTCAAATGTAGAGCAATATTGGATGAGCGCACTGAACGTGGCAAAACTATACGAAGTGAGCGAGTGTCTCCGTTTCAGCTTGGGCAAAAATGCTTTCGTGTGTCCGGCGGGTCTGTTCTACAAGTCGCATTTCTCAACCGATTGTTGCGAAATTTTGTGAGCAGATTCGTTAATTACTTAGGTACTTATAGGAATTTTTTTCGTCGATTCAGTTTTTCGGAATTTCACTCGCAAATGTCAAAGGTAAAGGCGAACTTTGTTGTTTACAGTCCGATATTTAGAATGGACATTGATAATTAATTGCTTCTATTAGAAAATGTAATTGTGTAGTGTTCGAAATTTGAAAATTTTCCATTCAACATTTAAAATTTTTCCTTTTGTATGGAAAAGTGATTTTCGGAAAAAAGCTCGGGACCAATGACGAAAAGAGATTGCACTACCCATAATAAAGCGTCGATGAGGATATCGTGAATTTTCAATATGGCGGTCGAGATATTATAACTGTCAAGAGTTGATCAATGGACACTTTGATACGTCATTTGGACCTAGTTCTGCAGAAAACAGCCACCTCGCATTTTTTCCAAAAATGAGTTATGAATGCAGCCATACTATTTTTGACATGGCGAATTTTTTGCAAAGACAGCCATGTCGATATCTCACTTAACGGCGGAGATACAAGTTGCAAAATCACGCCAAAGACAGCCATTCGCACTAACAAATTATGTAAAAAACAGCCATCATGGTGTAAAATGCAGCCAATTTCGACATTATGCGAAAAACCTATTTTGCAGAACTCAGCCATCTTACATGGCTGTTTTTTACAAAATTCAGAATGATCGGAGGTTGGAAGCTCGAATTACGTAAAAAGCAGCCAGCTTAGGATGGCTGTTTCTTACGAAATCAATTATGTGTTAACAATGATATTTGGCTGTTTTTAGGAAAAAAAAACGTATACAATTTTAGATGAAGAACTCCAAAACTATACGTTGCAACCTACATGACCGAAAAAAAGGGCAAAAAAATTGGTAGGTGCCATATCTTTCAGAGGTTGTTTGTAAATGATGAAAAAGCCTGCTTAAAGTTCCGCTGTCAAATACAGGCACCCTGTATTGTTAGGTTTATTGCAGCGCAGATTAGTCTGGCTGGGTCCTTGGGAACCATTCGGGGAGCGCGCTACCTTGATAGTGCTTTGTGATGGTTACATCCTGCTAACTGCGTTTCGGTTTCAGCATGTGCAGGTTTGAAGTCAGATCAGGTACTTGAATATGAGTCCACATGAGACCTATGTGAATTTACACAATACTACAAAAAAAATTGTGTTTTTGCGCAGACTTGTGTAAGTTTCAGGAATGGAAATAGGGACGCTTTTTCCAAGATTTTTGGATATAACTATTTGCATACTGGTGAAAAGTTCCAGAAGCCATTTTCTAGCGGCTGGATCACCTGATTTTCAGATGTTGTTACGCCAGCGAGACTTGTTTAGCCTTCTTCTCCCGAAAACGGTTCTTGGAAGGGTTAACCTCAGATTTTAGACATATTCCAATTTAAGGTTCATATTCCATTGCGTAGGTGCTTTTCCATCACCAAAAGCGGGCTGCCTTTCTGTGTTATTTGAATGATATTTAAAAACTACAAAAAAGTATGATGTAGCCTATACTACAGGTACGTGTTCCATAGCAGGGCAAAGTCATTCTCTCAGAGAGAGCCCACCCCGGATGGGCGATTTTCACGTCGAGAGTTTCATGTCCTAGATGCTCAGGTATCCTCACGATGTTTTCCTTCACTGTTTGTAGCAATACCACTGCTACTACATTTTCACAAATTAACTTTGAAATAAATTAAAGTCAGCACATGCTCGTAACGGGAATCAAACCTGGGTTTTTCGCTTCCAAGTTTATATTTTTACCCCATGCTTTAATAAAATACCTTCTTGTTTAAAATATTAATAGATTTTTAAAATTTATTTCAGATTATACTAAAAAAACCTCGTGTAAGATTTGAAAATATCTAAAATCTCTATAAATATCTATTCATTTTTAACAAAACAAATCTATCCACGTGGCACCCTTAGGGTGCGGAACCCTAAAAACAAAAATAGTCATGTAAAAACAGTGTGAATCTGTAAATTTTAAAACATTTTGTTCTTTTTGGCCCTTGAAAGGTCGGTTTTAGTTTGGCACCCTTCGGGTACGGAACCCTAAAAATTAAAAGTATAATATATATTATGTACAAAAAAAAGTAAGAATTTGTTAATTTTATTACATTTTTTTGTTTTTTCTTGCCCATTAAAGGTAGGACAGAGTAAAAGGGTCCTGTTTGGCACCCTTAGGGTCCAGAACCCTAAAATAAAAAAAACATGCAAGTAGGAACCTGTAAATTAAAAAAAAAAAGTTTATTTTAGCACTTTAAAGGTCGGACAGAGTAATCGGTTCCAGTTTGGTACCCTTCGGGTACGGAACCCTAAAAATTAAAAGTACATGTACAAAAAACAGTAAGAATTTGTGCATAAGTTTTTGTTTTTTTTCTAGCCCTTTAAAGGTAGGACAGAGTAATAGGGTCCCGTTTGGCACCCTTAGGGTACGGAACCCTCAAATAAACAATACATGCATAAAAAACAGTAATCATCTGTACATTTTCTAACTTTTTTTTAGTTTATTTGTTAGTTTTCATACTATCCTTGGCTGTTTTTATTAACATTATCTTCCCGATTTTACTTTTGTCATAGTTCAGAAAACAGCCAACTCATGTGGCTGGTTTTTACTTTATTAGTGATTTCTACAGAAAAGGTATTTTTGTATAAAACAGCCACATCTAAAAACGTAATTATTTGTATTAAACGCAACGATTCGAAGGACAGAGTGAAATAAAAAAATAAAATAAAAAATTACCTATAAGTATAAACTATTAAATAACTAAAAAGTTCATAAATAACCGAAGTACAACCTTCGATAGAAAAATGCTCATTTCTCGGTTTGTACTTTTTGGGAGATGGCTGCTTTCTGCAGAACTACGTCCATTTATTTTTGATAGAGATTTTATTGGTTTTTCTGGAAGGGAATAGTAAATGAAAGGACACGTATTTCTTTCTTTTGTTGAATGTCTTTGGAAATGCGTTAAAGTTTTAAAGTTGAGATTTTTGGGCCGAAAGAGACGTAGCATTTTAGGCTTAATAAAATACGAACTTTGCCACGTAATCCTGAAAAAAAAATGTCAATTGTCATGTCTTTACTTTACTTTTTTTACTTTTTTACTTTTACGCAGAACCGCGGTAGCGGCTTTTTTTTAATTTTGCAATTTTCCATTTTTTTCTGAAACAACACTTCAGAAAAATAAAAGTGTATAAAAGTGTTTTTGTAAAAAAAAAAACGGAAATAACTATATTTGATTTGAATTTGGATTTGAAAATCTTCTGGTATTTTTCTTGTATTCCTTGAAGCCTCGAAACGGTTTTTTTTTTATTTCAGCTTCAAATTATTTTGATTTGTCCATTTTCAATTAAATTCTCTCCTATAGAAATTACGCTTATTAGTACAAATTGTATGGGAATTTTTCACCGACATTTTTTTTTTGTTTTAGTATCGTGTTAAAAATTACCCCTGAGCCGCGTGTCACTTTACAAAACAACACCTTGCATTTTTATGTAGCCTGTGTTAAGGCTGAAAGATAGCTATTTTTGTTCAGCGATTTTTCGTTTGCGGCGATAACATAGTATTCTTTTCATTATTGTAAACCACAAAACAACAATAATTAAAATAATAGCTCAGTTTAGCTACAAAATGTAAAAAACTGAGAATTTTGAATTTCCCGCCATGTTGCTATCGTCCACCCTTAAGTCAGTCCCATTATAGCAAAAGCTTTTTGCCCTCTCAGCCCAGACACAATTTTGAAATTTATACGTAAATAATCATGTTCTGCTTATATACTAGGAATTTATTTGCGTTGTTGTCCAAATTCACATTTCTTTGGGTCAAGATGGCACAAAATTCATAAAGCATAACTCAATTAATTCCGCTTTTTTAGGGTAATGAAATGAATGAGGAACCGCTTTTTACTTCTCCAGCCGTTGTGTATTTCCCTAAAAACGCAAAACGAGTAGGAAGCGAAATAAGTACTTAATCCATCTTGCTGTTTGTCGGAGGGGTAATTTGGTACAGTCTTCCGCCCACAGCTGAGCTTTGCGTAAAAGTTTGTAAGGTTTGTAAGGCATGTAGCATATTGTCGAACGTCATACTTTAGGGCGTTCCTACAATGTAACGGTTTCAAATAAATACTTACTGTAAAAATAGTTTCTCACTCTCTCATTTTTTTTTCTTTCACAAGTTCCACAAATACGCAAAGCTCGTCTTTCGCCAAAAAAAATTCTGTAAGTTGTGATTATTGTGAGTAATACGGCACTAAATATGATTTAACGTGGCCACTGCGAATTGATGATTTTCGTATTGATATTGATTAATAGATAATTTTATTATCATGCCATATTATCTACTTTCCTCACGATATTTTCCTTCATGGTCCCGAAATAATTATGTATTTAATGTATCTACGAGAATATGAATTAATCGACGGTTTGTATATTCTGCAGAGTGCGGGCGTGAGATGGCACGCGCGGGCATGCTGCACAGGGGCGGAAAAAATGGAGCTGAGTGAGTAATCACGTTTATTAGCTACTATTGTTTTTTATCTAATCCTACCTACTTAATCTCTTCGAAGTAAACAGAGCCTGTAGGTACCTCAAAAATACCATGATCTTCTCGGAAGGGTACGTAGAAACCCTGTCGGTTCTTCAAAGCCGAAGGAACAGGCCTCTGATATTACACAGATTTATCTCAAATAGTAGAATTTCTCAAATTGGTAGGTATAATCCGTGCGGGATGAGAATGGGATGCGACCTTTTGGAACTGAGACGCGCGCGGTAAGCAAACTCGCGTCGATGCAACCTTGTCAAAGTAAAATACAGTATATTTTCGATTGACTTCGACAAGGTACCATCCCATTCTCATCGCGCGCGGACTATAAGTACCTTATAATTCCGAAAATTCACATCAAGCTAACCATGTACCCTTTCCAGCCTCTAAATATCCAATGAAAAAAATCACATGATTCAAACCTATACTTGCCACAAACCCCAACTAGAGGGAGGTGCGTGATACTCACCCGTATCTGTTACATAAACAAATTTTACATCGCATTAATTAACACTGTTATGATTACAACGTGAATCGTAAAGGAAAATAGAATTGTAGAGTGGGCGCGTGCAGCCTGCATACACGCAGTGTATTTTTATCCTTACGCAGTCGCAAATATAGGAGGTTTCTATTCTAAGCGACCTTTGTATTTATTCCAGGCCCTTGAAGGGCGGAGGGAGAGGTTCATTTACTCAAGGAGAGTTTTGTAATACTTGTAGGTATGCAGATTAAAATTAATAAGTTGTACATACAAAATACAGGGCAATTTTTAAATTCCTGAAATCGTCAACTCCGCTGAAACAGCGCTGTCTGCACAACGCACTATCGTGTCCCTCCACTCTCTACCACCTTTTCAACTTCTCGTGCTCCGTACTCGTTACTCCACGACAATAATGTTTAGTTTTGAAAGTATATGTTTTTATGGAAAAATAAAATTGAACTTTCACTAAAGTCGTTAAACAAATGTTGTTGGAAATCACATTTACAAGTTGAAGTGTTTCAGGAGTGACGCTATTTAAAAATTACCCTGATTAGCGATGTTTATTTAAACAAAATGTTGAACCACTTTAACATTCAGATCAGTGATGGACTTTACTCATAGTTGTCAGAATTTGGTACTCATTCGATTTTGACACCTACAAGAACAATGACATAACTAAAATCTATTTTGTGAAAAAAAGAGAAGATAATGCGTAGAAACAACAAGAGAGCGATAAAAAGGCTAACAGTGAAATTCTTTCCTTTATTCAGTCGAGAAACTTTTCTTGTGTGAACGAGCCTTAAGGGAGGTCGAGAGCGGCAGGTGCGGGCCTGATAGAGCAATTCGGAAGGCAAAGTTTTTTGTTCGAAAGTCCGTTATTGGCCTAATCTTATCTTTAGACAATATTGAGAAACTAATTTCAATATTTTTTATTTTGGTTCAGTAGTTTGGATTTTACAACGTTTCAAAGATACGGTTTTATGACCTTCACGCGACGGTCTGCATACTGTTGGCGGTCATAGGAACAAAACATTTTAGCGCATAAAAACAAAACTACTGGACCAAAATAAAAAATATTGAAATTAGTTTCTCAATATTGTCTAAAGATAAGATTAAGCCAATAACGGACTTTCGAACAAAAAACTTTGCCTTCCGAATTACTTACTTTAATATTTTTAATGCTGCCCCCGTGAGCCGGAGCTGCCCGATAAAATTTTATAAGTCATATTTCTACGCGGGCCAAAACGATTTTCAATCCTATTGCTAGGAGGTAAATGTTCTACGTGGTTCAACTTCGTATGACTCTCCTAACATTATTGTTTAGCGAAGCCTGGTTTCTTAACTAAATTGGTAAAGACTAATGTGCTTTGGTGCGCCCGTAAAGTAACTGTAGTTTATCGTAACAAATGGCTCAATTCAACTTCAGTGGGTAGACATTTGCAAATGTGTTTCCATTGGGTGTTTGCACCTGTTCGCTGCACTATCCGCGCTGTGCCGTCTAGTTAACAACTTCGCAGACTAGCCCCAAGACTCTCGCAGTTTACCGGTTTAAGCCACTTGGGAGATTTGTGGGTTTCGGCTTAATTTATAGTGCCAATTTGATAGTCTTGGTGAACCAGACTATTTGACTAGGTATCTGTCTATTCATGGTCGTCGTTGTAAAGTTTTATCGCAATTTGATTATTCAATGCAAGTTGAGTGAGTGCAAGTTGAGTAGGACGTTGGATAGTTAGCGCGGCCGGCGGCGTGCGTGCAAGTTGCGCTGCCCTGGACCGCGGCGGAGCCCCACGGGGCGCATCAGAGCGCTGTCTCACCTCGTCCCGCCTGCCCTCACCTCCGAGACAAACTTTAAATTGTTACCCACAACTTTGCTCTTGCCCCTCACAGAACTTTATTTGTTCTTTGCGTTTTCAACTCCTGCTGACAATTTTCTGGAATAACTTTAAACTTTCAAGCATATTGTTATGATTCGTGGCGTAATGCGAACTGAATTTTCCACGCTCTATTGTTTATGCCTCGAAACTTCTCCTGCGGATTCATTTTACGCGTTCGTACGGCAGCGTGGCTCTAGGAAACATTCTGTACAATATTCCGCGAAGCGTCGTCTCATGAAAGGCTAAACAGGGTATATGGAATCATAACGTCAATCGTCAGGGGATTTGGTGGGAAAATATTTTAATACAGCATACTGCAAATGAAGGCTTCGCTGTTGTTCCGCGCACTTTGTGAACGGTGGCTGAGGCGTCTGAGGCATCCGAGGCGTCCGCCGGGACGCCGCCATTTGATCTCATCTCATTCGGTTATCCGTCGCGGGACTGCGATCCACTAGAAAATTCTGTTACGCATAATATATTCACCCGTTATAATGCTGCGTACATCCCCGTGGCGTTGCGCTAAAATAGGAATATAGAATATAGTAGGCTTCACTTCAGTTGCAGATATAAACAATATTCATAAATCGTGGAGGGTATTGTAACATTATTTACGCCACGGTGCGACCGTCATGTCGTAAATCAGTGTGTTGCCCTTAGGTGGTGAGGAAATGGCTCATAACTTTGATTGGCCTCTTCGCGGCGCGAGGTCTCACCTTCGCCAGTTTCCGCATCTGGGTCAATGAGTCTCAGTACGCCAGTTCCATGCTGCACGAGTATGTAAATTAATCTTATCCTCGGAAACAAAAATAATATTATTCCGTTCAATTTGAGATCAGCCCCTCTACCCTTGACGCTATTGCGATCCAATTGAAAAAGTTTAAAAATTAATTTCTCTTTGAATTCGCATAGTAATGCTTTGATTTTAAATACTTTGTAATGTTTATTCAAAGGTAAGGCTGTTTTATTCAATAAAAACACAAAATTCGTCTTAATTTGTAAAATATTAAATTTTGTAAATTGCGCCATATTGCGGCCGCATTGGAAAAGCGCGTCAAGGGTAGAGGGGCAGTAATAGCCGTTCAAGATTACCCGTGTAATCCCATCGTCGAATCCTGGAATCAAAATCCACGAGTCTTAAGATAAGCTTAAGAATGGAATCGGGATTATATTGAACAGTTTAAAAATAACAATAATAAAGTAATTTTACTTCCTTAAAAGCTATGAATTCGTATGTTTCTTATGTACAGTCAACATACAACCTCTTTAATATTTTCAAGAGTTACGGGTTTGTGATTATTCTAAAGAGGGATTAGAACGTTCTTTCAGGCAGCGTTTAGAAGCGGGTCAGTGTCCCGTGAAGTTTCCGTATGTGGGACGGGACCCTATTACCGACCGATCAAAGCGGCTGGGCCCACTGAAATAAGGGCTCTATCTATTAGATACAACTTTTTAATAACATTTTCAAAATGAGTTTCTACATCCCTTTAAAGATACACATAATTATTATCTATACTTATAATAAAACTCTAGCGAAGTCAATTCTGTACATTGAATATTTTTAGAAAAAAACTAGCAGGGGTTACTAAATAAACTATACTGAATACAAAAATGCAAAAAAATCGGTCTATGTCTGTCTGTCTGTCTGTCTGTCTGTCTGTCTGTCTGTCTGTCTGTCTGTGTGTTACCTCATCACGCGAATACAGCTGAATAGTTTTCAGTCAAATTTAGGACCGTGATAATTCCTGGTTCTGGGCACAATCTAGGCTATCCGATGTTCAGAATACATTGCGGGTTGCAATTTTAACTTCGTTTTTTGTAAGAAATATTAAAAATTTTGATATAGCTTCTTGAGAAGATATGTTAATAACGTCATACTAAACACATTTCTGAAAAAAAAAAACGAAAAAAAAAAAAAAGTCGATTTGGAACCTCATTATCTCGGAAACCGTTGATTTTCTAGGCATAGTTCCTAGGGCAAAAATGTTCGTTATGATGAGGACTATATGTGGTCTCCCACTTTGTTGGCGGTCTTTTAACACCGCTCGGTATTCAATACAAGCACTCGCCGCAAACAATAATTTTGCATTCTTGCATAACAAATAACTATTGTTTACCGTTGAGCGGGATAGACAGAATTATTAGCCGTATGCTTTGATTGCTGGCTTAGCATTAGAATGAGAAAGACCTTATCTATGGGCTTATAACTTTATCTGTCCCACTCTACGTCGAGGGAGATACATATACAGGGCGTCCCACGGCTATACCACATGGAGGGAAAGGACCTTAAATATTGTAGATGGAACATTTTACTGAAAGAAGACATTATTTTAATTTAAAAAAAAACAATTTAAACTGCATTCATAGATTGAAATAATTACATGGTTGAACCGGGAATCGGACCCGTTACATGAGAAAAATAATTACCCTGTAGTTTTATCATACCGGTCGAAAGGCTTCATGATAAGGATTATTTTTTGCTAAATAACATAGTGTCAGAAATAAAAGGAAGACGATGAATTTTAACATTTACCTGGTAGTATGCAACAAATAAAGCCGTATCCTGAGCCGAAAGACGAGTAAAATTTTGTCCATCGCAATGCGGCTGGGTGATTATAAAAAAATAATTCAAAAATGTGTTTCATTTTCATACTTTTATTCTTTTGTTACTGTGATTTTCATTAATAAATTGATTAATATTGTATTAAAAATGTTAAAATTCATGGTCTTCCTTTTATTTCTGACACTATGTTATTTAGCAAAAAATAATCCTTATGATGAAGCCTTTCGATCGGTATGATAAAACTACAGGGTAATTATTTTTCTCATCTAACGGGTTCGATTCCCGGTTCATCCATGTAATTATTTAGATATCTATAAATGCAGTTTTTTTTTTTTATTCAAATAATATCTTCTTTCAGTAAAATGTTCCATCTACAATATTCAAGGTACTTTCCCTCCATGTGGCATAGCCGTGGGATGCCCTGACCCCTTTACTACCTAAGCAATTCTTATGCTAAGCTTCCGGTATCTTATCACGGGCGATACCTTAATGTAAACAATACATATTTATTATGAAATTTATAAATGTTTTGTTTAGATTAGGGTTTTTATTCTATTTTATTCTATTGCTTTCTTTTGAGCCCTGCTACCGCAAGTTAAGAAATAATAACTATTAAATTAAAATACCCCCGACATGTTAGCTTCAAATAAGCATATTTAATCAATAGCTGAACCAATTTTGACAAAACATAACTAAGAACATTCGCTAGAAAACCTGTTTCCAAATTATAAAAAAAAACATAAAGCTTCCAAATCGTTCACCCATTTAAGAGCATTTACGGTGCCACAGACAGACACACCCTCATAAACACATACCTATACAGACACACACACAAAGCTGTCAAAATTATAACACCCCTCTTTTTTGGTCGGGGGTTAAAAAAAACCTTCCTTTTGAGTTTTCCTCCACAGTCGAATTTAAATTAAATGTCAAATGTGTAAAAACGCATACGAAGTCGCGGGCACAACTAGTAAAATATAAAAGAAACACATACTGTATAACATGAAAATGCTCAGGATTCTTTATATGAAATTTTTTATAGTATAGGCTAGCTAGGCGACAGGCTTTTACTGTACGTTAGGTACAAGTTTGTACAATTATCTACTCTCAGCTTACCAGACGCGTGAAGATAAAGCAGCCGTGTTTCGATAAGTTCATTGCTGTAGGAAATATAGCGCTGTAGCTGATGTAACCCAGTTTTGCTATAAAAACTGCGAACTTATCGTAAAACTTATTGTCCTTACAGAGTAAGGACCCTGAAGCAAGGATGACTTATCAGCAAAATACTTGCACGAGATGCGGTGTCGGAGCTCTATTGCATAATAATTATACAGCTTACTGTGTTCAGTGTTTGTTCTCCTTGCCTGAGACTGAGGTCGCGGCGGATCGGCGAAAGCTTCACTACAATCTCGGTTAGCAAAGGAAAATGCTGCTGAGAATAAATTACAGTTTCATTTACACAATCATTACTCTACAAAGCGTTATCTAGGGCTTTATACGGTATCCAGCCTCAGATGTTTCGTTTAGTCTCGCGCAAGAGACCTAATGAGATAGCGAACTAAGATGGTTATTTATTTAAATTGAATAGAACGGGAGCCAGGAGGCCAAAGCCGTGGAACAACACGTCTATCAACATTTTTCATTTCCGGAATGGATCCGCCGAATGTGTCCAAAATACAATAAAACACAGAGGAACGTGAAAAGCGCGCTGTCGTTTTCCAGCACGGATCGGGCGGGCGCCACAAATTCTATCATCGAGAGATATAAAAGTGTCTCCGCGCAATGTCGGCAATTCGGCAATAAACGCGGGTAAATAAATGCAAGGGACGAGACCGTTCCGGGCGATTTGCTTAGGACTCCAAGTTGTCCTCTCCACCGGCTAACACAAATATAAGCAGAGCAAAACTTTCCTAATTAGGTTTCTTATTGAGCGAGAGACGTCTAAACGACCGCAAAATTTGAAAGTTAAAAAAATACATCTTATTTTCTTGCTTTGTACCTAATTCTAATTTCCCCTTTTAGATGAAGGATATCAAATATTATCTGAACTGAAAATGTATCAGTACAAATACACCTACAGCAACATTCGACATTTCCGTCTATTTCCAATTTAGACGATTCCGCGCAGGAACACGTGATTTCCGATGTCTGATCGCAATTTTCGCTATCATTACTCAAAATTACAATACAGCTTTGGCGTAGGCTCCGTTTAGGCAATGAATTTCCGTTGAATTGCAAAATTGATTCTGATTCTTAAGTCGGTAAACTGAGGTTAGGAAGAGGTCAAATTTTCGCTTTTCCGTTGTGTTCCAGTGCGATAAGACCAGCCGGCCGCACCCTGGCCGTATTTTAGGGGTGTGCTATGATTTACTGGGCACTTCCTTAATCAAGGAAAGTGTTGTAATGCATACTGATAACCGGACCTCCTTAACTACCCGGAAGGCATTTTCCACAGAATACAATATAGCAAAGTAAGCCATCTCGCGTGTTACTGGATAATTCCTACCATTTGGCAGTCGTAAACATAAGAAACATCCCGTGTAATTTTTCACATTCCGCGACGCCCATGGTAGCTTTTTGGTCGTTAAAATTGCACGCAGGTCATTCACCCCATTGTTGCTGCCTCTGTCGAGCACAACTATTATGCAACTTACAACAGGAAAATCTCCAGGGGTTGCGATTATGTTTTGGAACAAGAAACTGTGGGATAGGGTTTAGGTGCGAGGATAATTTTGGCTTAAGTACCTAAATTTAAGGATATTTTATGCGAATAGTTCTATCCAGCCATCCCCACACCTGCCAATTACCATAATGGACGTTGGCGGGTTTCGCTGACCAGCTGTTGTGATGCGAGAATACGGTGCATAAACCTTTGTAATCAGTGCGCGCGGTATCTTATATTCTGAAAATGTATCGTGCATATTTTTTTTTATTTAACCGTCTATGGATGATTTGATAGCCAATAACGGCTAATATTTCGTAGAAGATTGTCTGTACAACTTTGAGGAAAATAAATGCTTTCATTGAATATTTAAAACAAGCGTCACAAAAACACAAAGGCTTTTCCTTTCCCTTTCCTCTTACGCCTGAAAATTTCGTAGCATTTTCCGCTATTGCCTTGCCTTTGCCTATACATCGATGTTTATGTTTTTGCTTGTTAACTTATTATACGATAAAAGTTTTGGGTTTTAATAAATTGAATCGATCGTGAAAGTTAGACAGGCGGGTGGGTGTGCGGGCCGCGGTGGGGGAGAGAGGCCAGTGAAAGTGAAGGTCCGGCGAGCAACCAACCCTTGCTCCCCTGTTACGCATGGTGTGCTATGTCCATGACGTCACGATAACACAAAGATAATTTAATTATTCATACAAAACAGGTAATTTAGGTAGGTTCCCCCTTTTATAAACCATGCGTTCCAATTCCAATTATAACTTGCACCGCAAACAAAGGGAATGCAAATACACATTTAATTGTATTGTAAAAAAAAAACAAAGAAAAATATAAAATTCTTATCACTAATCACAATACAATAAATTTCAAAACATAAAACAGATTCGTAATTCATTAAAAGTATGTCTGCAAAAGAAAATTGCAATGCCCACACAAAAAGCTTCATACGACATTAGTTACATTCTCTGTGAAACGACAACCCTTGCGCAGACTTTAGGCAAACAAATTCCTGTGAAACGGTAATAGGCTCCTTTTTATAGTGAACTCAGTCGTTGGTGGGTAGCTAATATTTGCACGATCTCTACGTGCGTACACACCAAGGGAAAAAAAACTGAAGGAGAATATGGAAAAAAGGCTTAGCAAGCAGGAAGGAGGGTCTAGTATGCTTCTTTCCAATACAATGCAAGTTCCTCGTTACAGGCGGTACTTTTTTTACGCAAGGCAAGCAGACACGTCGGCGCTCTTTTGTAACTTTTAACAATGATCATAAAAAAGTGACAGTAGAAAATGTTTTCCTTCACAACTTCTTTCAGACTAAACCGGAGTTGCGCAACCTCGTACAGATACTTTAAGTCCTTTATTGACGTACGTTAATAAGTTAGGTAAAAAAATTGTCGGAAAATTGTGCGGTAATGTAGACTCTCCCACTAACGAGCACGCACTCAAGCCGGCTTCTTACAAACAGCAGACAGGCTCGCATGTGTCAGAGGGTGTATTTGTTTGTGCACATTGTTTATTTCGCACACTGTTGCAGCTAGACGAGACTGCAGCCGCGGCAAAACAATATTATTTCCACGCGCGACGAACACATGAAAATTTCAGGAGTCGAGCGTAGCGCCTAGTTAATTATGAACTCTATGATATACTGGATAGATGCGGAACTACAATCGCATAGATTGGGAGGCACTTGCATTTGGAGTGCAAACACTGTCGGGACGAAGCGGGGAGGCGTCCACACTCACCCGCAGCTTCAGCTAATTAGTTGGAGACGCGAGGTGGCGACAAACTAAACTTTTCTTCTTCAATGCTTTCAACCTTCGTCACGGATTAAACGCTGCGGAAAAATTGCAGCAGACGGCAGACGCTACAACGGCACGATCCATACAGCGCAAATTGCTAGCGACTTTAACTTTAATCATATTTTAGCTGATAAAGAACAGTCTGATGTGACGGCTCTATTCCTTGACGCCGGGTCGAGGTTCCAGCATGTCAACACTTAACGTTTTAGAGGTCGTAAAGTGAGTTTCCATTAGTACCTGGCCGTCAGCAGAGCGAGTGTGATTAATCCAATTTATCCGTTTAATGACGGTAATTACACTTTACAGCCTTACAGAGGGGTGCTTAGGTATTCTTTCAATGCAACCCCGTACTCGCACGTAGTACGTGACCCTCCGCGCTTTTATTTCTTACTTTTTGCTGTTATGTTTGAAGTGCGCCAGTGTACCTATTTCTGCTAACTTATTTGTGTTAACACATTGTTTTTAAAAATCAGGCAGTTAAACAACATATGCAAAAGTTAACATATGAAACAAATGCATATTTTAAGATTCAACCAGTAACGAAACGGCCCAAAAGAGTTATGTTGCTCTTTAAATGCTTTCCGACTTTAATTTACAAATCAAACCTGAAATATTGATTCGCATTCATCCCGTTTAGATTTTAATTAAAACTAATTACGGGGGCCAAATTCCGGCGGCCCCGTGCGGGTCTTGCTTGCCCTGTAAGGGGGGCGTGGAAATTGGCATTCGGGGTTCCCCTTTTCTTTCCCTCTGCAAGCAGATAATTAACTGCAGATAGGTAGACACCCCCGCGGAGCGCGGGCGAGGGCTCAAATATTATCCACCACTTTTTAAAGTGTGTGTCATGTGTCCGTCGGGATCGCGGTGCCACACTGATAGGGTTGGATGGAACAATTTGCTGGGGTGGATAGGTAAACGACCGAGATTATATTGATTTTTAAAACGACGTCTCAGTTAGCAACCCTTTCTAATTTTGAGCTCCCCTTTTTGACAATCTGCGGTTGCAGCGATCGTGAAGTTTCAAGATAGATCTTGCTATCTTTGTGAGACTTTTATACAAGCTCTACATCTTGTTTTGTTGTTGATGCGAATTATACGGATCAGGTTTCACAAAGGTGCATTGTCCCCCATTTACCTTTATTAGATTTACGTTTTGAAATGTGGTCATCCCAATGTCTAGACGCAACATCATGAAAACATTTTCAGAGCCATTTTGCTCATCCAGTATGACATTTTCGCTTTGTTAATCTGAATATTTATTGAGGTTTGGGGTTTTAAAAAGCTGTTGTAGAAAGATCGGGGTTTGCGCTTCAGCGGTTTGATCGTCCCCTGAGCTTTGGAGTGCATTGTTTGTGGAATTATCGGGGTGTGCAGGAGCACCCTCGGCGACGCGACCGCACCGCCGCCGCCGCCAGACGTATAAATCAAGCGGCTAATGCCGCGCCATCCGGCGACGCTCATTGTCGAGAAGGCCCAACATTTGCTTACTGCATCCACTATTCCGGCTAAATTGGACACCCTTGTCGTGCCTTTGTTTATGACGCGCCCAATTGTGCGTCTCACACTCTATGGCTTTAGTGTGACATTTCGTGAACAAAAGTTTCCTTTTTTGTGATTGGACGCATTTAAAGGCCGAATTTCATTACGCCTAAATTCAAAAGGCCTACGGTCAAAACGTCTAAAATTAAAACGCCTAATAGTCACAACGCCGAAAGTCATAAATCCGAAAAATAATTTTGTGGTATCATTGAAACGCCGAAGTTCTAAAGGTCGAAATTCAAAATTCCGACACGTAAAATACCTTTTGACCGGCTCGAAGGACCACTCAAAAACAAAAAGGGGTATCTCAGTCTGTCACCAACCGTACTCACTGACCTACCCGTTATTATAATCTTGTTTGACTGTCTGTCACACTTTCAGCAATACGTTATGGCTGCGGTCGTGTAACACCCAGTGGATATGTCGGTTTTTAGAAAACCTATAGAAGTTTAAGGGTTGGTTTCACGGGTAGGTATAAGGGTTCGAATATTTAAGTGAAAGTGAAAGTGAAAGTGAAAAAAACTTTATTGCTTTATTTATGTCCCGAGTGAATTTTTTCAACTTATTATAAATGTTTAGAGAACACATAAAATAAAAATTTAGTAACAAAATTCCGAGCTATACAAGGTGTTACAAAAGTACCTAACTCTTTTTACAGGGTGTAACCTACTCGTCAATAGGATGGCAAATGTGTAAAAAAAAGTTGAAAAAAACAATTTTTATTTTATAACCTCAAAATTGAAAAATATTCATAACTTTTTTGTTTTTGTTATCAGCTCAAATTTAAAAATATGTTTGTGTGTGTAGGTGCATTTACATGGCTTTGAGATGTTAAAACATTGTGAAAGTCAATGAAAACAATATTTAAAAAATACTTTTCTCCCGCCCCATCGTTCACATTTTATTAATTTAAAAATTAACGGAACGTCATAGAGCAAAAAAACAATTTTGGTTGCGATCCCTATCACCGGGTGCTATTACCCTGTAAAAAGAGTTAGGTACTTTTGTAACACCTTGTATAGATTTAGTAGGGTAGGTAATACTTAGAGCTAAGCTTTAGTTGGGCAAATGGACTCATGCTCAGCTGTGTGCCGACCGGTGACAAGTCACCGGATTTCGATATGTTTGCGCTAAACCTGTAGGGGCGAGGCCCCATGGGTGCGTTGCGCAGTTGCGCTGCGTTGCGTCGTCGTTACGGACACTTTTTTATCCGTCCATTGCGAAGGCTGAACTGAGACGCAGATGCGACGGCGTGTATGTAGGTACCCTCTTGCGTCGCGCGACTCGACGTCGTGCGTCGACGCAACGCAGATGTGGCATACAATCGATCCGATGCGACGACGTAACGCAACGCAGCGCAACGCACTAATCGCCCTTAGTTGCATAGGCGTTATGAATTTCGGCGATTTGAGCAACATGGATTTTAAACGTAGGCGCTTTGAAAGTCGGAGAAATGAAAAATTATTTAAAAGGATTACATTTTTAAAACGATAATTGAAATACAGGGTCATAATGACCCTCCTCATCCTCGGCGTTCGATTTCGCACCACATCCTCGCCGGGTTAAATACGTGCCCGTCTGAACAGCGACTTTAACAATCGTAGTAGCTATACGTGAGTAGGTACGTCTACCTACATCTACCTCGTGTCGCCGGGAATTTGACTGAGCCGAGGTATTAATTAAAATGCAGGAAATCCTCCCGTGTATAGGATAATGTTCGGTGTGTATCACTTCCGCGAAGGGTCTGATATTAGAAAGTTCACGACACCCCTTTGGTCGTAGTTACTCCACATTTGCGTAGCTAAGATTCTAATCTCAACTTATCTACTGAAATTCCGGAACGCTGCGTAACTTGGTGTCTTTGAAATAGCTCTACATTTTCTTCGTGTTAAGAGAGTTGGGCGATTCAAATGATTGCCCTACTTGAAACATTTTCCAATCTCAATTTTGGCAGAAGCGCGCGCTGCAGAAGCTGCGCAAAGTATCCAAGCAAGTTGTAGAATGCGGACAAGTTGTTTGAAAAGTTATGGGAGAACAAAAAGCTGTAGTTTTTCATCGGCGTGCGACTCGTTGGCCGATGTCTGGCCGCAGCACGAGATCGATAGCGGCTGCGATGCACCGCCCGCATTCACCGGCTCACGGCACCAGACAGACGATCTTTCCGCACTTTTTGGCAATGAATCGCCCCCCCCTCCAAAAAAGTTTGGAGGCTGTTGCCCTAACTGCCTAAAGTGAGAACTCCTTAAAACCGTCGGCAGAAATAGCCATTAAGCTGATATGCTGATCAATCACATAAATGACCGTTAGACGGGATGCAAACTGCCGTTATTTGTGCATTCTATACAAGGAGAACGCCACCTACGATAGGTAATGCATTGATACGCGTATATTACGCGGTGTCTAAACTGTTGGACCTTTTGGTTATAATTTGCATGCCATGCACGTTCATCGGAAGCACAATTTTCAGTGACACCCCTAAATGATTTAGGGCGAAAATTAAACTCTCCCCCGTTGCCAATGACCGCGGCCATTAAACCTTAAAATCTCATAAAAGCTTTGATAAAATCCGATCTGGGAATTGTAGTTTTATCGTGGCTCAGCAGCCTAAGCCACTAAGGTCCACTTGCGTCAATCAGGGTTAGCCAGTTAACTCTGAGTTAACGTCAAAATTTGTATGGAAATATCAAGTTAACTCGGAGTTAGTTTGCTAACCCTGAGTGACGCAAGTCCGCCTAAGACAAGTAAGTAGCTATTTATCGGGAGCTAAAGTTATTTGTTCGTCAATCTCGTTGAGTTAGCGGATGTCGGGCAACGGGTTTGAGGCCAGTGATGCAATGCTAATGAGCTGCTCTAGAGGCTGCCATCTTTGCCTGCTTCGCAATTAATTCCGGGCCAAGATTCCTGGAGGCGCGGCGTGGCGTGCGAGGAGGAACTGACGGTAATTGCTGTCTACTGATTCTACGTCACTTTGATCCTATCCACAGCATCTGGGTGCGATGTGACACTGTTTCACGTAATTGCATGTTGGCTGTTAATTGAATTCTAAGGATTCCTACGAAGCTACCCATCCTATTCAATCCTCTTGCAAGTGATTCTTGTACTTATATTCAAAGAGTTGTTCTCATTTCAAAACATCAAGACTGCACGTAAAAAAATATTAGGTAGATACCTTATAATGCAGTGTGTATTCGGAGCGAATTGCTTCCCGAGCTTATTTGTGCGAGGTGTGGGAGTTGTTGAGCTTATTTCCGTGCCCTCTGAGCTCTTTCCGACGCGCTAGTGCTATAACCGCAGGATTTTTCCAACTTTGCACTTGTTGACTATGCGAAGGAAACATCGGCTACATGCTGCTATAAGCCGTGCCAATAGAGAAACGATATGAAAATGGCAGCGGGTACCTTGGTAAAGTCTGAAAAAGAGGTTACGAAAATACGATTTCGGTTCATACCTAACACTTTCTTACATTTTTGGTTAGGAAATATTGTTTTACGATGCTTTCTTTATTGATTAGGTAATTGTTCTACGTTGGGTTTGTGATTAAACAACAATCTTTATTAAAATAAGATCAAAAATATTAAAACGTAGTAAATAATACAAACCTCAACAAATTACAACACTTAACGTAAACTACAATATTGAAATAACTTGACAAACATTAAAAAATCAATTAGAGGCGAACGTATTTTGGCGTGTTTTATTAGCCAAGCGTAGGTGACTAGTCAGGACTGCCTAAAATGACTTTGCTAACGTGACGTGTGAGTATAGACGGAGATATGATTAAAGCGAGAGGGCGCGAGAGTGTCCGCCATTTATATATCGTTTCTTTAATGGCACGGGTTATAAAATCATAATCCGGTAAATAATTGTACATCTTCATCAGAGGCTTATAAATTACTTGACCGATTTCAACAAAGTTATAGTGGAATTCGTCTCATTCAACAGCCGGGGTGTGATCTCTAATGAGTATGCACGCACGAGTAATTGCACTTTTGTAAAAAAACAAGTTGCAAAGGTAAGAAAGATCTTATTAATAAGTAACTAAATTATAAGTCAAGTATTAAATATGTATTTAAACAGAAATAATGAACAAAAAGTCACAACACAACATATAATCTAACATCTAAGCTTTTTTTATAGATACCTCTACATCAGCGCCCCGTGTAGAGATGGCACTACTTTGCAAGTTTAATGGCGCATCCCCTCAGTTTACTTTACCAGGGTTATTGAAAGGCCCTTCCATAACGCAGTCATGTTCCAATTTCCCGGCTGGCAGCGGAGTCCAGGTAGCAGCTTCCGACGTAAAACACTTTCGCGGAGCTTAGGAGGAAATACGATGGCTTGTAGTGCGGTCACGTCGCGCGTCACTCGCTAACAGGACCCGAGTTAAGTCTTCATACAACTTAAACTTATCAAGTCATGATTGTATACTTCACTAAGCGAGTGAAGCAAAATGATGTTCCACTAGGCCAAAACTTTCTTTGTAACATCCAACAAAGTGGTTTAAATCTCAAAACGTTGAGGCAACCAGCCACCGAACAGTGTTTAATTGGCCAAGTTCTGTGCACTTTAAAAACGAACTGAATTACTACCGAACTGCGCCAGAACTCGCTCAACTATTTTGAACTCGGGCGCCTGCTGGAGTTCCAGCAAACCACTATTTTACAGCGGCCGAAGTATGTCCTACAAAGAGGTTCACGTATGCAGTTGTCAGAACTCCTTAGCAGTGATTGATGTAGCCAGTCGATACGTAGTTTTAAGAGCGCGGCTAGTGTCGTGCGCGTATTGTTGTTGAGAAGCCGTTGCCATTCAACTCTTGCTCTATGTGCCAAGGCAAAGACGCGCTAGGGCTGGGGTCGATGCCCGAGGGTGCGCCGCGCCCTCCCGAAGCATTCTGCACTTCCGCCTCGCTACACTCGTTTCCGCATGTAGGTACCTACATATACCTATACGGGCAGCATGGTAAGCCCGAGATAGGCCCTTCTCTATGCAAAACTGTCAACTTGTCGGTCGGGCTCGAGTTGGCTCTACGCCAACATGGCGATGGAGACAAAAATACAACATTTTTATTAAATTGGCAATAACTACTTTTTACTCGACATGACCCTAATCTATTGCCATCTCGAGTCCCGCCTGCCATGCTCGCACAATAGACATGGCACGTCTGTCACTCGAGTTCGAGAGAGTGTCAAAACGACCATGCTAAGCATACTAGTGCTGGTAATGTAGCTACGCGCGACGCAAAACAATCCAGTTTGAATTTTATTTACGGACTGAGATTTTGCACCGGCAAATTACATTTGCCTACGATCTCCAATTCGATTAGCGCCCGTGCGGAAAAACCTAATTACACGGACCGCTTGAAAGCTTCAAATGTAGCGATATGGGGAATAAAACAAAAGAGTGGGGCTGAGTCCGCGCCACGCAGCACTTCGCTGAGTGCTCTGCTTTGTCGCGTCGAACGATGCGATTACAATGCCTAGTGCCTCACGCGACGTGCTCGCAGCGGCGGGCGGCGTTACCTCCCTTCTCCGCGACTTGCGCCAGCCAGCATTCGCTTAGCAATACCACGCTACATACAATGCCTTACCAGCCACCCATTGTTGATATCATTGTGCAGCTGCATATAGGAAGCCGGCTTTTACCGATTTCGTGATTTGATTCGGTTAGTGAAAAAAAAATACATTTCTGAAAAAGAGGTATTTATAGGTGGAGGAGTCTGTTATCCTTCAGAATATGGCGAGCAAGATCATTAGTGAGGTGAAAATAAGGACCTCTCGATCGGTCACTGCGCCGTGATCGTGAAACCCTTGACAAGTTGCCTTGAGATGAACGAGATTACGAACTACCTCGCCTTGCAAAACTTTAGGTGCCTGTTGTCCGAAATAAGCACTGCACCAAAACTCAATTAAAATCAAGGAAGGTATGCACTCTCAAATGCAGTTATAAGAGTGCCGAAGAGACAAAACTCCCTTCTGGAATTCAAATGAACATCGCGCAGGGAAGCGCCTGCCTTTTGATTGTCACTGCTGAAACTAGTTTTCATCCGCATTGTTACAAACTAATATTAGATTTGCCCAGAACGACGACGACGCGTCGACGTATTACCTTTACAATAGATATGTATAGTAGGCTCGCTACTTATAGATAGAGCAAGTACCTACAGGGTGTTAAAAATCAACGATAGAGTTTGCACTTATTTTGTGCAAAATTTTTTTTTGGATTTTTCTAAAGCAGTGCTTATTTTTTTTTTACTATCGTAAGCATTGCACATCAGTAAGTGAAACGGTTTACGAAATACAAAATAAATTAAATCTCTACTAAATTAGCGAATTTCACTTACGACGTCACGTCGTTAGGTACGACAAAATAATTTTTATGACTTCAAAAAGCAAATGCCAGCCCAGGCTGATATCCAGATACTTCTTGTGTTTTGGAGTTTTCAGTTGTATCAAAAAATTCAATTAGTATCCCATACATGATTCGTGACAAAATGTTCAGTAATAATGGCGCCCAGAAAAGGCGCTTTCCGTCGGCGACGGTCTTTTAACACCCTGTACAGTGAACAACATGCCTCGCTACTCAAGAGCATATCGAGAGATGACGAGAGAGTGCGCGCCACTCCGCTCGAAAGGCTTACTTTGTGCCTGCCTCCACCACCACTCACGACATCGAGTGCCCGATGCCCTTAAAATAATAATGAATTCTCGGCCGACGAGCCCCAGCAGCCATTTACCCTCCGCAAGTCTCGTGTCAGCATGGTGGGACATTTTAGCCACGAGGATTGTCGTAAATCTCTTTTAACAAACGCACTTTTTAAAGTATCTACGCAGCTTTTTGTTTGATACCTAGAGGAACTTATGTATTCCGTAAGAGCTTTCATGGGCTAAAACTCTCACTATGGCTGACTCTACTATACCTAGGTAGGTACCTACATCTATAAAGTCTGGACCTATTACCTACTTAATTAGTACGGTAGTCTTTACTGTGCCATTCATTACCTTTACCTTTAGTTGTTGTTCTTTTGTTCAGTGGGCAGGCAAATGTCAGAGGAATTAGGTACAAGAATTTCTTATAAGTATTGTTATTTGGCCTACATCCATTTTACCAGGAGGTAACTGAGTATCCACATAAGGGCAGAGTAGATCAATCAGTTGTCAAGTCCCGAACAAATAAAAAAGAAGAGGGCTGCTCTCCGTTTAAATAGCTAACTCGTAACGAGATAACATCAGCCTAATGGACACGGTTTACTTACGAATTTATATAAATATATACCGTTATCGTCTAATTCAGATGTAATGGTGTAGTTAAGGCGGGGCTCTCACGGCGGCCAAGTGGTCTACCTCGTGAAGGAATGAGTTAAATTAACCATTTTCTCGGGGAATTGGCTCCGGCCGCTCCGCTGACTTATTTAGGCGCTACTCCCGACTGAAAAACTTTGAAAACTTCTCGGGGTTTAGGACAAAGTTTGGAGAGCACTCGCCTAAGAAAATTTGATGGAGTACCACTCAGCATCGGCATCAAAATGCTTATTTGTGAACCCCACCGAAAGTTGTAACAAATAAAGTATGTTCTTGATAACTTTGGACATAGTAAACTTGGGACTTTAAGTATATCTATCGTGGATGATTTATATGGGGTCTAGTGGCAACTTCTACGTATCTAAAGCAGAAATGAAAATAAGTTTTTTTTTTAATTGTACCTATGTTTGTTCCTATGTTTTTTTCACATTCCTCCCTTTTCGTAATCAATCACCCGCTCCAGGCTTTCCCTCGAATACATACGTATTCTTTGTACCATTGCATAGGTACGGTCGGCCACAGTCTAGGATACCCCATGGTAGCTCTTACCGCGCACGGCATAAGGGCGCCAATTGACCAAAAAGGGCATAAATAGCGACAGTACCAGCAGAGCGGATATCTAATTTCCATGAACTCCTCGACTCTATTTCCATGAAATGAACTCCCCCAACTCCAATTTTTTGCTTATTTTCCTAGTTATTCGTTACATTTCACTTAACACCGCGTGTATAAACGACAACACCTTAGACTGTACACTTCTGTTGTAAAGTCGCCCCTAACGTAACCGAGTAGAGTGCTAGCGTGTAAGCGTCGACGTCCTGTCGTGGTTACCTATTTTGTTTAAAAAATCTACTACATAGGTTACCATTACCACCACTTTTATTAATTAACCTGGTTTCTCGCTAGTAAGTTGTAGGAATTCAGTATTCCTCCAGCTTCGCCTAACGTAACCCTCGTCTCAATTCCAGCGGGTGCGACGACGTGCAGCGCTCGCTCGAGCTGCTGGACCAGGTGCTGAGCGAGTACGACGAGGGGGAGCCCCGTTCACTAGAGGCTCGGCCACCCGCGGCCACGGCCACGCCGGCCACGCCGGCCACGCCCGCCACGCCCGCCACGGACGACGACTCGCCGCACGCCGGACACACCTCCGAGGACGATGGATACATGAGCATGAACGGCAGGAGGTGAGCTCACACGTAACCCATACCACTTCTGATTTAAGACTTATGAAATACTTTTCGCTATTTGGTCCTTCGAACCTGCCAAATGAAACAATGAGCCGGTACTTAGCTGGGACCACTCGCGCAGGTTTTGTAAACAACCTCCGTTAGGAGACGGGATCAAAGAAGAAGAACAAATACTTTTCCCATCTGCCCGATAGGTCGGCAATTTTCAATGTCTCAAACTGTACTATCTTTATACAGTTAGTACACATGACAGCACGTCGACCCTTAAACGCTAGCACTCTACTTGGTTACTTTACGGGCGACTTTAAAACAAAAGTGTACACTCTGTCGTGCTGTCGTGTGTACCTACGACGTGCTAGTAAAATATTTGGTGTCGATGTCGGGAAGGCATGAAAGACGTTCCAATTTAACGTCTTCGCTAAACTCTTAAGGCGCTGGTCATAGTGAATTAGCCCGCGCGCAAAGAAAAATGCACAAAATCGATTCCTGTATCAAATACACTAAAAAAATCGAAAATGTTCACATATCAAACCCTAGAATTAAGTGAGACCTATCTAACCGAGCCAGTTTCATGTTGATATCCATAACAGATTGCAAGATATTTAACTTGAAAAAAAGTGCGCCACCTATTTTTTTTTTCAAGCAAATTATCTTCAAAACGTTTATGAATGTCAACACGAAACTGGGTGTTTAAGATAGGTCTCACCTAATTCAAGGGTTTGATATGTGAGCATTTTCAATTAGTTTAGTGTACTTGATACATGAATCGATTTTGTGCATTTTTCTTTGCGCGCGGGCGATTCACTATGCCCAGCGCCTTAACTTGAATTCACCGGGCAATTACCAACCTTCTGACCTAACGATAACAGGCCCTAGGGCTATTATGGCTGGTAATCGCAATATCCGCGAAAAGTTAGGGTTTCCGTGGCTGTAAGTCTGTAAGTTCCCGGACCTAATCAGAGGCTAAATGTTTCCAGGGCGAAGTTCGCGCTGGGCTTCCGACCGACGGAGGAGCGTGAGGAGCCTTCGCCCCCCGGGCCGCCCTCCCCGCACTCGCCCCCGCCGCCCGAAGAGGCTGAGCGAATCATTTCCACGCTGTTGCCTAAGTAAGTAGCCAACCACATGCAATTACAGTTCGCTTCCGAGCCGGGGAACTGACGTTTGGCACTTCGCGATTTCAGTAGTTAAGTGCTGCACAACCTAGAAATGTGCGTGTAGTTGTATAATTATTAAGTTGGCACAGCAATCGAGGAACATCGAATCAAAGGGGCCAAAACATTAACGACAATAAAGATTTTTATTGAATCATACTGAAAATTTTGGATTCCCCTTTGGTTTTAAAAGCTCAATTAAAATTTACACAATTCCATGAACTTGCAATTAGGTACTTAATGCAAACCTTTAAACATGTTTACGAATACTTCTCAATTTTCAGGGTGTCACCCGCAAATTCGGCAAAACGGACCGGGAAGAGTGAAGCAGAAGAAAAACTGGACTCTATCATTAGCATCAATGGCATTACAACAGCAACACAAACCACATTTGTATGTATCAACATAATATTGGTATTAGCCTCTTATATTTTAGCGTCGGGTCTATTGCTGACTGATATTGTGGTATGATTTCAGCCTAAAACAAGGCATCAGCGTCCTTACGGCTGGGAAAAGGATGGCGGAGAGAATGGCTTCCACTTGCAGCAGCCACCAGTGCCACCGTATCGGTTCGCATCGCTGCAGCACGGAGCCCGACCTCCTCCGCCCGACGGGAGCTCGCCGGCCTGGCTGCCACCACCGCCTCGCCACGCAACCGCCGGCCAAATCAAAAAATCTCCCAGTCTCGAAAATCCGTCAGTTTTCCCATTCATGGGCTTCTCAAGCGAATTCAGCGACAAACCGTACAATGAACACCCGGTGACAATATACCCGGGCCCAAACATACAATTCAACAGACCATCCCTTTCACCTACATACAACATACCGAAACTTTCACCGTCGAACAGCAAAAATCCGGACAGTCGAAAGAATAGCGTCAAACGCGATAGCAGATCCGATGGCGAGATGCTATCGCCCAAAGGGAAAATACCTCCGCGTACTCTCGCCGGTTCTATGGAGCGACATAGAGAAGTGTGTAGAGGATCCTCGGAGGATTTGATGGAGAACATCAAAACAAGAGGTTCGAGTAAAGGCAACGACGAGGAGCACTTTTCGGACGACTCGCTTGAAGAGTCGTTCCCGCCGCCGCCGCCCGCTGTTACCACGCCTTCGAAACGCAATTCCATAGCATGGGAAGTGTCTCTCGATGGTGATGATCCTCTGCTAACCCCAGGAAGCACAAAGGTAAAACTTGTTTTTACATTAGGTACCCAATATCTATGCTTCAGCGGAAAAAAACAATAAAACTAATTAAATCTTTGTCCACAGGTCATTGGAAGACGGAGAAGAAAATCTGGTGACCATTCTCATTCGAGCACAAGTTCAATCCCTCAACAAGACGAGGACTGGGGCGAAGAGTTCTGGCCTCCACCGCCGCCACCGGCCCAGTGTGAGCCGCTAGCCTCGCCGATATCTGACGCGGACTCTGAAAGCAAGCGGGCACTGGATCTCACAACTGGCACATACGTCATAAGAAAGGGCAAGAACCGGAAACAACTCCCAAGCTTCAACAAAACCCCGGACAGTAAAACACCAATCGCAAACAACCTCTTACAAAATAAAAGTTTGAACAGAAGCTTAGATGCCGAAAAATCTATCGACGGCTCCAGCCTATCTATCAGTGGTTCCGGCTCTGTTGGGTCTTACAACTCGAGGCCGAGCTCAGACCTGAGTCTACCCCAGTCTCGTTACAGCGTTGACCTAAACTCACGGTTAAGTCGCGAACTGAACACACCTAACTCTAGATACAGTATAGATCTCTGTACTCCAACTTCTAGACTAAGCAAAGAGATGACGTCGCCAAAATCCAGACTTAGCTTAGATCTCAATAACGGGCAAGATAGATATATCGCCGCAGAATATTTCGGACACAGCCCCAAAAGCAGGAAGACGCCAGCAAGCGACAAAAGCGTTCACTCATCAAAAAGCAACCTTGTGCAAAATAAGTTGTCGCCGCAGAACAGATTTGCAGATTTTAAGAAGTATTCGTCTACTTTTGATAACATACAATCGTTAATTAAAGAAGGCAAAGTAGAGGAAACACCTACACCGGAATGTAGCGAGACAGTGAATGAGATCGCAAGTGTCCCTCCGAGCATGGTGCGAGTGGTGTCGCTGCCAAGTCTAGGCGAGGAGGGTGAGGGCGCCGGCGGAGGTGCGGGCGGGGGCTCTGGTGCGGGGACCACCAGCCGCGCGGCTCTCATCACCACCGTCGAAGAGGAAGAGGACCAGGAGAGTGCCGAGCCCGAGTCCAGCGGCGAAACCTCGCCACTACGCAAAATCGAAAATAATATTAGCGCTATTCTTAGCCAAGGTCGGGACCAAAAACATTTTACCCCCTACATACCAAAAGACTGGAATATTCATAAGGACGAGTATTGTGACGATGTGTCTAAAGATATATTAGAAAATAATTTCCGTTATAGTTCTAGGGAGAGGCAGAAACGACACGATATACAGAAGTCGTCTAGCCATAATGAGATTCAGAATCAACGGTCGATGGACCGCCGCGACCGCTCGTCGGGTAGACGGTCGAACAGTATGCATAAGTCGACCAGTGCCAAAGACGTCCCAGTTAGTTTGATGCGGCAGCCCTCATCTTCAGATTCCGCTGTTTCCAGTAGCGGGGACTTCCCGCTAAATGTTCAAATAGTAGAACATTCGTACAGACACCATCCGTTACCGTTACCGCCGTCGCCCAACATGGGCCACGATATGGGACCACTGCCGCAGACGCCAGAGTCACCAAAGTTCCCACCGCTGCCACCTTCGCCGGTACAGGAGGTTGAAGATGAATACACAGAAATCGTGCCACAACCAACAGAGAAAAGGCATCAGAAGAAAGCAGATACACTGCCGACTCCGACAATGGAATTAAGACGAAGGTAAGGTGACGTTCAGTAACACTATAACTGAAGAATTTGACCATAACAAAATAGGCTTTTGCATGTAATTTATTTATTCAGCGTCCTTCACTCACACTAGATGGGTGCTGGCTGTGTCCACACAGGCGCTGTAGTGCCTGGGACTGGGACTTGTTTTAGATGGCTTGCCCAGCACCTATACTATTCTGCGTAGCCTACAGGAATGACAAATCAAGAACACATTTTATTTTCGCAGGCCTTCAGAACCCCCCGCAGTACCGCCGCACCGCGACACAACCAACAGCTTGAAGACGAGATCCATGGAAGCTGGCTACAGCAAGAACAGAAGAAGCAGTAACTTCAAGAGTGGCTCTACCGACCGTAGAACTCTCCCTACAGGTAGGGAATACGGTACCACTTCTATCTTGCAACTAGCGAATAAAAGCTCTGCTATAGTTGGTACAACCCACGCGTCTTCAGAAATAATAGCAACCGAACAAGCCAAGAACAAACCACATGGGTCAGTGAGAGATCTAAAATGTTCGTTTGAATCAGGCAGGACCGCCATCTCTGACTCACCGTGCGAGTTTATCAAACAACTCCATGTCGGCACTGTTGCGCCATCTGTTGAAAAAGCTTCAAACTTCGTATCTTTCTTTATTCAAACCTAGCACCCTAGCAGGGCTGTCCCGAAAGTTCTTTAAAAATAAAAAGTCTAGCGAGTTTACTGAAACCGGCGTTAATTCACCTTCAAGAATTATGCATGATTCACAAACTATGATGCATGAATATCCGCAGTATTTGATATCACAGCCACACCCATTGCCATGACCAAAATCGGTCAAAACCCTACACCACAAACGCCTTATTCGATCGCCCATGCCCATTCCAGACATGGGTGCAAGCGGAGCGCGTCGTCGCACCCTGCAGCGGCAGAATCGTGACGCAGCAGCGGCCAGCGGTATCCGGGGTCCCTTACAAACCTCCGCGAGCCTGCCCGAGACCCCGGTCTTCGCCCGAGGCTGCGACGTGCCCAGGACCCCGCCGAGAAACTCCACCGGGCCCCCTAGGAACAACACCATGAGCTCGATCCAGTCTATAGGCAAGTATTTTTACCTACTGAGGAATCGTATAACCACCTGCTATCAGGGACACAGGGCACCTAAACCAATTTTCCATTCTGACAGATTTCTAACTCGGATGCTCAATGTCATCCCGAGACGGTTGGCTTCCTGTTGCACTGACCGACGCCGGGTAGTTTTAGGGCGCCCTCTCTTCCGTGTTCCATTTGGACACCATTTCAATGCTATTTTAGAAGTGTGAGTTTCGGGTCTTCGCATCGGATTACCTATCCAACGCCACTTTCGCAACTTTATTTCTTCGTCTAGTTGACCTGCTAGATAGTAATATGAGCCAGCTAGGCACCTGCCTGATCCGCAACACGAGTGACAGAACTCAATGGAGTAGGCATTCTTCTTTCCGCCAACTTCAAGTGAGGGTCAGGACGATGAGGCGTTGTGAGGGAACGACTGGTTGAGTGAAAGGAAGCCTAAGTGTTTGTGTTTTTTTTTTTTCATACAAACCGGTTCATCAAATGTTTACGAACAGTCGAACAGCTAATCAGACTTCTATTTAACTACTTGCCAACACAGAAAAGTTCATTATCATATCAGTGACATTTAGGTAAGTATCTTGAAAATCGTCGTGATAGTTGTTTTATCCGTTTTAGGTACCGATATTGAAGTTTAGATGTGGTTATTTAAGTATCACAATTATTTCATCATCGGCACCCCTCATGTTCATGCCACTTGTGTCAGACGCAACCACTTCTCCCCGGCTAGGTAGGTCGACTTTGGATTAATCGTCGGAACGGAACCGACCGTCTGTCTTCTGCCCCTCTGCTCTTGACCACGACGGTGTTGCGTCAAAAACTATTTTGTACTGTTATAAAAACTTTGCAGTATCATGTAACAGTCGTTGCGTCTGGCACAGGTTCGAGAGGTGGCGTGAGCATGAAGAGGCCTTTACTTAGCAGTGGGTGTTAACAGGCTGATGATGATGATGAGAAATATCATAGAGAGTAGAGGATCGTACGGTGCATGGTGTATCCACGCCGCAGTTACTTTTTGTTGGAGCAACATTTTGCAACATGATATAGGTAAAACTAATTTAGTATGTTATCTTGTCGCAAAATGTTGCTACACAAAAAAATAGAAGTTAAAAACTAAAACCCGACTACTAAAAGGCTTAAAACAAGACCTGTTTATCCTTAAAATAGACTCATAGATAATTAATCGTAGTCGGAGGCCATCGGTTTATCAAATGCGAATGTGGTGTCCTCCGACTACGATTAATTATCTATGAGTCTATTTTAAGGATAAACAGGTCTTGTTTTAAGCCTTTTAGTAGTCGGGTTTTAGTTTTTAACTTCTATTTTTTTTTTTTGAGCTTTTTAGTAAGTCATTTTGGACGATCACCAAGAATAGAACCAAGAAGGGCAAAAAAACAATTTTTTTAATTTTTTGTTCTATTTGTTATGTTGACGCTACATGTGTTATACATTTTTGAAAAGGTCTTTTAAAGCCCTTTCATTTGATACCCATGACAATGGTATCCGATAATTTTTATTTTTAGGTCCACCACTTTAGGGCGCAGCACAGCCGCCATCTAGATTTTTTTCAATATTAAACTATTCTATGTTACCTGGGTGATTAAGACGAATCCAACGACACCTCATTTGTTGAAATCGGCCGAGTAGTTTAGGCTCTGCGAGGGAACAGATGAACACACAAACATACATACATACATACATACATACATACATACATACATACATACATACATACATACATACATACATACATACGCTGCTAAAATCATAACCCTCCTTTTTGCTTCGCGTAGTCGGGTAAAAAGTAACTGCGGTATGGATACACCATTACTAACAAATATTTATAGCAGTGAAATTCAACGGTCATTTCGGATAGCTACAAGTTCAATATGAACAAATAATCTTCAAGCGTAAACTCCAGGCGACCTTAAATAGAGATACGTAAGTATCAAGCCCCCCTAAACTGGGCGAGCATTTCCTATACGAGGCTAAGCAGGTAGCTTACAGGCAGGACGCGACCGATCAACTGCGGCGTGTCAAATATCTCTCTCTACTCTGCTCCCGACGACCTCTACTCTATTTGTCAATATAAAGCAATTAAAAACAATCTGAATTTAGACGCATTTTATATGTTTATTGTGTCTTTGAAAAAAAACATTACTAAGTATATAAAACCACTACATGACAAAAATTTTGGTATGAGAATTCAAAGAGAATTTAATTAAAAAACATCGCCATTAATTATGAACGCAAGGGTAGAGGGGCATGCTTATGATAATACTAGTTGTGCCCGCGACTTCGTATGCGTTTTTACACATTTGACATTTAATTTAAATTCGACTGTGGAGGAAAACTCAAAAGGAAGGTTTTTTTTAACCCCCGACCAAAAAAGAGGGGTGTTATAAGTTTGACAGCTTTGTGTGTGTGTGTCTGTATAGGTATGTGTTTATGAGGGTGTGTCTGTCTGTGGCACCGTAGCTCTTAAATGGGTAAACAATTTGGAAGCTTTAGGTTTCTTTTAAATTTGAAAGCAGGTTTTCTAGCGAATGTTCTTAGTTATGTTTTGTCAAAATTGGGTCAGCTATTTATTAAATATTGTTATTTGAAGCTAAAATGTCGGGGGTATTTTAATTTAATAGTTATTATTTCTTAACTTGCGGTAGCAGGGCTCAAAAGAAAGCAATAGAATAAAATAGAATAAAAACCCTAATCTAAAAAATACATTTATAAATTTAATAATACATATGTATTGTTTACATTAAGGTATCGCCCGTGATAAGATACCAGGAAGCTTAGCATAAGAATTGCTTAGGAAGTAAAGGGGTTTATATGTATCTCCCTCGACGTAGAGTGGGATAGATAAAGTTATAAGCCCATAGATAAGGTCTTACTCATTCTCATGCTAAGCCAGCAAGCAAAGCATACGGCTAATAACTCTGTCAATCCCGCTCAACGGTAAACAATAGTTATTTGATATGCAAGAATGCAAAATTATTGTTTGCGGCGAGTGCTTGTATTGAATACCGACAACACAAAGTGGGAGACCACATATAGTCCTTATCATAACAAACATTTTTGCCCAAGGAACTATGCCTAGGAAATCAACGGTTTCCGAGATAATGAGGTTCCAAGTCGGACTTTTTTTTCTGTTTTTTTTTTCAGAAATGTGTTCAGTATCACGTTATTAACATATCTTCTCAAGAAGCTATATCAAAATTATAAATATTTGAACGAGCGAGCGAAGTTCTCCGAGTCTACTGGAACAATCCGGCGTTTGTATGTATGTATGTATGTATGTATGTATGTATGTATGAATGAATGTTCGTTCGACGATAACTTGAGTCGGATCGTCATGAAATTTGGTAGGCAGGTAAATGAGGCCAAGAGAATTTTTAAGTTCGAACATGAGCCAAATCGGTCGAGGGGTTACTGAGATATGGGGTCGCGAGTTCATAGTTCGGGGCGAACCACTAGTTCTTACAAAAAACGAAGTTAAAATTGCAACCCGCAATGTATTCTGAACATCGGATAGCCTAGATTGTGCCCAGAACCAGGACTTATCACGGTCCTAAATTTAACTGAAAACTATTCAGCGGTATTCGCGTGATGAGGTAACACACAGACAGACAGACAGACAGACAGACATAGACCGATTTTTTTGCATTTTTTTATTCAGTACAGTTTACTTAGTAACCCCTGCTAGTTTTTTTCTAAAAATATTCAATGTACAGAATTGACTTCGCTAGAGTTTTATTATAAGTATAGATTATTCTCTTTGGAAGTAATAAGTTGCGTTACAGACTGACTGAAGACAGACAACTCAGTAACCACAAGACAGAAAAATAAAACTTAAAATAGGTACTTACAGGGAGTAAGTAGATGTAGAGGTGCACTACAAATAGTCCATTGTTACCCGAGGGAAAGAAGAACAATTTTTAAGGGTTGTTCCGTTTTCATGACACGAGTTTTCATGTCACGAATATTTTTTCCGGATTGATTTTACATGACTTCCGTATTCATGCTATGGAAATTATTTTATTTATTTTTACATTTCTACTCGCGAGCTATTCCGGATTCATGCTACCATACATTATAATAAAAATACTTTGCCTTTAAGTACGGTCAACAAAAAATAATAAATATTGGAAGAAATACGTGATAGGCGAAGAAGCTTTTGGAACGGATTTTGTTAAGACATTCACGGGCACTTACACGAGGTATATTAATAAACAAAAAACCCGTATTCAATGACTGTATCATTTAAATATCTGCACCTTAATAAATTCCCCCGAAAGCAAAGTTAGGTGAAAATAGTTGAAAATTTGGTTGTTTTTTCCGTTTCTCATTCCAAATTACATTTAAACATAATAAGTTGTACGTATACATTTTTGTAAGCCATAAATAAACCCCTTTATTATGATACCCCATTTTGATACCCCACTCGATAGGTTTTGATGAAAATTATTTTAGATTTTATATTTTTTGACACTTGCACAATCAATACAAATCTGACTATACCTCGCAAGCTCAAATCCATCAAGCCATTTAGGCTACAGAGCGTGCCTAAGAAATATACATACATACAAATAAACATACATACAGTACTCCCAAATTAATAATGGGCATACAGATAGCGAAGATCTGTACGAGAGTGGGCGTAACTCACGTACAAATCTCGCTATCTGTATGCACATTTTTAAGTTAGGAGTACTGTACATACATACACTCGAAATACATAACCCTCCTTCTGGGTCAGTCGAGTAAAAATGGTCCTCTGTACAAGAAATGGGAGCCTGTAAAACGACATAGAAACTAGCGCCCTCTATATTAGTTCCAAACCTTAACTCTAGATGGCGCTGTATGCAGCCTAGAGCCCTCTATATTAGTTCCAAACCTCAACTCTAGGTGGCGCTGTATGCAGCCTAGCATCCTCTATATTAGTTCCAAATCTCAACTCTAGGTGGCGCTGTATGCAGCCTAGCGTCCTCTATATTAGTTCCAAATCTCAACTCTAGATGGCGCTGTATAAAGCCTATATCGTTTTTATTTTTCTTCCAAATAAATGCATAGAATGGTGGTACAGAACCCTCAGTGCGCGAGTGCCACTCGCACTTGACCGGTTTTTTTCTTACAATAAACAAAAGTGCCTGCGGGTGCGTGTGAAGGTTTGATTCCTTATCGGAGTGACTGAGGTAGGCACCTAGTACGATTTACCAATCTTAGAATTGAAATTGTCATGCTGACCATACCAAGGTGCCAATATTAAATGGTATTTTATTGGTAGCATGAATACGGAACACGTGTAAAATGAAAACGGAAAATTAAATAGAAAATAATCATGAGTAGGAATAATAATACCTCGTACTACGAATCCGGAAAAATATACCTATAGCATGAAAAGTCGAGTCATGAATACGGAACAACCCATTTTTAAGGCGAGAGTGTTTTGAATCCAGATCGAAGCGAAGGATTCTAGAGTAGAATCCCGAGCGTAGTGAGGGTTTCTAAAGGAGAATCCTAAGCGAGCAAGAGACGCAAAGTAATCCCGAGCTGAAAAATATAGTTTTGCTCCCGAGGTGAACTCTACTTTTTGAACGATCGAGCGAAGCGACAGAAGTTCTCCGAGTCTACTTGAACAATCCGGCGTTGGTATGTATGTATGTACAAGTATGTTTGTATGTGTGAATGTTCGTTCGACGATTTAGTCGGCAAGTCATTAAATGTCATGAAGTTCGAACATGAGCCGAATCGGTCAAACGGTTGCTGAGATATGGGATCGCGAGTTCATAGTTCGGGGCGAACCACGAACCACAACCAAGTCACCATGTTGTCATCATCACCAGCCGGAGCACCCACTGCCAACAGACACAGCCACTGTTTTACGGCCACTTGGGCTATGTACCAACTATCACCCTGCGCCTCTATGATGTAAAAATTCCACTCAACCTCCGAGCGTCAAAACAATCGAAAATAGCTCTTATTGAAATGAATAATCTATTTTTTTACATTTAAAAACCGTTATTTTTACGGTGGATATTTTAGACAATACAGGGGCTGTACTTAATGTCAATGTTCTGTTTGGTCCTCCAGGGAGCAGTGTGACGCTGGGCGGCTACGGGCGCGGCTCGGTGATGGGCCCCGTGGGCGTCTGCACCGGCGCCGACCTGCTGCGGCTGGGCGGCCCCGCGCGCGGCTGGTACCCGCGGCAGCGACACCGGTACGTATGAAGCTGGACATCCACTCACCCACTTGAGCAGCCTGGAAATGGGCTGTGGAAAGTTCTTGTGCCTCTACTTGAACCGCAAAATACTTAAATAGAGCAACAAGGCGTCGGCCTCAACTTGTAGAGACTATTTATTTATTTATTTATTTTCTATCCACTTGAGCAGCCTTGAAACGAGCTGCCTCAGCATGCTACTAAGGGCTGTGGAAAGTTCTTGTGTCTCTACTTGAACCGCAAAATACTTAAATAGAGCAACAAGGCAGTCGGCCTCAACTTCTGTAGAGACTATCCACTCACTTGAGCAGCCTTGAAACGTGCTGCCTCATTTTAGCCATGCCACGGGCGGGCGGCGGAATGTTCTTGTATCTCAACTTGAGCCAAACTTGAACTTGACAAAACTTGAGCAAAATACTTATAGAGCAACAAGGCAGTTGGCCTTATCCATTGTAGAGACGATGATGAAGAAAATTATCGAAATTAAGAGGGTAAATATCACAAAAACAATATGTGAGCAAAATTGGCAAAATGTTTGAAAAAGTGGGACAAAGTAAGTAAGTAAGTAAGTAAGTAACTCTTTATTGCACAAACGAAATGGAGTGGAAAACAGCTAAAATAAAGAGAGTAAAACCGTACCTAATCCCTGTCAGTGACTCTTGTTGGTAAAGGCGGCCTCAAATCACCAACACCAGTCAGTGGCCACGCGGAACCTACTTCCTAATATGAAAACCAGCAGGGCAAACCAGATGAAAAATATCTTTAATCTCAAATGTTCCGATAACTCCCAGTAGTAAGTACCTATATAAGTAAATCTCCAGAGTTAGCTACCATCGCTTTTCAACCCCACAAAACAAATCTAACCAGCATGTTTTCGTTGGCGACAGGCCCGTCTCGACGGAGCACCTGGACCGTCTGACGGCTTCAGCGAAAGTTGCTGACTCCGTGCCCTGGGACGGCACGGCGTCCCGCAAGCCGCTGACGCTGCCACCCAACCTCACGCCCAAGTTCTTTCACAAGTCACCGCGAGAGGCGCTGCGAAGAGTCACTAGCTTACTAATACGGAAGGGTGAGCATACCTCCTTTACTAACATCCTGTAGGATTTTACGAAGGTTGCTGACTTCGTTCTGTAAGATGGAACGACTTCCCGTAAGCCGCACACTGTGATGCCAGACTCACGCACAAGTTCCTTTACAAGTCACAATGAGAGGCGCTGCGAAGAGTCACTAGCTTACTAATACGGAAAGGTGAGCATACCTCCTTTACTTAACTCCTTGAGGACACTGCGAAGATTGCTGACTTTGTTCCGTAGGATGGAACTGGAACGACTTCCCGTACCTAAGCCGCTCATTCTACCGCCCAATCTGACGCCCAAGTTCTTTCACAATTCACCGCTCGAGAGGCACTGTTTTCACGAAAACATCATTTTTGGACTTTGGATCAAAATTGCGGTATCTTCTAAAAGTCCATAGGTGATCATAATTTTTTTGGTGATTGATAATTTATCTGAGACTCTAAAGAATAAAAAATTTTGCTGAAAAGACGAAAGAAAAAAAAGTTACAAAATAAAATCGAATGCTAGGTAATTTTTTTCAAAAAAACTTTAAAAGCCTCATAACTTCTAAACGACAAAAAATGGCTGAACATACATGGGGGTGATTCGGGTAGCCCTCGGTGTCAGCTATCTGGATTTTCTCGCTTGACGTCTATGTTTGGGCCACCCTGTATATTGAAAGTATAAAATTAGTGGTATGTCGACTGTCTACTGGAAAAGTTCCTGAACAGTTTTTTATTGGTAGGTATCATAAATAAAATATGTGATACCTAAACGTTGGCTTGTATGTACATACAATAGTGATGTAAACCGGTTTTAGAAAAACCTATAAAAATCCGGTTTTTGTAAGAACCGATAAACACCGGTTTTTGTTTATTAAAACCGTTTATTACTTTATTATTGTGGACTGCAGTCCAGCTGGGTTAGCATGAGGCTGGGTTAGAGCGTATCTATGGGTTTATAACTCAGTCCATCCCGCTCTACGTCGAACAAAAGAGTAAAAGGCATATTGTTTTATAACCCTCATGTACTGCGTAACCTATTGCCTATTGATAAAACTTTTAATATGTACACACGATCGCACGTCGACCTTTACACGCTAGCACTCTACTCGGTTACGTTACGGGCGACTTTACAACAAAAGTGTACACTCTGACGAGCTGTCGTGTGTACCATGACTGTGTTCCGTTTTATAGTGTCTTTGATCGGGGAATTACCGTACCGTTTGCAGCAGTTGAGCAATACAGTTGACAAACTTCATTCCACATTATAAGTCCCGTCTGTTCTAAAAGTTTTAGTTGGGTGTCAGATTGAAGCCGGTAGGTAAAAACGGAGGAAAACAACGAATTTTGTTCTTTCTTTTAAAAAGTATGCAAAAACCTAAAAAAAACGTTTTTTTTTCAAAAGTAATAGGTTTAAACGGGTGCTGAAAATTTTAATCGGTTCGCATCACTAACATACAACGTCGTAAAATAAAAGTATTATTCATCCATGACATTATTTACATAGATACGCAGAAAGGATGACTCATATCTTTTATCCGTTGTAAATGACATCATCAAACTAAATATTCACATCAGTTCATATCAAAGACACTAGATGGCGCCACCTGTTTCAAATGTAGAGTTGCGTCAGGGCCAGCGAACGAAAGTTAGGGCGGAGCTTCGGGCTATCAGTACAAATGTACAGTCGGCCACAGTCTCAGATACCCCTTTTTGTTCGATTGGCGCCCTTATGCCTCGCGCGGTAAGAGCTGCCATGGAGTATCTGAGATTGTGGCCGACCGTACCTACAGCATTAGGTTAATAATTTATATTATAAACCATGAAATATCTCAATATATACCTAGGTATAGTAGGTATGAGTAGGTATGTCTGTATTTATTATTGAACAGATAACCCTACTCGGGCGTGTTGTTTGTAGAAGTCAATGGCATCGGAATCATTTATGGACAATAATTATCAGATACCTATTGAATACCTACACTCGTTCCCTGTATTGACGGAAAATTAAATCAAGCTGTTGGCAATTTATAATTTCCAGTTAAACATAGGCACGACATAACAATGGGTGTTTGGCTGTCGTTTGATTTCAAATTCGGCGGCACAATAACAGGGAACGGCGCATACAATAGCGATTCAACTGCTACATCAAGGGCCTATCACGAACCGAACAGGGGGGTTACCCTTGACGCTATTGCAACCAAATTGAAAAAAATGCGTCTTAATTTGTAAAATATTAAATTCTGTAAATCGCGCCATATTGCGGCCGTATTGGAAAAATGCGTCAAGGGTAGAGGGGCAGGCAGAAATCGTCCACACTCATGTTCGCGGCCTTTCCCGGGGCTTTACAGCGTGAATGTGACTTCTACTACTACCTACCGTAACCTACCTGTTGTTGTTTGACAACGTTGACAAGGACGCTCTAGCATGAACAACGATACCAAGTCGAGCTCAGACCGCTCGCTTCACCCGTTTATCCAGATAGATCAACAGTGAGAGACAAAGTCGTGCTACTTGTGCTCTATAGCCAGCTCTACACTGGTGCACGAGTAAGGTAAACCGCAAAGTAGCACTGTAGATCGGCAACCTGCGGCTCGCGAGCCACATGCGGCTCTTTCGATATAAAGGTGCGGCTCTTAATTTTCAAAAGCAAAAATTTAAACATAATAGAGCTGTAAATTTTGACTTTCCGTATTGTCTACGCAGCGATTAGCTCGCGCTAGGCCCTCTGTATTTGTGCATAATTAATTTATGGGAGCATTGTCAGTTGGCAATGATTCACACAGGTCTAGAAGCCAATGCGCCCCTGTGCAATACTGTGCTCTCATGACATGACTCATGCCACTGACATATGGCGAAGGGGTGGGTGGCGCACTGACGCACTTCTATAATAAATCTTACACACGACAGCACGTTGACCCTTACAGGCTAGCACTCTACTCGGTTACGTTACGGGCGACTTACAACAAAAGTGTACAGTCTGACGTGCTGTCGTGTGTAACATTGTATCTTTGTCTCTTCTTCATAACAATTAATTGAGACGCGAAAGGAAGATAGATGAAATGTGAGTTAATTACAGTCGTACACGAATTTTATTTTCTCTAAAGGGGAACTCCGCCACCACTCTGCTTCCAAGAATAATACTCGCAGTTACGCTCAGCTCAGTGCATTATCGCGAATTTGACGTTACGGACTTACTATTTATTCGATATCTAGACTTCTCTAGAAATGCCGTTTTTACACTTTTCTTGTAGAGTTTTATATAAATTATTAAATTTCTTTACTTGATGTGTAAAATGTCATTTAATTTTGGTTTACAATTTTATCACCCCGGTCCAAAAATGGCAATCGTAACTTCAAAGTCATGCTAACACTCACACACATTACATTCTTCTTCTCTCGTGTCGAAAGCGTCAAACTTCGCGCTCCCAAAATAAAATAAAATATTTCTATTGAAACTGAGATGATACATCTAGCTTTGTTGTAGACTCAAAGAATCCACAAATTAATGGAACTACCACTAATTGAAACCTACAAGATATTATATTTCTATAACGATGGAACTTCGGTTTATCTGTTATTACTAGGTCAGTCATCATTAGTGCAGTCATTAAGCTACAGAATATATTTCCCTGTGCGATACACACAAACAACCTATACATATAGATAGTTGGTCGAACTAATTAACACAGTTTTACATTTAAGAACATTTCCACTAACTTCTCCACGCTAGATTTCGCATTGCTGCGTGTCTCCAACTTGTTTGGTGAATTTTATAGCATTAGAGAGCGCAAAGTGTTAGTTAGAGTGATATTGCAGAAACCGGTCCTTGCCAAACATGGAACCGGTCAGCTAGAGGCCAAGACCATACCTAGGCGGCGGTCGAGGAAAAGCTGTCTGTTGGACGGCCTACTTCCGAGCCACGCCAAGTCGCCACATCATCACTCTCGGATATTGTTTATCCACCTTGACATACAGAGCTAGTGTTCTTAGAAATATATTGGCATTTGGCACCATTTACAACGAGATTTGTTCGCTGTTATAGAGACTCGAGTAAACATTCACGTACCACTTTTATAACAGTCGACTAAATTCATTGGATGTTTTATTTTCAAGTGTTACGCAAAGATTTTGGACAGAAGCCAGTTCCAAAATTCCCACGGGATGTGCCAACCATTACGGTTCAGATAATTTAATACTATGAATGAGACTGCTCTACATACTCTACAATTCGCAGAAACTAATGAAAACATTATATTTTTACATCGCGGTCACATTCGAAATTTCCGTTAGCTAACGCGATAACAAATAAGATATCTCTGCGATAGGTACTACTTTAATCAACTTGCTCACAATATCATAGATACATGTAATCATTACTTATCTAATCTTATGAGGTAATTTTTCAGAATATGTAGGTATGCAGTGATGTTTTCTTGGAATAACTCATAATCAATATTTTGGATTTGACTCTACATAGATACCCTTGAAGGGGTGGGGAAAGACATAAGTAGATTCAATTTTAGCCAAAAATTTTAAAGTCTACGCTCGTACTCGATAACATCAACGCCAAGCTTTTTAGTAAGCGGTGTATGAGTGTCGACGCCACAGTAGGTAGTGCACTGCATGCAAATGTTCGATACATCCGTCCGCAAACTAATCTATGTATGCGCCACATCCGGTCCGTGTCATCGGACCAACTAAATGTTTTATCAATCGCTTCTTGGTACTTACAGTCAAAATCACGTAAACCTTTACATTTCCGTAGCATAATCACCCGTAACGTAACTGAGTAGAGTGCACACGTGTAAAGTCGGCTTGAAGTCGATTGTTGTACGTTATACTAATCCCCAACCAACATAGAACAATGAGACTGTTTGCATTACAGTTCTATCAAAACATGATGGGCTAACACTGTTTAACAGGAAAACCATAAATAGAGGGTGACAGAAACCATAGGTAGGTATGGATAAAACTATAATTATGGCTCTTTTCCTGGTAGGTATATGAAGTATATCATTGGTAGATAATCTCAATTCTTAATAAAAACGTCGCTGAGAAGTCTAACAAACTAATAATGGGGAAAACACATAGGTAACCCTACCTAGATCAACAAACCGACTCTACAAAAGACCGCCAACAGATCCGAAAGGTACGCATACTGGACACCAAAACAAAGTACTTTTTCGATAAATTATTGCTGGGAAATGGTTTTGGTTTTTTAGGTTATAATTTTGGAAAATATTTTATCACGCAATGGAAGTGTAACGCCGAGAAGTTATATTGCACAAGCGTTGACATAAAGTTGTGTTACTTAAGCTTGAAGTGCCGATGTTTAGAATACATTGCGGGTTGCAATTTTAACGTCGTTTTATGCAAGAAATATTCAAAAGTTTGATATGGCTTCTTGAGAAGAAATGTTAAGTACTCGATACTGAGCAAATTTCTGCAATAAAAAAAGTTTGAAAAGTCCGACTTTGAACCTCATTATCTCGGAAACCATTGATTTCCCAGGTATAGTTCCATGGGCAAAAATGGTCAGTATGATGAGGACAATGCGTGGTTTCCCGCTTTGTTGGCGGTCTTTTAACACCCTGTATATTGCGGGTTGTGTAACAAAATGGTGAATACTCAAACATTTTATGAGACAGCTATTAATTGGTTTAGAACATCTTCTACTAAAACGATGTTACGATATTAAAATAAGTATTACAAAAACCGTGTCTCTACATTTTGATCTGAAGAATATTTTATCAAGTCAAGGCAGTGCGTGCCTCTTATAAAAAGTTTTTCTTATTGTTACCCGAGAAGCTTATTGAATGACAATTGTTATGTACAGTATTCACAGCAGCTCTCTACAGTTCTTCTTTTAATAACAATAGATGTCATTTTTGCTTGTTTAAATGGAGATGTTTCGCTATAAGTTTGCAAATGCCTATGACGAGAAGTTACTTTGCTAGCGTATAACCTTGACAATCCAAACCCACGTGTTTTGCTTTAAGTTTGATGGCTGATATGTCCGGTCTCCGGCTGTTCCGTCCATGTAACGATACGGTAGGCGGACCATATGTTCGTTTGTTCAAATTCTATCAAAATTTCCTTATCGAATAGTTACTAAAGTATAGTTTTTATACACGAATGAACACTCCACATTCGGTTTTAAGACCTCATAATCCTTTTATGGGTATGAGTTAAGTAGTGCAGTCAGTACACCTACCCTGCTGGGTCAACATTGGTGCCATATGGCTTAGGTAGTTCCATCGCAAGACAAACTCGATCTTGAACCAACCATGCAAGATACGATGTTCTTTGGCTAAGTCTAGTTAGGTACTAAATATCGGCTTTGGAGATTGCAAACCAAACCGCTAAAGGTAATCTTTCCTCTGCGGCTAACCACTCCGGGTGCTGCGTGAATGACCGTGTGCCAAGTTGCCAACGAGATCTTTGTAACGCAATCACCAGGAAGACACAATCATTGCAAAGCACCATTGGTACATAAAATACCGCTTGCAAAATGTACTGTGGCAATGTAAAGAATAGGATTTTTTTACTGCAAATATTAATAACTGTATAAAGTTAGCTAGAGTCATGGAATAGCGGCCGTCGGGCGTCAAATTACACGCAGTTCGATGGTTTTCTTAATTTAATCGTGCACGGTCTGACCGAGCTATCACTGTCGGAAAGCGTGAAATGATTCATCAATCGTCGGCAGTCATTAGCCACCAGTGGTGGTAGATTACCTCCAGATGTTGCGCAGACGCTGGTGCAGAGCGCGTTACAAAAGGGCAATCATGCCATAAGTCGAGTAGCCATCAGCCATATTGGATTACGCGAGGTCGAGCGTGTGCATGGATACTGTGTGTTAGAGGTAGATAGGTGGTACAGTCGCCCACACGCTAGGATACCCCTTTTTGTACGATTGGCACCCTTATGCCGCGCGCGATATGAGCTACCAATGGGTATCCTAGAGTGTGGCCAACCGTACTCTACATACAAGACATGTTTCTAAGCTCGGAATATTCTAGCCTCACGATGGGTCTCCACTCCACGCTCAAGCATGTGCGACGTTTTTAACAACGCTAATGTCTAGTTACTAATGCTACTGGTAAATATTGCTACTACTTTCGATCAAGCATTCTAATTTAACAAACAACAAATTGTTCATGAACCTATGAAGACATGTTTAGGATATAGCAAGCTAGCTAGGTCACTTAGCTACTCTTAGGCCAAATATCATTCGATTCGATCAAATGGTTTTTCACCATGGTGGATTCACCGTGATTATATTTTAGTAGAACATAAGTTTCTTCTGAATCCTCAGTTACGATGTACTCTGGCCAAAAAAAGTTGGTCTACTAAAAAGGGCCACCCTGTACATCTTGCGCTACCTACCGCGAAAAGAGAACCGTCAACAAATAAGAAGGCAAATGTGCCTATTATTATATACGTCAAAAGGACGACGTGATCAGTGCAGTGCAATGCAACAGTGGCAATGGGCAGCTATATTTAGCTGGCCACCTGCTGACCAGCCGAGCGTTTCTCACGATGCGACCCTCACCCACATTCTCACGCCACTGCGGCCTACCTTCTTAGCCTAGAATTCTAGAAGATTCCTTCGGTCCCCTCTAGTCAGAACATAGGAATAGAGCATCGGGATAACTCGGCCGTGAAATTATTTAACTTACTACTCTGGCTCGTTTAAGCTCGGTCGAAAAGCGCGAGTTATTCAATTCAAAAGTAACATGATTCAAAGACGTAAGTACCCGAAAATCGAATGGGAGGTATAAGGCGCTTTTAGGACGTTTCTTTGGTGACTAACTACCGATTCTACTGTGCCTTCGTAGGCGCAGCTATCTACGTCTACGTATTTACCGTAGACAGGCAATACCAACATACAGGGTGTCCCAAAAAATTGTGTCAAGCGGAAGTCCAGAGATAGAGCACCCCTTGGGGTACCAGAATCACCCCCATGTATGTACAGCGATTTTTTAACGTTTAGAAGTTATGAGGCTTTTAAGTTTTTTTTTGGAAGAATTACTTAGGATTGGTTTTTTTTTTTCCATCCAGAACGACTGCCGTCGGTGTCTACCAGACCAGAACCGCCCACCCACAAGGCACTGGGTTATGTTAGTGATGACAAAATTTTAAAATTCTTCCTACAATACGAACCAACCTACCTACTCGTAATTTCAGAATGGAAACTGGAAGGGATCTTTCTATAAATCATACAAAATTACCTACCTATGAAAACACGGGTAGAGCAAAAAGACGGGTGAACTACCTACTAGCTCTACCAGTTTCCAATACTCTACCACAGCGGTTCTCAACCTTTTTTGGTGACGGAATCCTTTTGGAAAGCGAAATACTTGACGGAACCCTACAATCAAACAATAGTTTTTACCCGACTGACCCAGAGGGAGGGTTATGTTTTTCGAGTGTATGTATGTAAGGGTGTATGTATGACTAAGTTCGGCTGATCCTCGTGAATCGTGATACGCCGCGTCAGAACGGTCTACCAGAGAGAGGTGTTTTGAATATTTTTTCTAAATTCTTGCGGAACCCCTACAAGGGGTATCGCGGAACCCTAGTGTTCCGCGGAACACACTTTGAGTATGGCTGCTCTACCAGTTTCCAGTAATCTACTTTAACTCCACTCTATTAAAGCTGCCAACACTGGTAGGTATACCTACCATCATCTTCGTTAGAAGCATAGATTAGTATACCCTACCTTTGAAAATCAGGTATCAAGGCCTTCAGGTACAGTCGGCCACAGTCACACATACCCCATGGCAGCTCTTACCGCGCGCGGCATAAGAGCGCCAATCGAACAAAAAGGGGTATCCTAGCGTGTGGCTTACTGTACCTACTCAATTAAGGAAAACTTACCTATAGGTGATTAGGTAAGTAACCAAAACAACAGCACCACTTCACCAAAGGAAAGGCCGTAAAGATAACCTTAATGCATTCGAAAATTGCTCACGATAACGCCATTTGTCATACATAAAATATACGTTCGTTAAACGGTTCTTGGAACGGTTCGTCACCGTCAGGTATCCAGGTATCCTTGATGATAGGAAAATGTCGGATTTATTATGTCGCTTTCCGACCATTTCACGGATTCGTAGTGGAATAGTCTCTATCTCTATTAAGTAGCTTGATCCTCCTTACCCATTACTTACCCGCGAGCTCGTAGCCCGCACTAAGAAAGATAGATTGAAATTAAACTCTACAAACGCCATGAAATAATTAAATGAAACTTTGCAAATATAATGTAATGTCGAGGTCTGGCAACGTCAAAAACGGCGGAGCGTAGGTACTAAAAACTCTTGTTTTGCGCGGCTCTACATTAAAATACTCGCCTAATTTATAGCCCTCGCGAATCAATTTGGCTGCACCTTAAGAGCTATCTCTCTCTGTAATAAACGAATAAATGGAACACTTTCAAACTATTTTTGGTTTGTTATCCTTCTTTCTAGCTGCTGTCACTTTACGAAACCGAGCTGCCCTCTACCTTGGCTCCACGCTACTGAGTCAAGATTGACAAAGTATACAAAGGTCATGGGCACATTTGTATGGAAACCATACCCACTAAGATAGTATGGGTTGCATCTTTGTAGGCGATGACAAAAACCATTTCATTGGTTTATTTTTTCTTCAGAAATATTTTACTTTCTTCTACTTGATAATCTCACTGTGTCAACATCAATTCGTTTCGTAAAAAAAAAGAATATTGTTTTCAGCCTTACATTTTTTTAACATGCTGTAACTATTTATTCCCTAGGGTTAACCTGGGGTGTAAAAAAAACAAACAACATAATATCAAAAGTGACTTTTATCTTTATTTTAGCAATTCAAAACTATTTGAGAGAGGAGAGAGCCTATTCTTAAAATTTTCATCGGTGCAATTTTCCGCTCACGCATCATGCCGATTTCTACCCCACTTCTAATGCGCTCTTTTTCATCAAGGTTTTGGCGTCCAGGGGAGTACCTACAACGGCAGAGGAACAAATTGTTCGAGTAGCTAGGGGAGCAAGGCAAGGTCACAAGGTGACGATAAAAGTTTTATCCCACTATCGGGTAACGGCATCTCGCTTTACGCAGTGCAATAAAGCAAGATGGCGCTAGATAGTGGGATAAAACTTGTATCGTGATAAGATTGTGCTACCCTAGCTGCTCGGACAATTTGTTCCTCTGCCGTTGTAAGTATACGTGCAGCCAAATAGATCTGCGTGGTCTATAAATTGGTCTCTATCGCTGTCGAGAATAAGGGCCCTGTTTCGTCGGGGTGAACGTACCGCCCCGGACCGGTCCAACAGGCAGACGAGACAAGGAAAAAAGGCTCCTCGATTCGACGCCTCCCGCCTCGCGCCTCTCGCCTCACGCTGCGAGATACGGATTCCATTATTCCATCCATCGGGTCGGAGCGCCTGTCGCAAACCAAACGCCACGTTGACAATGAGAAAACAAGCTTAGCTCTACATAAGAGCGGTACAAGTAGGAATAGATATGAGTAATTAGGTGTATCGAGCTGTAGCCGGTCATGCTACGCCAGCAGAGGGGTAACCACGAGTTTTACTCAGGCACGACTCGAAAGAACGTAGCGAGTTCCTTAGAGCGTGTTCTCCTCATGCTTTTGTCAAATCAACCTTATACGTACTAAGTATGTTATTTATGTAAGTACCTATTAGGCTATTGCCGATGAAACCATACAGTGCGATAATGATGAGTCTGAGTTTAACTGTAACCACATATTAGTAATTTTCCAATAACACCAAAACCTACTCTTTGCTGAAACCGATATTTTCCCCCTCCCATACAATCGTTTCAATATAAATTTTATGCTACATTATCTCACGAACAAGACCATTTGTTTGGCGGATTGTGTATTGTCCTGAAATCGAGCTTGAGTTTCATAATTATCAATTTGTTTCAGGTAACAACGGGAAAGAGAAGGAAAATGCGCGTAGCAAGGAAGCAACATCGCCTGCTGCGCGATCCGCGAACGGTAAGCTTTGCTCTTTCACTCAATAAACCAGATAGAGACCATGCAGAAGGTACTTATGGGGTTCGAGAAAAGGATCAGATTCGAGAACTCTTAATGTGTACCTAATCAAATCAGATTTCAATACACTGTTTTCGGCGCTAAATCGATGACGTAGAGCGTGTCGTTTCCATGGCGATAATCGCGTTCCTAAAGAGTTTGAATGAGTGCTCATTAACCACGCTGTCTATCGTGGAGATAGCAAGCAACCCCTACCGGCAGGGCGCGGCACGTGGCTACAGCGGCGTCCCCCGGGGCTGCGCCACCGGCTGCGCGCAGTCGCGGGCCTCCGCCCTCCTCCTAACTACCCCCGCCCCCGCGCTCCCGCCGCCACCCCCGCTGCAGGGGCTGCGAACCCCAGCGAACATTTTCGCGGAAATTAAAGGACAGAAGCTTAAATTATATTGATACGGTACGGGCTGTCCGGCCAAGTGACGCAATGTTCTGTTTAGCTTACCTACCCAGGAAAATGGCCGCTATTATGATTAATTGAGTCAACGCTCGCCAATTATTATTATGGCAATAGTTGTCAATAATTATTGTTAAAATAAATGTATAATTCCGTTGCAGACAGCTCAGAAAGTCCACACCAGGGAAACGTAAAATAAACTGACTAGTTTACACTTTATAGGTAGATTCAATCGACCATTTATTAGGCCAGCAGCCTAAATAAAGTCTCTAAACAAAGCAGACAACGAAGAACGTAAAACATCACGACGAACCTTTATCACGTATCTAATACCGAAGCAAGGCGCTTTTCCAGCTAATAACCCATGAGACACGTATAGAGATTGTACGAGTACCAACTGTGCTCGCTCGTAGTAATTGTTTTGAGTGTTTGCTCGAGTTCATTACACATGCACTTATCAAGGGTATGGCGCGTCGTCCCGGGTGACCAAAGTGTCTTGGAATTCGTTAAATGAGCCTCCCGCTCCGACTTTTATCGCTCGCTGACGACTGACGATTCAGCGTGGACTCATTTCAACAAAGGAAATTAACATTTTGTTAAGGCACCCAGCATGCTTTTGTTCCTACCAACATCATTTGACAGCACTACCTACCCGTGAATAAAGTACTTAAACTCTAATTTTTAATTCGAGTCCACGGAATGACAGTTGCTAGTATGGTACTGACAGATGAAGCCTTTGTAACTACTGTCATACCGTGGACTCGATTTAAAAATTAGAGTTTAGTGGTTTCCATGGTACGGAAACTGACATCTCACATCACGTCTCACATCTCTGTTATTTATGTTTATCTTTTTAGTTTTTGTGCAATAAAGTGTAACAAATAAACAAACAAACAAACAAACAAACTCATAGAAAATGCGTCAATAGACTATTATAGATAGTGCTGTTAAGAAAGCCTACTTATGTGACCACCCAATAAAACGAGCAACTGACTTCCACCTGTATCAAGTAGCTTGCCATCTTACCTTGCCAAAGTACAACCTGAGAGGCTGAAAGGGCATCACATCCTGAAGCTGCGGGATTGCGGGTCTTACTCTAACTTTGGGCTACATATGAGATGGATGACTAAATGGCCTGGAGGGCATACTCCATGACTCTACAATCTACATGTTGTGCTCGTGACGAAAAAACCAGCATCTGCTCTTTCAACTGGGCACAGAGGAAAAAAAGAAGTCCTGCTGCGACTACTTACTTCAGAGTCACAGGGGATCCTTCAACGCCCTTGCCCAGTTCCAGGGCTATTTTTAGGCGAGAAATTGTAAACATCTTGCTCCAATTGCAAGAGTTGGATAAGTTCCAGAATTTAGGTTGGGTGGGAGTGTTGGGACAAACAGTCGACAGACATTATAATAATATAATATTTAGTTGGTCCTTGGTACCAAACCATGAAAAACGTTTTTTTTCTGATCTATGCAGAGGTATCATGCAATTTCGAATCATAATTTCTTCGTTCTGTTATTAAGGTAGCATACAAGCAATCAAATAAATAGATGAACGCTCAAAAATTGTTCTCTAAAAAAGCGAATTAATATTTAGCAAACATACGCCATTAAAATTCTTCGAGACGGATGTAAGTCCGATGGCCGTTAACTCTCTACTTTCTCTATAATCACGCCAATAGGTTCTAATAGCAATCAATAATATGCAAGTTGTAGTTTCACTGTCTGGGATAAATCTCTATCCTGGGTATTAAATTCCCCTTCTTCCACTTTGGTAACCATGGTTTTGTAACCAGTTACCAAAGAAGAATTTATTTTCGCTGTTTTGTAACTGGTTATAAAATAAGAAATATTTTTCCATATTTCTCAATGTCTGAAACTCCATCAGTGTGCGCTAATTCGCTTCACAAGTCGCTCCAAGGCTCCCGAGCATGCCTAGTTCCAGTTCAAGCAGTTCATTGAACCGATCCGTTTGTCTACAATTAATAATTCATGATGTAATGCCGACAGACCACGGATGGTTTTGGCTAGAAGCTTAACGTCTTTTTTTGTAGGCCTCTTGTTGATGGCTGGACGCACTTGCCGAGCACGTACATCATGGTACACGCTCTGGGCTCGTTAATATCATCGCTAATTAGCTCCTCTGCTTCGGGGTAAGAGACTGGTGCAATAACAGCTAGTGAAATAGCACCACCCAAAAGCCAACCTCACCGCGCGATACCTACTGTGCAGTGTGCACTTTCTGACTCAGTTCAGAGTAGGAGTCAAAGCTCGATATGGTCCATCAAGCTGGACGTGTTACACGTTTCGCGCATTTTGTCATTAAAAGAAGTGGTTTTAGTGACCGAAGTCTTACCTAAATCCTCCAAATGACTAGTGAAAGTATCGACAGCCAACGATGGGCGGCAGCCCGTGGTAACTTCCTAGTTCAGCCGGTACTCTGTCTGCTCAGAAAAGGTGGTGGTTATGGCAACAGTTTCATTGGACTTGGCATGGCAACATGGCGAAGTTTCAGATTTGTTTCAATGAAAAAATCGTTATCTTTCTAACGTTCTGTCTGACTATGAACCATGCAGAGTAAAGAGACCTCCATAATAACTGTTGCTATCGCCGGTCCGTCATCGCGGACAAGGGGAAGTGTCATGTTAGGCGTGGCCGCATAGCATGGCGTATGGCCACCCTCATTAGAGCTCATTACCAGTAGCGGGCGTCGACGTTGAAAGTGACTCATCGAGTCATCGACTGTCATTACATGCCCTGCTGCTGCCAATTATCCCGTTACGCTCGCTTGACGGTCGCTCTTCCTTCTGCAACCTTCTTGCACTGCAACCTTTGATGTCAACCTACAGTCTTCCTTAGCCAAATCGTGGACTGGCTGGCTGACGTAATCTCTCGGTGTCGCTTCAACTCAAGATCCGATGTAGATTATGACTGTTTCCTATCTTTCGAGCCGCACTTATTCTGCCTCTCTTCGATAGGATTAAGACAGTCGACCTTTATCGAAGCCTATCTTGAGCCGCAGGATTATCTTATGCATCGCCGAGGCAGCAGGAATACCTACCTATACATACTTACTAAGCTGTTGAGGCGAATGCAGATGGAAAGGCTTAGCTGTATGATTAACGTACATTTTTAAGCAGCCTATTAATAAGTCTGCGAAGTGGGTCGTCGCGTCGGCCCGATCTCTCGTCAGTAGGCTGCTCCGTTACTTCGAGAAAGTAGCGGGCTGAAGTCAGCAGCTACTCAGTAGGCAGCACTCTGGTCGACGTCACTTCCATCACAAACAGAAATCTTTCACGATCCCTTTTTTGACATTTGAAGCTAAGTATTACTAATGGTTCGCCCCGAACTACGAACTCGCGACCCCATATCTCGGCAACCCCTCGACCGATTTGGCTCATGTTCGAACGTATAAAGATTCTCCGGCAACCCCTCGACCGATTTCATGACGATCCGACAAAAAATACTCAAGTTATCCTCTAACGAACATTCATACATACAAACATACATACATACATACAAACGCCGGATTGTTCAAGTAGACTCGGAGAACTTCGCTCGCTCGTTCAATAACAAACTATAACATGAGATACAGCGATTCTGGTCGTGATCGCGACTTGTGTTGCTGTCCCTATGTTCCGTGAGTTTGCGTTTTGTCGTCCTCTATAAATAAATGTTGGAACACATTTTGTTGTTTACAAAATCCAGAGACAAGATTTTATTCTCGTCTCCGAATTGGTTTCGTGTAATTTTTGGTGGAATCTGGGAAACCGCAGTCCATGTTATTTGTAACTTTTATAATCATCTTCATCAGGACGTTAACACATAGGAACTACTTGATCAAGACTTCTTCCTGATAAGTGATAAGGCTACTTTCCTCTATTCTGTAGACGCAACTATGTACTACTTACTGTAAAAATTAAAAAAACCCGGTACCTAAGGGTAATTTGGTGAGTTTGACATCAAAATCACTTGGTCACGCCCGCAAAACAAGATCCAAAGCGGTCCTATAGCGGTCGAGCTAACAGCAGTAACTGCTGTTGTGAGATAAATTACCGTAACCAGGGATAGTCCAGTCTGGACTTAGCCCAGTTATCTACGAGTGCCTCTAACCTACAGTGCGTCGGCGCAGATGACCTATCGAGTTGGGGACACGTGAGTAGACATGCGCGAAACAGTGCACTTCGAAGTCATGATATATTTCATGACATTTCATACCGCGTGATATTACCTTATATCATGCATGGCACCAAACAAAACACATGACATCATGGTATTTCTTTATTGCAGACATGAAACATAACATGACATCATGGTATTTCTTCATTGCAGACATGAAACATGACATCATGGTATTACTTCATTGCAGACATGAAACATGACATCATGGTATTTCTTCATTGCAGACATAAAACATGACATCATGGTATTTCTTCATTGCAGACATGAAACATGACATCATGGTATTTCAGCACACTTTCATTGCAGTACGTACAGTGTGCTGAAATGCCATGTGTCATGTTTCATGTCATCTAGTGTAATGAAATGCTATGTGCCATGCTTTATTCTCTCGTGTAATGTGTAATATTTCATGACACCGTTGTGTAATATGTCTTTTGTAATATTACAAGTATTACCTACACATGTCTACACGTGCGCCGGCGCGACGTGGTCGTTACAGACAGAACTTAGATAACCTAGGTACCTATACCTTAATAGATACCTGCTACAGGTGACTTTTAATAGTTTTAATTGATTACCAACACGATTACGGCTCTCCATCACCCTTAAGCGAGTAGTAAAGCACGACCTTCCCAATCATCTCAAGAACCTTGAGCCAAGGAAAAGTGAGGGAGACGATCTTTATTCGCACATTTCGGCGGGCAATAAGCATTCGGGGCTCGGGGCAGCCCGGGGGCTGCTAGGAGGCTGCGGGCGATCAATACGGCGCGCCCCCTCGCCGCGCCCCGACGAAAGCGAACGCTCTGGCGACCCCGCTGCCCTTCACCGGCTGTGTCGACGACCCTAGCGCCGCTCAATAACAACTTACAGAAAGAACAGCCCTAGAGATGTCGGATTCCCAGATCGAACTTAGGCTTTCTTGCAAGACATTCCTCAGAATTGGACTCTCTTTATGTATGTTTATGTTTTATGGTCTGATTTATTTGACAGTTAGCCAAGTGTTTTACATTCCCGTGAAGCAGTTCTTTTCTAGCGTCACACGAAAAGTGTATAGACCCGTCTACCTCTACCTACGAAACCAACCTACTCCAGATGTCACTCCTAACCTAAGGGTGTTACAGAAAAGACCTGCAATGCCTCCTTGAGATGGTCGTGGAAGTCATCAATACAAGAAACTAAAATCCACACGTCACGCATTTCTGCTCCACTCATATCATATGGTACTGGTATTCATCATACAGTATGGAACAGCAAACAAAAGTGGCTTGTCGTTAGACCCTCTCAAATTGTACAGGACATTTTTGTAACAGGCGAACACGCTTTAGCATCCAAGTCATCATTACACCCGGGTAGCTGATTTAATAGATGACAGTCCAAGTCCAGTCTTCTGCTGCTACTAGCCGATACCTACTTATTTATTCGGTGTCCCAGCGCCCCGCGCCTCAAGCGTCCCCAAACCCGATCTCCGTGACACGATTAGTAATAACTCCCATTGTCACCATCGCCCAGCGCCTCCGTGAATTATTAAGTTGGTTGCAATCACAATAAAAATCTATTCTGATTCATGTCTGATTCTCCCTTCTTAGGAAGAATTTGTAGACTGTAAGCGACGGTTCAGTCGGTTATGTAACCGCCAGCATAGACTTATCTTAATTCTATGACCGCCAGCTTCTCGACGCTTCTCAGCTTTTTTTATAGGCGTTTGTTTGACAAAACCGGATCGATTCCCTCTCCGGTTATTATTCCGCAGACACAAGCGGAGTTTATCGATCGCCGCCCATCGCGCTTCCAACGTTCCAACACTGTTTTATTATCGGAAAGGAAACGTCATGTTCATATCTGCCTCTAACAAGTTCAAAGCTATTGTAGGTTATATTCGTCCATAATTTCTAGTGCTAGAATAAAAAAGTTGGAATCATACTGGTAGGTACCTATAAGTAGACATAAGTATCTATAGGTACCTGCTATACACCAATCCATGCGAAAACGATCCCGTCTGTCATGCCCTAAACTTATTCTTCACCAGATTTTACTAGTTTTGTTTTAGCAATCGTTCAGCTGCGTGCGACTCTATTTGCGGCGAAACAATAAATTATAGCAAACTATTTCGGTTTATCGCGAGTCGTAGCCAAGGACAATCGATTTATTCTAGAGACTGAACTGAACCAACGAAGCTAATGCTAAAACACACAGTGGAAGCAATAACATCTCATGGCCAGGGACAAGTCGCGTGACTCACCACCACCACGCTGAGTGACGTCACATTGTGCCAGTTGAGTAAACAAAAACCGATAAAAAATGCAGCTTTTCACCACGATACGAGAAGCTATCAGTGACTGTGCTTTCAGGACTCTAGTGCATGTGCGTATTAAAATGTCACCACTTAGAAGTTTTCTCCCATGCGATCAAAATATTGTAAAGTTCAGAGATGTCTAAGTAGTTTTTATAGCTTAGCTAGGTATGACGTATGCTTTTGTTAGAACATACCGTGTCCTTGTGCGGTCGGCCACAATCACAGATACCCCATGGCAGCTCTTACCGCGCGCGGCATAAGGGCGCCAATCGAACAAAAAGGGGTATCCTACCTAGCGTGTGGCTGACTGTACTTACATACGTAACATCTTTGCGGGGAATCTAACCGTTGAACTTGGATCGCATCGGCCTCCACGGGCGCTCGTTAAAAATAGAGAGCGTTATTTGTACGTTACGAACGAATTTCTTGTCTGGGTAGACTGCTGGAGTTATCATCATTATACAAGGTGTTGTTTTGTAAAGTGACACCGACTCAGGGGTAAATGAAAACGCACTCGCAATATCGGGCGGCACAGGAGGCCGAGTCGGGTGTCACTGACCAAAACCATACCCTGTATTAAGAGTTGACGCTTGTCGGTGCAGCACTCTCCATGCACTTCGATCACAGGCCAGTTCCTTCACCTCCTGGTAGTACGTCCCGACATCCACCTTCTCTTTAATTTGGTCGAAGTAGCTTCTCCGAGGCCTTCCTCTGCCTCCCTTTCCTTCAAGTATGTTAATTATAAATTTGTCTTGCGTGACGTAGCAAGTGGCCCAAGATCTTTCCTCTTCTGTCTCCTATCGTCCTAAACCTATAGTCCTTTCTAAGCTCCTTCACTCTTTCCAGGACTTATAATAAGACTGAATTTATTTATGCTACAAATTCTTCGACTAACTTCTTCCTAATTAAATACTTATGTACAGTACAGGGTGTTACAGAAAGGTCCTGTCATACCGAAGGTGGTCGCTTAATTAACTTATCAATACAAGCAACTTTTAATATGGGACCAACTTCGGAATCTCGAAAACAATATCGGCTGTTCCATACTAAAATTTTATTCGATACCTACTGCACCGCACCACAGTCATGTTTGGAGAAACTGATTTCATAGTTGGTCCAACAGTAAAAGTTGCTTGTATTGATGTGATAGTTAAGCGACCCGATTAGGTGTGTGACAGATTGACAGGACCTTTCTGTAACACCCTTTACAGAGACATACCAGTAAGAATGTGTTAACGCGAAACTCGAAATTGTTCAAAATCTGCATAGTGTACGTAGAGTCGGTTTTAAAATACATTTAGGTATTACGTATACATTTATTTCTTTTGAAATTATAGGTAAGCATTTTTTGTTGAAAGGTTTTCAATTTGCGTGCCGTAATATGCAGTGCCTCATGATTCAACCACCCGTCCACGTAAACTGGAGTCAGATGTCGGGTGCGGGCGCGCAGCATCACCGCACTATTTTAGGCGGCGCGCGCATGGCATGTGGGACCGCTGGAAAATACCTACTTACCACGCTATTCTCGGATGCCCTACAAACAGCGCTGCTCTTATTTTATCCCCCAAATACCGCAGCACACGATTTGCTTTTAACTCTAGTTTACTATTTCGATTCTTTGAAACCTCAATATCATCGGCTCATCGCGGCCGCACTGTAGCTTCAGTTTTTTAACGTCGCAATGCGAGCTCTGGCATGGACTGGTGCATCCGTTAATTTCGCTAAGAGAAGAGATAGCAGAATACTGGAGTTAGGCGACTGCAGCTGCAATTACAATGAATCACGTGGGTTACATACTGAATTCAAACCTATTATCCACGGTCTCATGGGTTTAAAATTAATTCGTATCTCTACCACCACAAGTAAAAAAAGTGCAGCTAATTAGGTTTGAGCGTTCACCGTACAGGAGGCAGCAATTTATGTTTTACCTGAAGACTCGTCTGGCGTTAACGGTAAACTCGGTTTAACTGGTTTGCACAACGGGTCAGCAACAGCAAGTTTTCTCGCGAGCAATAGGTAACTTGTCTCGGAGATATTAATTCCTACAGTAAGTTTCCTTTCAGCGACTTCCAGACCTTTTTATTTGTAGCAGCGGAGTGGAAAACTACAAAACCCTGATATTTATTAGTGAAGGCGACACATGTTGGTGGCCCGCTCAGTGCCTTCTTGCAGTCATCTGGTGGAATTGCCTCCGACCAACGAACGGGAGATCGATAACCGCTTCGCTTCATAAAGCGACAAGATATGACATCCTTATCACCTTAGTGAACTGGTAAACTTCCGTCGTCATACAGTCAGTAACAGGCTGTATCCATAGGTTTTTTGCTCGATAGCATAATCTTTAGTAGGCTGTAGATAGACTGCCCTCTCCAGCATCCTTCAGAAGTAATAGGTACAATAACACGTTGTAAAACATAATCTAAAGGAGTTATCGAATCCGTGGCGTGGGTCTCTTCCCGAGTTGTTCCGGTATCGACCAAGTGGGAGTCCCGCAGTGCGCCGCCGCGCCCCGCACCCGTACCGCGTGCCCCGCGCACGTCCTCGCCGTACACTTGACATTCGCGCCCCTCACCCCTCGCCCCCAGGTTCATGACCCCAACACTGCCTCTCCCTACTCAATCTCTGGCCACTATAATAGCAAATTGTGATTTCTACAATAAACGCTCAGAACCGGAAAGTAGGTGTATGGCGTGACAACAATATCGCGCCTGGGCATGGGCGTCGGCGGAAGGGCTTATCTGCATACAATAGCCGAATGTATTGTTCGAATCGGATCCAACTGTAAAATGTAATTAAATAGTATGTCGTTTGTCAACAGGAGAGGACCATCCAGGTCAGAAGCAGAGAAAAGGATTCTTCAGGAGCCTTTGGAAGAAGTCTCGCCACTACTCACTGGAGCACCCCTGAATATAAATTCGAAACTTCGGCTAAATTCACCCCTAAACTCCAAGTTGTAGCAGCTATCAGTCTAACACAAAATGTACTAAATTATAAATACTCGTTTGAAATAGACGATAAGCCCCTGACTGCGACGATGTGAGACGCCTGTGGTGTAGCGTAGGTTGTAAATATGTTTGTTAATTGTTTTATAAATAAACTACGACGTTCCCAGTGAACAGCGATTGATTCAAGCCACATTAATTACGGAATAAGAATTAACTATAAAGTCTCAACACACGTTAAAATAATAGTACGGTCGGCCACAATCTCAGATACCCCATGGCAGCTCTTATCGCGCGCAGCATAAGGGCGCCAATCGAACAAAAAGGGGTATCTGAGACTGTGGCCGACTGTACCTACCTATTGTTAGAACTGTTAGGTTGATTGGTAAATGCTTCTTGGTAAGTACGGAATTCTGCTGCCTATAAGTAAGGTAAACTTTGAATTTGACAGGTTTTGGTGTTTCAATAAGGTAATCGATCGAATTTCTACCCTTATAGTGGGCTATTACTTGAATTCTTAGGTTCATTAAATAAATAGTATACAAAACACTATTTTAATTATTATTCTAATGACCTACTAATAACGCTTTTATACAGACTTCTAGAAACGTATGTGAGAATTGTAGAATTTTCAAAGTAATGACTCAAAGATGAAGTACTGATAGGTACGCCGAAAATATATGAGTGTGCAATATAAATTCATTCATTCAAAACACTGCAAACTCGGTATCGCAGATGAGTTACTGTTAATAGTAGAAAACGATTATGTGACTAATATTTGTACATGTTCAACTCAATCTATTATTTATTTATACTAATAATTATCTTAAAACATTTCTAGCACAACATATGACATGGATCCCTTTCAGTCGTTTCACATGATGATCGTAACCAACGTTTAGATAAAGTTGTAGAAATGTAGATAACCACTTAGCAAGTAGGTAATTAATTACGTACATAAAGCGTATTATTTAGTTTTACGCATTATCACATTGACACAATGCTTTGTAAACAGGTGTCACAGAGAGGTCCTGGGAGTCGCTCCACGAATCAATGTGTATAAAATATTTTATTTAGCTGATCCATTCACCTTTGGTGCCGCTGCCAGTGAACTTGGCAAGACTTGACCTTTCTGTAGCGTCATGTATAAAAATATGTATCGTTATACATGCGTACCTATTGCGACATGATGACGCAGGGTACATACATGTTTCATTGTAAATGACGAGAAAGGCTCCTTCCTTGTGTGTTGTACGTAATTTTAAAGAACCAAGATCCCTTGATAAGCTTTTGCTACACGTTAAAGTTTTATACCAATCCTTGTATTTTAGTGTACTTAATTCTTATTATTGTAGATTTTGTCTAAAGAAATAAATTATGTTCATTAGAAAGAGAATTGTTTATTTAAAAAAAAAATGTCTTATCATTATCACGTAACTGCTCGCTGAACCGGATAGTTTCTCAAAGAAAACAATAAAATTATACTTTATAATACAAATCATTTTATTATTAGATAGACACAGTTCCCATCGCTTATCAGAAACAATGTACAAAGCTATAGTAGTAATATCAAATATTAAACAATATGCACCCTCCGAAGCTTGGTATAAGAATACAGGGTCATTGAGCGCTTCTAAGTTTCGGCAGCTAAGAGATACAACGAAATGCCAAATTTTGATTATTTACTACACAAGACATGTAAATGCAGCAGAATTAAAAGGAAGCATAGCAAAATTATTTAACGACGACGGCGACTCGCATCGCTGTGGACTTCTGTTACAACATTTTTATGGACACATAGATAAATGCAGTAGATAAATATGTTCCGTACAAAATTGCTTACACTATTTAGCTTAATATTGAAGAGTACGTAAAGGTTTTTTGTCCAAAGTTGTTGTTTGAAATGGTCAACACGATGTTGAGCGAAGTGCGCGTACGCATTCGAGTCGCGCGCGATCGAGCGCCACTACTCGTGTCGGATTATTCACACGATGGATCCAGTGGGACTAGACATTTTTTTTCAATTAAAATCGTAATACTTTCCTTGGGTTACAGTGTCTTTCAATTCGTAACAAGCCCTTACACGAATGCATAATTATATATATTTTGTATATTGTTACAGTAATTTCATTACGTGGTATAAATTATTTCTTATCAAGCATCTGTACTGCAGAAGAGACGTTTAACATGTAGCGAGCCGGCTCGACGGCATAGTATCGTTTGTTATAAGATACTTTGTTCCATTACATGTTTGCCACTATCGCAATATAATAATTATGATGGTACATAGAGAGTACCTACGTGTAAGGATTGGTGTTCTCAAAAATCAGTACCAGATCGGGATGCTTGAAAAGAAACTTTAAAAAAAAAAGATTTTCTATACACAATGCTTTGAGACCTGCTTGCAAAGCCGAATATGCCTCACATCAATCGGTCCATAAAAACAAAATTTAAAAAACACAATTTAAAACCATTCTGCAGAAACAATTACACTGTGGAAGCGGTGAGCGTATAAAAAAGGGGTCCAGGATCCGCGGAGTAATTGTATCTGCGAACTGTTACTAGACGCATCAAACACTGACGCCATAATTTATCAAATATCAAAACAAATGAACGGTCCTTATCACTTTATAGAATATACAAAATGCAATTACTTATTTCCCTGTGGAAAAAATATTATCTTAGTATTCTTAGATCACGGTGCGCTTCGATCTGCAAATAAAGAAACACATGGTAATTTACGGAGCCTTCGAAAACTTTAGTCGCCTGTAAAACTGAACCAAATATCAGTGTTTCTGAAACGATTTTGCTCACAACATTTCGAAATTCGGACGGAATTAGGTTTACGCGATTTCGAACAACTTTAACATTGATCATCCCGGAGTTTATTAGTTTGTATAATATGCTAACCTGTTAGTATTTTAGTGAGTTTGTTGTTACATTATAATCACAAGGCGTCCGTACACCACATAAAATATAATAGAAGAAATATAAAAAAACTACACACTAAAACTCACCTCTAGTAACCACAGGTAATTAAATAGTCTCCTAACTTCTCCACTACTGATGCCGCTTGCTGGGGTTGGATGGGCTCTTCGTACAGAGAAATAACGACCGCTGCAACGAAACGAACTTGTTACAAATACACGCCGCTGTATTTTGATTGTTACATTACTAAGGCCTTTGCATCTACGTAATGAGATGATGTATACAGGTTTCTGAATTGAGAATTTTGCTAAGCAAATACTCGTACTTAACTATAGTTCTGTCACGCTCTTTTGTGAAATATCTGCAGAGACAGAACGATACTTACACATTTGCTTAGTGAATTTCTCAATTCAGAAATCGGCAGACAGCGTCCAGTGGCACCTTCACTCGCACTAGATGGGTGAAGATACATTGTTTTAGATGGAGTAGGCTTGCTCGGCACCTATACCACCCTGACAGCTTAGTCAGCCTAGCCCACAGGAAAGACAGGTCAATACGTGTGGAGCCAACTAAGCCGACTAAGATTGTTGGTGTTTACAAATTACACGTAAAGTCAGTTTGATAATTACCTATGACATCATAACATTCGGAAATGGATACATGTAATATCGGTTTGATTGTTAGATGTATGCTTCGCTGCGATCGAGGGCAGTATGAAATTTTGATTCAGGAATCGAAATTTCGCCGCGACCACCATGTAATAATAAATTCTCTCCACATGCTGAAACATTGGCTTGCGATAGCGTGCCAACGAAGACTCCCCTTGATTTCGGGATCCTGTATTCGGTGATATCCTATGAAATACAACTCGCACTGCGGCCGGCTACAGTAACGCTGCGTCTATGGAAATAAATGCTACACAGGGGGCTGATTCTCGGGCATCTCACATTCGACACATCTCGAAAAAAAAAACTCATGTCATGGGCTAAATTCTTGGGAATCTTGCATTCGAGACATCTCGAAGGAAAAAGCTCAGTTTGTGGCAAATGTCACACAAGGCACGACTTTTCTGCGAGATTTTTCACACGACATCAACTCGAGTGGTCGGGAGCAGTCGAGATCGAAATGACATGAGATTTTTCGTGACACGACATGAATCTCGCAATTGGGTACGCAAAGTTTTTTGTTCGAAAGTCCGTTATTGGCTTAAACTTATCTTTAGACAATATTGAGAAACTAATTTAAATATTTTTTATTTTGGTCCAGTAGTTTTGTTTTTATGCGCTAAAATGTTTTGTTCCTATGACCGCCAACAGTATGCAGACCGTCGCGTGAAGGTCATAAAACCGTATCTTTGAAACGTTGTAAAATCCAAACTACTGAACCTAAATAAAAAATATTGAAATTAGTTTCTCAATATTGTCTAAAGATTAGATTAAGCCAATAACGGAGTTTCGAACAAAAAACTTTGCCTTCCGAATTACCGAGAATTAGCCCCCTGGTAATAAAAGGTTATTTGAAACAGAGGCGTACCTTGTTGTGTCTTCATGCAGTGGACGCCGACCTTGCCGAGCTTAGCGCGTATGATGCGATCTGTGCCACTGAGGTAGATGTAGCGCGTGCCCGCTATCGTGATACCGCCACTCGTAAGGAGCGATTCATTCTCAAATCCGGCCACTATTTTCGCGACTTCATCTTTTAATATCTGTTGACAAGGAGAAGTTAGGAGTTAGTGGTACAAACATTAACATAACGTATAGTAGAGAAGGAATGAGGATCAACAAGATCATACTAGTTTCCTATCTCTTATAGTTTAGAAGTTGCCCCCACTGACCCACTTCAACGCGGCCACCCTCTATAATGAAAACGGTAGCGCGTCGTGTTGATGACCGTACCTCCAACCTCCAATCCTTTTCCCTTCAATTTAAGAGTACTAGAAATGTTAGAAATTTACAAAAAAATGATAAATCGAACTAAAAAAAAAAAAAAATAACAGTTTAAAAAAACTAAAAAATCACGCTTTTATAGCTAACCGAACTAAAAAGTAGAAAATAATTTTTAATTACAAAGAGTTTTTTACGCTTTATACTCTGAATTGAATTATACTCTTTGTAATTAAAAATTATTTTCTACTTTTTAGTTCGGTTAGCTATAAAAGCGTGTTTTTTTAGTTTTTTTTAACTGTTATTTGGTCAAATCATCGAAATGAAAACGCTAATTACGTTTTGATCTTATACGAATCCCTAGTTTAACTCTGGATCTAGTATTGTTAATGTGTTCATCGTGATGAAAGTCAATATCTTGTCTTAACTCGTTTTAAGTCTATTGTTTTTGTGCCTCTATGTTGTCTGTTTTTCTGCTGTACGATTTTTTCTTTGTTTTATTCTGTATTCTCTGTTATGTGTGTGTGGTTTTGCAAATAAATATTATACAAATACAAAAATACAAATACAATATCAATATCCTTCCAATTTGAATATCGTTTAACTTTTTGTTGTGATTGCAATTTAAAACTTGGACAATTCTATTCAAAAGTCCCGATCATTTTAACAACTGAAAGGACAGGGATAAATGCAGAAGACAGAAATAAGATTGAAAGAAATAGTGGCTGTTTTGTTGTCTCTTAAGGGCAACAAAACACCTTAAACACCCACTATTTATTTCAGTCCTTGCAGTTCCTTTTATTCAAACCCATGAAGGGTCAAATCAACCTCGATACAGTGTTATCTACACTAATCTACAATCTACACTAATATTATAAAGAGGAACTGTTTGTAAGTATGTAATATGTATGTAGGGGGTAATCTCCAAAACTACTTATCCGATTTTAAATTATCTTTCACTAATGAGAAGCTACGTTATCGCTGAGTGCTATAGGCTATTTTTTATTGTGCCGTTATCATAATAAAAAATGCACTCAGCAAGAACGTAGCTAAAAAAAAAAAAAGTCTGCGCGGTCGAAGTCGCGGGCAAAAGCTAGTCTCTCATAATCATCAACTCGCTTCGATTTGACATACTTTGTAATGTTTATTCAAATCTAAGGATATTTACAATCAACCATAAGTCATGAAATAGTGGCACAGGAATGTGGCGGAAAAATTTAAAAATACAGTCAAGAGAAGAGGACTTTCGATCCGTGCAGGTAGGTTAACACAAAGATCGAAAGTAGTGCTTCGAACTGTCAAAGCCAGTTATGGCCGGTCCATGCTAAACTACAATAGTTTTAAACGGCTTTCCGGTTGAGACGTGATCGGAAAATCCTCGAGCTTGCGAGATAAACCAAGAGCAACCAAGTGTGATGCGCGCTACATTTTATACCTCGTTTACCACCATAAACTAGCGACAAATCCTACTCGTTATCATGGTGCTCTCGTTCACGCAAACATGTGCCGTGCGTGCGTGATGGATGGATGACATAATTACCTACCTACCTACGTCATGGTTTGCATAATGTTTACTTTCTCGTGCGAACTAGCATGATTTTCATGAAAAATTGCCATTTTTATCGCTTGAATAAAATGAGTGGCTACATAAGTCCTTTTCTTCAGCAGTGACGGATATTGCCAAGATAGAACATTTTATTAGGTACAATTAATACAGAAAATATTGAGGTGCAATCATTAGCCCCAGGATCTAGGTGTAACCTGGATGAACATAATGACGACTAGCTTTTTGTAAAAAGAAAAAGTAGTTATCAGTAGTTATCAATGTTTATCCAAAAATAGATATCACAGTACAGTGCAGCAAGCGTAGTATAAGGCCGGGTTAGAGCATATCTATGGGTTTAAAACTATAGGTATATCACTCTTTTATTTGACGTAGAGCGGGATGGACAAAGTTAATAGACCCATAGATACGCTCTAACCCAGCTTTATGCTACGCTTACGAAGATCATAATATTGTAATAGGCCTGTTTCACCTTACGTCTTAGATAAAAACAAAAAAGGGAAGATACGGCACTCACCCATTACGCGTGGTCCTGAAAAACTGAGTCCATGGACTCACTTTCATTCAGTCGCCGGTTGGACAAACATGTTCTTGTCTCGCTCGGGCTTGTTGGTTTAGCGTATCGCTTATTCACATAATTGTTAATGTGATTTGAATGAGTTAAAGCTGTGTGAGTTTATGTGCATGAGTGCGTTCGAGCCCATTTTTTCACGGCTGCTAGTAAGAATGTGCCGTATCTTCCCTTTTTTGTTTTCATCTAAGCCTTACATCGATTATATTCAGTTGTTTAATACGGTGTTTAAGATGATGTTCAAGGCACACTAGGCGCCAATGAAAAAAAAAAACATATTTTATAATATCTTCTTGTTTTGGGCCGTCTTACGTGAATCCCTAGGCTTCACTATTTTAGGACCTATAGGAGCGGGTGATCGTGCTCCTCACTAACAAAGGGAAATTTCCCGCCAAGCAGATGTTATGGTTGGGGACCAGCCGGGTCCAACTTAACATAGTTGGACGTTCTATAAATACTCAGCTACGATAAAACATTTTGCTGGCGCGATGCAGGATTGTAGCGAGTAGCGATTTGACAGCTCGAGAATGTAGCAGTTTCCTGAGCGCCCGACAAGGATCGCTACAGGCCTTATTCTAGATCCTAGAACCTACGAATCAATCCCGCACAGGTGGAAAGTGGTTTTTTTTTTGTGCGGGATTTATTCGTACCTTTCTCTTAAATTAAGGTTTACATCCGGTTAGATTAGCATCATGATGTCAAGTGGGCATGTCGCACTATAACTGCTTTCGTTTGAGAGGAAAAAAACGAAGAAAGAACTTGTTATTGTCGTTTGTAGGACCAAGAATTGGCTCTCGAATTGTTCGCATTGAAGGTGCCCCAGTCGCTCACGTTTCCCGACGATGTTTTCCTTCACGGTTACCGAGTGATATGCCACTACAACTTTGGAAAAAAGTAGGTATACACTACATGTCACAACCTAGAATCGATCCTGCGCCACTCGCTTCAGAGCCACTGACCCAAATGCTTTTGAACTTGAGCCCCTAGTGGCCCTTGAATCCGCTACTGGTCTATCCTCTGGGCTCCTACATTTTACTTTCTTTTTTAAAAAGTGAAGCTCAACATTTCAAATACCTATCTACGTAAAAAAATATGTATGTGGACAAGGTCATTGCCCTCACTGTCGTGTTTCAGTACAATATTCAAATCAAAGCCACACCCTTGAACTCAGGTCGAGCATCACCAATAAATAAACTCTACCGTCAGAAGGATAGGTAATATTTTAAAGAGTTAGATAGAGTTAGCCACATGCTTTTTGTTAATGAAAAACTGCCGCGTGCGATAAGAGCCACCGTGAGGTATCTATCCTAGTGTGTCGTTGACCACACCTACGCTAGGTACGTATTTAGATACCAAAATGCCAACATTAAGTAGGTAGGTACGTACAAAAGATGTTGGAAATCACATTCATCCAAGTCATAGAACAAAAGTTGTTGCAAATCACATATAGAAGTTGACACCCGTCTGAGGAATAAGGTATTTAAAAATTGCGAAAAATATTTTAGGACATAATTATCCGTTGTCACCACTGAATTTCAGGTCTTAGTAAATAGTTTTAGTTCATTTATTGAACGAGCGAGTGAAGCGAGAGAAGTTCTTAAGAGTCTACTGGAACCGGACTGGAACAATCCGGCGTTTGCATGTATGTTATGAATGTTCGTTTAACAATAAATTTGGTCTGATCGTTATAAAATTTGGTAGGCAGGTAAATTAAAATATTTTAGTTCGAACTTGAGCCAAATCGGTCGAGGGGTTGCAGAGATTGGTGAATGGTGTTAGCAAAAAGTTATACATCTGTCACTGGAGTCGCGAGTTCACAGTTCGGGGCAAACTACTAGTTTATTTATTCATTTTTAGAAGGCTTAGTTTTTCTAGATCACTGATCACAATATTTTTTAAGATTATAAAAATTTTACTTCTTTAGTGGGGGTTTAGCTGATCATGGGGCAAGCATGATCATCTGTTCAACTGCAATTTCAATAGCTACATAAATTCTGGGTGTAAATTGAAATAACTTGAATAAAGTTGTAACATAACTTCTCCCAGCCAAGTGCTAGTCGGACTCTCATTTAATCCAGCAGTTATGTAATTCTACTGAGCTCAGGTTGTTTAAGGGTATACTAGGAAGACTATCCTAAGTTTTCAACATGGGTGGGAGGGGCGAAAACCTAAAAAAAAAACAGTGTTTCACTTATATCTCTTGCACTAAGCATATTTTGTTGCCATATTGCATGACAAAGTTGAAGAAGATTAAATTTCCTAGTCTGGTTAGTTGCCAAGGTCGAAAACTTAAGATAGTCTTCCTAGTGTACCCCCAAAAACCAACCTGTAAATCAACTTCTGAATACTTTCTCGGTATCCATAAATCATTTCGACCTCTCTACTGGATCAGTTGTGTTTAATGGTGACCATTAATATTCTGTGAAAATTTCAAATGGCTACCTATTACGGTTCCAAAGACAGCCCTTTAAAGATAGGACAGCCTAAGCAGATTAATAGGGTCCGGTTTGGCACCCTTTGGGTATGGAACCCCTAAAAATTAATCCTCACACAAGTTGTTGCGGCTGATGTCACAGCAGTTACAGTCTTGAAAATCCTGAAAACTAACACCTGATACTTGAGATTAATTCAATGGCCAGGAATTGACAGTAAACAGATATTGTGACAGCTCAAGCTGTGTCCTGTACTGTAATACTAATATTATTCTGTGCAAGTGAAGGTGAACCCTAACTACAGGGTGTTAAAAGACCGCCAACAAAGCGGGAAATCACGTATTGTCCTCATCATAATAAACATTTCTGCCAAAGGAACTATGCCTGGGAAATCAACGGTTTCCGAGATAATGAGGTTCAAAGTCGGACTTTTCAAAACTTTTTTTTTGCTGAAATGTATTCAGTATCTAGTTCTTAACATATCCTCTCAAGAAGCCATATCAAAATTATGAATATTTCTTACAAAAAACGACGTTAAAATTGCAACCCGCAATGTACTCTAAACATCGGCACTTCAAGGTTGAGTAACATAAACTTATACCCACGCTTGCGCAATATGACTTCTGTGCGTTACACGTTCATTGCGTAATAAAATATTTTTCAAAATTATAACCTAAAAAACCAAAATCATTTCCCAGCAATAATTTATCAAAAAAGTACTTTGTTTTGGTGTCTAGTATACGTGGCTTTCGGGTCTGTTGGCGGTCTTTTAACACCCTGTATATGGCCCACAATGAAGAATTCAAAGCAATATAATTTGAATTGAGTATAATTACCTTCACCGACTGACCTTCACCTGTACAGCCTATGACCTACTCAACTCATGCCACAAATTTTACCAATTTTTCAAATGAACCATTTACTAACTAAGGACCCAAAATTAAAATCTAAAAAAATATATTTCCTAGCATGGGTTAGTGCTTTCTTTAAACAAAACAAAAAGTGGTTAAAAATAAACCTTTTTTTTTAAAATAAAGTTTAAGGTAACTCTCTTTTGTAGGTATGGTCGGCCAGTCTAGGATACCACATGGTAGCTCTTACCGCGCAAGGAATAAGGGCGCCGATCGAACAAAAAGGGGTATCCTAGTGTGTGGATGACTCACTACTACTACTACTACCTACTTTGGATCCTGTGGGAATGATAAAATCCTGATTCTTGTATATATTTTTTTTTTTTGTGTTACGAATGTGTCACTGGACGCTGTATAAATCATCTACATGTAGATGTAAAGGCCTTAGTTTTTTTTAGTCATTTTTTAAGCAAAATAATTAGCCAAACACTAAAAAGTAGGTAGGTAGGTGCCAACTAATCAGCTGTTGAAGTATACATTACTCCCTGGATGGAAAAATCCCTACTTTCTTTTCGAATTTAATACACCAATTTCAATGTTTGGGTGTACTTTGTTTAGTTTTGTTTTTATGAGCAGTCATTATTTTTGCTCTTCAATCAATTCTAAAATGCGAATAATATTCAGTCATAGGTATAAAGTGCAACTAAATACCTTCGGCTTTAAAACCACTAAAATTCCACGGTGTATAGGTCAATAGAATATTCCAAATGGGCGATATATTGAAGTGAAACAGAAAATGTGACACATCACAGGTGACTCAGCTAAACGTTTTGTCACAACAAAGGGAAGTTTTAGACCAAATGAAAGGTCTGGCGGTCTAGCTAATCCTGACTAACTCGTATCTGCGATACGACCAAATCTCTGGAAATATGCTTGCGGGTGGTACATTATAGCAACATACAGGATAAGTACGGCATGGAACCAACCGGCCGGCGTAATTGATAAAGCTTGAAATTCTCAAGAACTTGCGATCTCTGTAGTTATTCGTCGGAACCTCAACATAGCTCTTATGTCAAGCATATCGTTCGACAAAGTTTATGAACAGTGAATGCAGCGCACTGAGTTTCCAATATGAATTGGTTACTGCCCCCACATGTCGCCATCTTGTGAAGTTGCCGGATAAAGAATTCGTCATCCATCCTTTTGGAGAACATGTAACACTTTCACCATAAAACATTTTTGAACACTTAGAGCACATTTGCACAATTTTGCGAGTAAATAACGTCTCGAAATCACTGTACACGTAATAACTTACTTCGAAGCCTTCCGACTTTGCCCAGACATTTCCATCGTGACCGGCAATGGCAGCTTTTGTAACACATCTGGATGCCATTAACTGTTTGTCGACGTAATCCTGCCAGCTCATTTTGATAGAGTTCGATTATTTAAAACTACACTTGACTAATAAAACAATTTATTCCTCGCAACGAGCAAACGCTCCACACGAACAAAAAGCACTGCGGTTTCAAAATGGCAGCGTGCTCATAGACAACCGGAAGTTCATACACTGCTACCAACTTAGCCAAAGACAAAAAAAAAACAACCGTCCTTTATCGATATATTTGTATCGATAATGCGTTCCGTTTCTCTTTATTCCCAACTGCCCCCTTCGACCTCGCCAAGGGGTGGTGGTTGGCATGCAATAACTAATAAAGTCAAACTAGTGGTCACCACCTCTGTGCTCACGTCACGTGGGTTTTGTGAAAAAGTACTAGACTTGCATAAAGCCCTAGAAGGCCTTATTTATGCCCACCAAACCATTATACCTCGTGTGTTCATAAGTTTTGACACAAACTAAAATTATTTCTCGGATACTATTTAATATATTTTAATGTAACTTACAAATTATGTTTATAGTTATATTTAGAGTAAATTGAAAAAATATTATTCAATATAACCGCCCCTGTGCTGAAAATAGGCCTTCAGTTGCATGGGCCATTCTTATATAGCGGCACGGAACTTTTCTACCGGAATGAAGAATGTCCGTGGGTCTGTTAAATCACTTGAAACTTTATGACCGTGTAGCCTAAAAATTTTGGAATACACCTGTTTTTGTTTCATTCAAATCGAGCCAGTAGTTTTAAAGTTACGACGGTTTTAGTTTCCGTCCTTTTGGAGTTTTTCGCGCGAGCACGACAAACACGCATGACGTCACAACTCAACACGCACCCGACACATACACCGTAACACTCATTCAAACGGTTGTATCTTTGGAATGGTGGTACGGAACTCTAAATAAGTAATATTATTTTAAAACACTACTGTAACACTGACTAAAAACACAAAAAAACTGGCCAAGTGCGAGTCACACTCGCGCACTGAGAGTTCCGTACCACCATACAATAAAATAAAACTGGTTATACGGACCCTCGGCGCGTGAGTCCGAGTTGCGCTTGACCGTTTTTTATAATTTTTTTGTTATACTATGGACTAAGCCCTATAATCATACCAAGTTTGATGCTTGTATGTCTTTCCGTTTTTTCTATAGAGCAAAAAGTATAAAACAACGTTTTTTGTATGGGGACCCCTCTAATTTTTTTAATATTTTTTTTTTATTATTTCTTTGGTAATCAACCATAATAATAAAACATAATCTCTAAAAATTTCAACTGGCTACCTAGTACGGTTCCAAAGATACAGCCCTTTGAATCAGTGTTACGGTGTATGTGTCGGGTGCGTGTGGAGTTGTGACGTCACAGCGGCCGACGACCGCACGCCCGTCGCACAGCTAGTTTAAAATTAAATATCTCGAGAACTATAAGACATATCAAAAAATTTTTTTCACTTAATGTTTCCATTTTTAATAGAGTGTATGGTAAGGTAAAAATCAAAAGTTGATGGTATTCTTCATTCGCTTTGCTTCTCTGCACAGGACTCGCTTGAGAGATGCGAGGTTTGGGTGAGATTTTCGGCAGGTCCTCAGCTCCAATTTTGTCTAAAGTGCATAATCTATCGGGTTCAAGTCTGGGCTTGATGAGGGTCAATCTTCCGTGCTGCTTAACCCTGGTAAATGGACCTTTAACCACTTTTCTGTGGACTTGGCCTTATGTGACGGCGCAAAATCTTGTTGACACAGCCATACTATTTCCATTCTTTATTTTTTTAAAGGTTATTGGATAACGGTTTTAAGACATCCTCCATTATATCATTCTGGTAATTTTGAGCCTCCACATTGTTCACAAAAATGCCGTTTTGTGGCTCCTTCATCCGAAATCCCCCACCAAACTATGACACTTGCTGGATGATGTGAACCTTGGATATTTCGTACAGAAGGTACGAGTAGGACCTTTTTTGAGCTTTTGGCATAAACTTTATCATTTTGTCGATTGAACTTTTCTTCAAAGGTAAAAAAAATCTCGTCAGTAATCAAGGTTTTTTTCGGACCGTGTCTTTTTCATAACTGCCGGCATCGAATAAGCCTCAATTTTCTAAGGCGTTCGTTTAAGTAGTGAAACTTTTTTCGATTATAGGCCCTCACCTCGAGATCGTATTTCAATATTCTGTTCACTGATATTCTTCTTTTATTGGTCTGAAGAGCCATCTTCTTCCGAGTTCGACATGGGTTTTGGCGAAGTCGCTCCCTGATCAACTTGATGCTGGCTGAAGTTACGAGTATAATAGAGCCAGGACGCCGACTTCTCCGGCGGTTATCAAGTGAACAAGTCTCCCTGTACTGCTTCAATGTGTAGTAAACAAAATTACGGATAGCAAAAACATTTTTTATTTGATTGAAAATCTCCATGGGATTTTTCCCAGCTTTTTGCAGGTAACTTAGTAGAACGCAAAAATTTTGTTCCCGCCATTTCGACAAATAATGGACAAAAGAAGATAAAAAGTTATTTAATTTATTTTTCATGTTCCAAATTCAAAATTAAAAGCAATAAACGAAAAGTGGCCAGTAGGTACTTCAGAGACATAAAACGTTTGATGAAACTGGTCTCAAAACTCATGAACACACGGGGTAATTACGTATGCAGTGAGTTTAAGCCAACAGCAGGCTCCTAAGACTTCATGTAATCCTAGTACGGTCAACCTCAAATTTGGTATCTAGGCCTTCAGGTACGGTCGGCCACTCACACTACCCCTTGGTAGCTCTTACCGCGCGCGGCATAAGGGCGCCAATCGAACAAAAAAGGGTATCCTAGAGTGTGGCCGACTGCACCTACTTATTCATCAAATAATATCTTGAAGTCCGGAAAAAAAATTACAATCTGCTACTAATCGTAAATCGTAATAGTGGAAACGAGCATTCTCGTTCGATTGCTACTTAATCTTCTTTTCGATCAGACTACTACATAATTCTAAGTAAAAAGTGCCATTAGTTCGACCATCGGAATGTTCAATCGAATTCGTGAGAACGAAAGGCAAACCACCACCCCGGTCGTGCAAAGTGGGCAGTTGGGAAATAAAAGTGCTATTTGCTGCTAAACAAAAGCCACATTTAACCAGTGTGTTCTGCCCATTCTCACTTAGGGGGATTGGGGCCAAAACATGGACGCTCACAAAACAGAATCACGCACCGTATAATTAAATAGTTAGCACAATGGGCTATGGAGCGAGCTATCAGGCCTCAGACTCGTGGATCGAATACCAAACGTCGTCAACCGACGTCGAATGAAGGTTGACGATGTTGGTGATTGAATGTCAGGTCTCAAATGGAAATGGGCTGGACACCTGGCGAGGAGGAAAGATGGTCGGTGGATAACAGCATTATAGGAGTGGCAGCCGAGAAGTGGACGGCGAGCGATCAGGGGGAACTTCCGACTGGGAAGACCAATGGTCGGACGACATCGTCATTACGCTGGGCGGAGGGTCCATGGATGTAGATGGCGAAGGACCGTGAAAGATAGGGACCGCGAGGGAAAAAAAGCCTATACCCAACAGTGGGCAGAGGTGGGCTGCTGATGATTAATGAGTATTTATGCATTTAATGGTTATAATCCGTGCGGGATCAGAATGGGATAATACCTTTTGGAACTGAGACGCTCGCGGTCCTGTAGCGTCAGCATTTCGGCAAACTCTAGTTGTCTATGGCAAACTCACGTCGAAACTTGCTTGTGTTTTCTTTGCGCGTGGGTGTCTGCTCGAGTTTTATCACGTTTTATTAAATTAATGCAATAACATTGAATCCTTTTAGATTACAACCATTAATCATTTTTGTGTATTTCCAATTTCATAACCCTATGATAGATAGAACGTAAAACTAAATTTTTTTTTACTGACGCTATTTGAGAACTGTCATTTTCGATTCAGTTCCAAAAGGTATTATCCACAGCCTTCTTGAAGGCTGTGTATTATCCCATTCTGATTCCGCACGGATTATAACATGCAGTTTATCGATATCGATAATAAAAAGCGCAATGCTTCGTAAACCATAGACATGAAATATTATATGTCAGTGACGCACTTCCGGGGAATTATTTCCCAATAATTATTAATCATCATATGTACGTGATACAGCAGTTTTTCGTGAATATTGATGTTATCATTAATTATTACCTAAAAAATTACAAATAAATTTTGTATATTCAACGTCCTTATATGCGTAACTAGAAAATATATTTTTAAAAGGTACTAGTCAAACCTAACTTGACCTTGCTAGTTCTTTTCCGTTCAGCTACCGCGATTGGAACATGTCTTATTCACCTGAAAGAAGGTAAGTTCTGTTTCTCTGTAATTTCCCAATGAATTGAATGCAATATGATTTATATTTATGCCAGAAAAAAGTCCCATTTTATTAGTAATACAGACCATTATTAGTATTCCTTTTATTTGGCGAATTTTTTCGTTCTCTTTGACGATCGCCGATTGCCAACATGGCGCTGGTTGAAGAACTTCATAATTCCGCTTCGCACACGTGTTTTTTTTCATAGCTCGATTTTTTCGGATTTGTATTCTGGAGCATTACTTTATCATGTAACTTCAGCATTTTTTCTCATACAATTAATTTCATGAGTTATCTTGCATTATCGATTGAAATAGTGGTTTGACAGGAGCACTCCTTCAATGCAAATTTTAATGATTTTTTGTCCTCTTCAGCATGTTTTTTGCGAGATATTCGTCACAGGCACAAGTCTTGATCAATGTAATGTTATGATGATATAGAAATGTTTTTCCATGTTATAATGAGTCACCGATTTCACAGATCAGAAGATTGGCCGGAGGATTCCAAGAATGGGCCATCTAAGGATCAGCCAAACTACGATGGACCTCCGGGCATGGAGCCCGAAGGGGCCTTGGATACCAACTGGCATCAAGTCGTGGAAAGCTTTGATGACATGAACTTGAAGGAAGAGTTGCTGAGAGGCATCTACGCCTATGGTTTCGAAAAGCCTTCGGCTATTCAGCAGCGCGCTATCATGCCGTGCATCCAAGGACGCGACGTCATAGCCCAAGCCCAGTCTGGTACTGGCAAGACTGCTACCTTCTCCATTTCGATTCTGCAACAGATTGACTGCAACGTCCGTGAGTGCCAAGCACTCATCCTGGCCCCAACCAGGGAGCTGGCTCAGCAGATCCAGAAGGTGAATAGTGTTGTGTGGTTTTACAGACTCAGTGTTATAGTGCTCAATTAGAATAATACCAATGCATTTTATTTTGTTGTAGGTGGTGATAGCTCTTGGTGATCACTTGAATGCTAAATGCCATGCTTGTATTGGTGGAACAAATGTCCGTGAGGATATACGCCAACTGGAGAGCGGTGTACATGTGGTGGTGGGCACTCCTGGTCGTGTCTATGACATGATTACCCGCCGAGCTCTGCGTGCTAACACGATCAAACTCTTCGTACTTGACGAAGCTGACGAGATGTTGTCTAGAGGGTGAGTTCAGTGACTAACAGCTTTTGTTTGTACAATTTACGATAAAGTTTCAGGCCCCGGGTCTGTAACGCAATGGTGCCAAAATGGGCTCCAAGTTGACAGCTTCAACTAAGATTAAGGGTAGACGATAGCAATGTGGCGGGAAATTCAATTTTTTCACAGTATTTTTATTTTGTAGCTAAACTGAGCTATTTTTGCTCAGTGATTTTTCGTTCGCGGCAATAACATAGTGGCACTGCATTTCCCGCCACATCGCTATCTTTCCACCTTAAATTTATTAATGCTGTCGGTCATTTTAATGTTTTTGTAGTACAGCAAAGAAAATTCTGATTAAAATTCTAGATGATTAGTTTGCTGGTTGTTGCAGAAAAACGGGGAAACCCCGGTTTGTCTTTCTACTGTGATGCATGCCATCAAAACCTCATTGCGCTACAGACTTAAGCCCCTGTTTTAACTGAAGATCCTCAGATTAAGGTAGCTTAGTAACTGAATAGGTACCTACTGGTTTTTTTTATGACCGAAAGGGTGATGCGTGACTATCTATTGTATGACTAATAATAAATTAGCACCTAGCAAGCACTATGCAAGGAAGGGGACAGTCATATTATATGTTTCTACCTAGCTAATCACATTAGATTTTCCAGTTTTCCTCCAGTGATCTTAATGTTTTCTGTATTAACTGGTTTACTTTGTTGAAAATGCACTGCTAAACAATTTTAAATGGTCTACACAACACAGTCCTTATCCCAAACTTAGACATTGGGCAAGGACATCTAAATTAGCCAAGCCAGCAACCCACCGTTTGGAGTGACTTCTGTATGTTCATGGAATGTTTATAATTCACAGATTCAAGGATCAAATTCATGATGTGTTCAAGATGTTGTCAGCTGACGTTCAAGTGATTCTGCTTTCTGCTACTATGCCTGATGATGTGCTGGAAGTCTCCCGCTGCTTCATGAGAGACCCAATCCGTATCCTCGTCCAGAAAGAGGAGGTAAGCATTGAGTTGCTCACTCACCTTATAAATTTTTTTACTAAAATGTTACTTTTCATTAAAAAATGTGTTAATTATGTATCGTTTTTCCTTGATTACAGCTTACTTTGGAAGGTATTAAACAATTCTTCATCTCCATTGAGATTGAGGAATGGAAACTGGAGACTCTCTGTGATTTGTATGACACCCTCTCCATTGCCCAGGCTGTCATCTTCTGCAACACCCGCCGCAAGGTACGATTTCCCAATTCGAAGATTGATTATAATTGTATATGCCCATTAAAAGATACGACACAGTTGTAGGATCGAAACAAACTGATTTATTTGACATAAAGAATCATGACTACCCTCAACCATTTTCATTCAATACATAATATACCTTTCCATCACAATCATTAAGAACAAATCAAATTAAATCATATGGCAAGAAACGGTTACAAAACAGATTGTAGTATGAAATCACAAATCAGGACAAAATTACTGTAACCTAATATTACAAAGACAATACTATATTTACAAGTCATTACATGGCATTTGGGATGCCAATAATTTCAGGCCACATATCAGGGGGTGGTATCACAATAGGTAGGTCAGGCGAGGAGGAGTCAGACCTAGATGGACGCTCATACGTTCTGTCTGTTGGAGGTGCGTCATTGCGTGGTGCGCTCACAGCTCGTCCCAAAAGCTGGTCAGCGTGACGGCGGTGTAACTCTCCATCTTCCGTCCTCACCATATACGAGCTAGGTCCCTCCACCATCTCCACCACGGCCCGCTGCCACCTCTCACCGGGCCCGTACATGCGCGCGAGCACTGGCTGGTCCACAGTGTAGCTGCGGGCGGGCGGGTGCTGCGCCGCCGCCTCTAGTTGGTCCGTGGCGCGGCTGGGCGCGGCGTGCGGGTGCAGTACCGACACGGCAGTCCGGTAGCGCCGCCCGTTCAGCATCTCGGCCGGGCTCTTGTTGGTGCTGCTGGTGGGCACAGTGCGCAGCGCGTACAGAGCTTTAGGAAGCTTTTCATTCCAAGGCTTCTCCGTGGTGGACATCTTTTTCAATTTATTCTTGAATGTCTGTATGGCTCGCTCAATTTGTCCATTGGACGCAGGGTGGTACGGTGGCGAATATAGATGTTTGATTCCATTCAACTTCAGAAAGGTATTGAATTCCGTCGAAGTGAACGCTCTACCGTTATCAGACACCAATACGTCTGGCAAGCCTTGCGCAGCAAACATTCTCCTGAGTATAGCAATTACAGCTTCGCTACTCATAGATGGCACAATTTCTGCTTCAAACCATTTGCTGTAGCTGTCAATCAGAACTAGAAAGGTTTTTCCTTGAAATGGCCCCGCAAAGTCTATGTGGACTCGACTCCAGGGCTTTTCAGGAACAATCCAAGCTTGTGGGTCCTTCGGAGGGTTGTTTCTCACCATCTGGCATGTCTCACACTCGGCAACAATCCTCTCGATCTGCTGGTCCATACCTGCCCACCATACATATCCTCTTGCATAAGCTTTTGTTTGGACGATGCCCGCGTGAGGAGCATGTAATAGTTTCAGTACCTCTTCTTGAAGGGATTTAGGTACAATGACTCTGTTGCACCACAATAAACATTCTTTATCATGTGAAAGAGCCTCTCTGCGAGTCCAAAATGGCTGCATGGCGGGGTCAGTGTTAGAGCGTGGCCAGCCGTGAAGAACGTGAAACTGTACTTTCTGCAGTAATGGATCCTTTTTAGTTTCAGCTGCTATTCTTGATGCATCAAGATTCCATCCATCTGGCTGTTCTTCCAGCAAAAGTACCTCTCTCATTGCTTCAACTTCACTTACAGAGGTATCGAGTGCAGTCCATCTGCTGAGAGCGTCGGCGTTGCCTATCGATTTGCCAGATCTATACTTTATCTCATAATTATAGCAGCCGAGCTTCAGAGACCAACGTAGCATTCTTGGAGAGATTTGGTCAGGTATTGGTTTCGCAGGGTTAAACAAGCCAATCAGTGGTTTGTGGTCGGTCACAATACAGAATTTACGGCCTGCCAAGAATTGATGAAACTTCGAAAGACCGAACATTATGGCGAGAGCTTCTTTGTCAATCTGGCCGTATCTTCGCTCATGTGGCTGTAAAGTTCTTGATGCCATCATCACAGGTCTCTCTGACCCATCTTCCATCACATGGGCTATTATCGCTCCCAAGCCGTAGCTAGAAGAATCGCAGATGAGCAGTAATTCTTTGTTCAAGTCGTAACCGACCAGAGTCATATCCGAGGACAGCAACGTTTTCGCTTTCTCAAACACACTCTGTTCATGCTCGCCCCATGTCCAGGGTGTCTTCGATTCGAGCAGGCGATACAGAGGTTCTAGCAACGTCGCTTTGTCCGGTAGAAACTTCTCGTAGAAGTTATACAAGCCCAGGAAAGCACGCAGAGATTCTTTGTTCGTCGGGGCTGGCTTCTCTTTTATCTCTTTGACCTTCAGTGGGGATGGGTGAAGTCCCTCAGCGTCAATCATATGTCCTAAGAAGTTAATGCTGTTCGACGCGAAAACGCATTTCTTGACATTAAGCCGGAAGCCCAATTCGTTCAGTTTCTGTAGCACAGCACGTAGCCTCTGGTTGTGCTCCTCCATGTTTTTTCCAGACACAGCTACATCGTCCAGTAGACACGCCACACCATCCATGCCTGCGAGTGCCGACGACATCACCCTCTGGAATATTCCAGGCGCCGCATTCACACCGAAGGCTAATCGGTTCATTCTCATCAGGCCCAGTGGCGTATTTAGAGTTAATAGCATTGCCGTATCCTCGTCGACTTTCAGCTGCAAGTACGCGAGCTTGAGGTCCAACTTGCTGAAGACTCTGGCTCCGCTGAGCTCCACGAAGGCTTCTACTGCCGCAGGAAGTGGATAGGTATCCACATCGATAGCTGTGTTTACCGTGGATCGGTAATCGCCGCACACACGTAGCGATCCGTCTTCTCTTTTTACAATTCTCAGTGGTGTAGCCCACTTGGAATACCTAACAGGTGTCAGTACTCCAGCCTCGACCATTCGGGTCAGCTCTTCCTCGACTTGCTTCTTCATTGGGAACGGCACCGGTCGCGCTTTCAGAAAACGGGGCGTTGCATCTGCTCGCACATGTAAGGAAACGTCCGGGCCTTTGTACTCGCCAAGCTCCTCTTGAAACAAGTCTGGGTATTCACTGCTCACCAAGCTCTTCACCCTGTCATCAGTCCAGCACACGCCGGAGACTTCCAATCCTAGGGACTGGAACCAGTTTCTTCCAAGTAAACTGGGGCCTTTGCCAGACACCACTACGAGTTCACATTGTGCTTCTTTATTGCCGAGCACCACTAGCACATCAGTTACACCCATAACTTTCAATGGGTCACGAGTCCATGTCACAAGTTTTACATCAGTAGACCGCAGAGGTGGTGGAGTCAGCCACAGTCGTCGGTAGGTATCTTCAGAGATGATTGAGCGCGATGCGCCCGAGTCCACTTCCATAGACAGCTTGGCGCCATCCATTGTCAGGTCCGCTGTTATCGGCGGACGGAAGTTTTCCGTGCACACATAAACACCCATCATCTTGTCCGCCTCCGAGTTAACTCCAGAACTGTCTTCCTCGCCGCTCACCACCTGGTGCAACTTGACAGGTTTCTTCATACAAGCAGAAGAGATGTGCCCGAACTTCTTGCAGTAAAAGCATCTCGCCTTCACAAAGGGACAACGTTCATTCTCCTTATGCTGTCGTGCACAATGTCGACATTCAATCGACTTGATTCTACCAATGTCCATAGGTACGTTGACATCGGACGGAGTTTGTTTCGGCTCGCTGGCATCGGGGTACATATCTTGGAACGTAGCCTGGTAGTTGAGACATAACTGTAAGGCCATCTCATACGTGAGATTCTTAGTCTTCAACAGATCACGACGCAGGCGGTCGTCACGCACACCCAACACTAGTCTGTCCCGCAACTGGCGTTTTAAGTCCGTAAAGTTACACTTAGCAGCCAGTAGACTTATGGCCGCTACAAAGTCTTGCACGCTTTCACTTTGTAATTGTAGGCGTTTGTGAAACTTCCCGGCTTGCAGTATTTCATTCACTTCAGGTTCATAGAACTGGTCCAATACTGCTAGAATTTCCCTAAATCCGACACTGGTTGGTCGAGCCGGCACCAAAAGTGACACTATTAGCGAATAAGTCTCTTTTCCACATTGAGAAAGGAACAATGCACGCGCTCTGTCGAGATCGACGTCCGAAATTCCCGACGCGTCCAATGCACATAGCAACCGTTCCTTGTATTCACTCCACTTATCAGTCTTAGGGTCAAACTGTCCAGGGAACACAATATTCGTCATATTACACGCCATTTTCCGACAATTAGCAATAATTTTCCGCAGTCGCCAATAAAAGATACGACACAGTTGTAGGATCGAAACAAACTGATTTATTTGACATAAAGAATCATGACTACCCTCAACCATTTTCATTCAATACATAATACCCATCATAACTAAATAACAGCACCCCAAAACTTTATTTTATTACACCTGATGCAAATTAATTTAATTAGGTACTAATAAGCTAATAACCAAACAATCACCTACATATTATAATAAAATGTCCTTCACTCACTGCATCCAGTTTGATATGTTTGTATTTAGTTAGGTAGTATTTTTGGACACAAAATGATCATTTAAACATTTGAAATTTTATAAAAAAAATAGCTTAATTAAAGAGGACAACTTTCCACCATTATTACTAATTTTAAACAATTGTTAGGTGGACTGGCTGACCGAGTCGATGCACGAACGCGACTTCACTGTGTCTGCTATGCACGGTGACATGGACCAGCGTGAGCGTGAAGTGATCATGCGGCAGTTCCGTACTGGATCCTCCCGTGTGCTGATCACCACTGACCTGCTGGCTCGTGGTATTGATGTGCAGCAGGTGTCCTGTGTCATCAACTATGATCTGCCCACTAACCGCGAGAACTACATTCACAGGTAATAATCATCTCTTATTTATCTCTTCGGTGGTCTGGGTGCAAAGCGTATATTTATTTTAGGGTTCTGTTTTATTGGGGATTCAGTAGTCTTAAAAACTTTAAAATAATGTGTCACTGCTGTCCAATACATAGGTAATGGTTATACTGCAACAAATTAATGGATCAGTTGATTAATTGTCATTATTGCCCTTGGCTTCATAAAAACTTGTTTGTATTTTTGAGTATAAAGACCCCTTTTGTTTATCGAATTATTGAGTATCCCTGTAGTTCCTACTTTATTATTGTCGCATTTTTGTTGCTCAGGTGAAAATATTTTACTTTACAGAATTGGTCGAGGTGGTCGTTTCGGCCGTAAGGGAATTGCTATCAACTTTGTGACTGAAGCAGACAAGAGAGCACTGAAGGACATTGAGGACTTCTATCATACAACTATCACAGAAATGCCCAATGATGTGGCCAACCTCATCTAAGGCGTACGCGCTATCCTGATTCACACTTTGTGTCCTGCGTTCTATTGCGATATTTATACGGTGTGAGTATTAGGAGACAGCCTCCTAAGTACCACTGTGCCGACTTTATTCAAACTCGTTTTATTTGTTGGACCATACTTTCAGTTTAGTTTAATTAATGAATGCTATACTATAATAGACGTATCAATATAAGTTTAATATTAACCTAGGAATAAGACCGGCTTGGCCGGATGGCCCCCGTTCCGCGTAGGCCCCTCTGCCATCTGCAGAGAGGTCTCATCGGGTACTGGAGAGGCTATTTCAATCACAAAAGTACTAGAAGGAAACAATGTATTGTATCTCTTTCCAGTTGTACATAATATGGTAACTGTTTTTGTATTACGGTGAATAAATAAATGAAATATCATATTTGTATTGTTATTGATATTATATTGAAAATGTAGCACTCCACTCCCGATCGGAACCTTAATATGTCGCAAATATTGTACTGAAATATATAAATTTTGTTTACAGACCATCTACCTACTGCTGTTGAAACGCACTTTGGACACTACTATGTGGAAATAATAAATCAAAATTTCCTCAATGATATTCTATACTTTCTTTTGACAGGTCCTCATTTTATCCTGTATTCCCTATTGATTTTAATTTTGAAATTATGTTTTCTACATGGTTTTTATGTTCATTCGAATTATTTATATTTTTGGAATAAATTTTATCAGAAATAATAGTGACTTTTGAGGAAATGATAATAAAAATTAAGGTTCCTCTTTTTTAATCTAAGTCGTTATAGATCTTTTTTGTTTATTTTTGGTAAATAAAAGAAATAACAAGTTTTTCTTCAACAGTCTCATAAAAGAGTATTTAATTTTATTCGAAATATTTTACATTACCACTATTAATAACTCTTAATTCAACAATAAACTATGGAACAATTTTATCAAATTAATATCACACTTCTAATAAAGCTTGCTTTAATTATATTATAGTACAGATAGATTTTAATGAAGTATCATAAGAATGCAAAGAGCAAAATTAAGATTAGAACACTGACTGGAAAGAACACATAGACAGGCATTCGTGGATGGCAAACTGATATCAATATGGAGTCATCATGATCCTCACTCCGAATGCCGTCTCTTGTGGGTACTTCTACAATAACTAGTTCATCACTAAAGAAATCGACATTAAAATCACATGTTGTCTGATTAATACAAACCTTTGATTCAGACATGTTTGTATATTGGAATGTAGGCTTATAAATATCAAATATAACATGAATATTGTTTTGCACAATATCATTATCACTATAAAATATATAATAATAATACCCATCTAATAAAACCTGATGAGTTACTTTGAGTGTAGTAGTCTTCTCCAAATAATTTGAACTATTGCAGCCAATTGAATAAGGAAACAATTCATTAATAAGTATGTTACCATCATAGCATTCATGAAGACTGTTTTCAAAACTAGAGACGGAGGCATCCAGATCTGCATTAGTGGCATTGAATGCATTCCCTCCATGGTTGACTCCTGTATCTAGCACGGTGTTGGGATTGTGAATAGGTATGTCTCTCTTTTGTTTACCATTATTGATAGAATCTTGGATTTTATTAAAGCCATGCTTTTGTGATTTTGTGTGTTTAAAATCACTGTAATTCAATTTGGAATGTTTATTTATGACATCTTGTATAATGTTTCGAGTTTCTAATAAAGCTTTGTCTTCTTCCTCACCATGTATTTCTTCGTTCATAGAGTCATGTCCATCTTTCTTTTGAAGATATTTCTTATTATTTATGTTTTCTGGTGATTCAAGTGTGACTAAAACATGTCCTTGATTTCCCGCGAGCTGAGGGTCTTTTCTGTTTCTGTTGCCCTCTAGAATATTACATGTATTTAATTCTTTTTCACCTTTCACAACTAATATCTTTGAACCTTCATATCGGGAGCAAGCTTTTAATTCTACAGTTGCACCTTTGAATAAATAGAAACCCCAGTATTCAAGAGTGTCGTCTGGCAAAACCATTGATTTCTTCAAGGAAATATGTTTTCGTTTCGCTGACAAAACTGGAGTGCCCGTCATTTGAAATGCATTGAACGTCGCATTCATTTTCAATGAATGTTTTTCACAAAATATAGAAGATTGTCCTTTGTGGATTTGAATAACATCTGAATCTGATATTTTATACATAACATCTGCATATTTTATGTTCCTCAAATACAGTGGTAGGACTATCAGTATAGACGGCAGGACTGTAGTCAGAATACAAAACATTATTACTCGGCGAGATCCATGCATTTTTCTGCCATCTGAAAAAATATCGATTAATGTGATAACTTGTACACACTGTCACTCACTAGAAAAGAATATGGAGCAGAATTGTACCTAAAGCTCGTAGCATTGTAAACTCTTGTAGTTCATTGGTCTGCTATCAGGTCCTAGATAATTCACATTTAATGCTATCTATCTGCGATCAAAAATAACACCACACCACGCACGGACGGGACGACACAACTTTTGTTTGTTTGTTTACAATTTTTTGACATTTGATGTCATTTTTTTTTACTTTTTTTCTGTCGAGCCAACAGAGTATAAGCACACGCTTACACGGCCAAACGACGCTCGTTGACGTTGGCCACCGCACGCTCATTGGCCTTCGGCGTTACGTCCACACTAAATTAATATGTTCGTTCCCAGTAGGTAGTTCCATTGAGTTATTCCATCAATGGAACTAATGGGACTTTTGTGTTTTAATTTTTTCCACTAGTTCCATTATGGAATTACTCAATGTAACTACTGGGAACGAACGTTTAGAATATTCCCACTAGTTATAGTGTTTTATCAAGACGTAGCGTAGGGTAGGTAGCGTTAAGGGTGGACGATCTCAATAAGGGATTTTCTAACAACTAAAAAAAAAAAAAAAATAGTTCTAAAAGCTGTGACAGATGGCGTTGATACGACATGTTTTCTATCACAAAGTAAATTAGTGCTTAATACAGCGAAAATATTTCTTCACTTCATTGCTCTGTGACTTCATCTTTCATCGTTGTAGCTGTCATTCCATTTTACAGTACATGAAAAAGTGCACGACTTTGTTAATGTTCTTGTATGAGTGAATGGTAAATCCGAAAACACTTCATTTTGCTCCACAACTAATACCTAAATGTGTTTGGACGTATACGAAGGCCAACGAGCGCGAACTGGCATACAAAAAATAACATGTCTCGTCAGCGACATCTAGTTACAAATTTGGAACTACAACTTATGAGCTGTCAGAAAATCCCTAATTCAGAAACCGGTCCTACAGCCGGTTTCAGAGTTGAAAAATTCGCTAAGCAAGTACCTACTTAAATATCGTTCTGCCTCTGCGGATTTCTTACAAAAGAACGTGACAGAACGATAGTTAAGTATTTACTTAGTAAAATTCTCAATTCAGAAACCGGGCCTTTAACTAGTGGGAATATTCTAAACGTTCGTTCCCAGTAGTTACATTGAGTAATTCCATAATGTAACTAATGGGACTTTTTTCCCTCTAGCAAAGAGCATATAATCCTCTAGTTACATTATGTGTATTATTTGATGATTATTAACGAACGGAAACAGCTCCATGTCACAACACCGAGGTCTACGGCTCACCTGAGCCACTAGTATTTGTCACAGTAACGAACACGGGTTGCTTTGCGTAGTTTTGTGACTGAGGAGGACTGAGGTGCAGGTGAAACTTGGCCTGCGGGAAATCGTCATCAATAGTAATCTTATCCAGTTGATCGCGTTAAGATTTAAATCAAAAGGCTAGATTTTTTATCAAAATTCTGATTTTATCATAAACTGCGACATATCGATATCGATACGGACGACTTTTTTTTACAACAATGTACATAAAATGTTGACCAAAAGGTGCTGCTGTCTGTCTGTTGTGGGTGTGTGTGTGTCTATTATTCTTAGAAAAGGCGTATTTTAATAACTTACCGCCGTCCTTGTTCTGCACAAAAGTATATTCATAATTAGTATTATAATAAGTTACTGCCGAACGTCCAAATTTTTTACACATCATCAACGACACGATACTCAACAACAACCACGAATTTCGAAATGCTTTAGAATTCAGTTCGACTAAAAATAGATAATTGATTCAGTAAATAGATACCAACAGTAGTCGTCGTGGTTTGGTGAGTGTAACCTACCTACTTAGACCTACATAAATAAGATGTATGTTTATTCAAGTGCCACAATATGAGTAAAAGATAAGCATATTATCACACTCACACACACTTAGGTACTTGCAAAGACAAGAACCCGCACGCACCTATCTTTACTTCTTGATACTGAAATGTTTATTTCTTTCCATAATAGGTAGGTATGAACCACGGACCTAAAAAAAAGACGGACAGAACCTTCTCTAACCACCGGGTGAAGCAAGCAAATGGCTGCCCTATAAAGATGTGTGCGTGCTTTTGGGGTTGCTAGATAAATTATCCATTTGCCCACTTTTTTGGTCTGTTAAATCCATCAAAATAATGTTTCCTAAATATAAGTAGGTATAGGAAGTAATCTGATTCCCATTTTATTTGTATGTTTAATTTGAATGAAAAATCAATTTGTTACACAGTGTGAGTCTTTATAAAGTGCCCCTATGGCATAAGTGAAATAGGAGCTAATTTAATCGACGAAAAAATATTTTTTAATACAGTTGCTCAAAAAGTGGCGTATTGCAGGGACGTATAGCGTTCGGGATGTGGACTATTACACACGCGTGCTTTTTTTTTACCTTTCCCGCACTCGTGCGTTCTCTTTCCCAACTGTCAAAATAATGTCTTTTAAAAAGAAAAACCAACCATGAAGTTTTTACTAAAAAAGTTTTTATGATTCATGCAAATACGTATATTTCTAAAAAGAAGCTACTAATTTGTTTCAATATCAGATTTAATGATTTGATTGAATGAGTTTGGTTAGGTTTCATTTCATTAAATTTCATTTTCATTTCATATCAATAAAAAAACTTCTACTGAAGACATGGCTGTATGGGCATAGTTGCCTTTACCTACCAGAATGGGTGAAGAAAAAAAAACTCTGCTTATATTCTACGGTTGGCGCCATTTTGATTTTTCAGAAATTTTCTTTGCTTTAGTTGTTTGTTGCACAAAATTAGCAATCGACCCTAGTTTTTTTTAATTAACACCACCGGAACTCAGTATAATTGCACAAAATGCTTCGGAGAACATTTTACCGGAAAAGTCAAAAATGTTAAGTTAGTTGAGTTTAAACATTTATAATTAGTTGAGTTTATTGTGTTTCTATTATTTTATTAAATTGCTTCATTTTTTCGCAACTGTATTAAAAATAGTCGTTCAGTACACGTGCGGAACCGTCATTGCAACTTGTTCCGACTGTCAACCCTCGCCTTCGGCTGCGCCTCGGCTCGGGTAGCCATTTGTCGGAACTCTTTGCAATGACAGCCTTTCCACACTTGTAATGAAATATACTATTTCAAACCGATTTGGATTGATTTTTGAACGAGCTAGCAAAGCGAGAGAGGTTCTCCGAGCCTACTGGAACAATCCGGCGTTTGTATGTAGTCCTGTGTAGTCCTCATCATAAAAGTGTGCACTGCATATGGTGCTAGAAGATGATGGGTTCCATTGGTTTTCATCTCTCCAGTTGCGTATAATCTGAACCCAATCATCTTTTCTGTGTTTGTCTCGAGGAAATCTATAAAAAATCATAAAGTAATTATATAAGGTTATTATAAAGTAATTTACCTAAAAAACTGACAATAATTGTAATTAGTGTCAGTTTTTTAGGTACGTAACCCTAAAAATGTGTGACTTCGTCTGATAATCAGAAATTATGTAAAAATACAAATTTCCCCACGTTCAGGGAAATTTTCCCGAAGAAAAAACTGGGAACACTGCTGTCATTTTTATCCCGATTTACGACAAAAGTAAATAAAACTTAAATATGAAAATTTATCATGAATCCTCATAACTTACCTATGGTAGGAGATTCCTTGAGCCTTTTAAAATTTTTTCACATAGTTTTTGCAACCTTTCACTACACAAAAAGACATATTTCATGAGTTTGGCTAAGGTCAATTATGCATCTCACTAGCGCTGACGTCCGCAACGTACTGACAGCGGATTAGAGGCATTGGGTGTATCTGTGTGAGTGCGGGTCGTGTATGCACACGAAATTAGAGGACCTAGCATGCTTCACACCTTCTCAATGCGACAATCCGTCTGTGTTTTTTATAAGTCTGTGGTATGAACATTAATAATAATTAAGCAACTACGTAGGATCTTCTTAATCGATCATACCAATTTAAACCGGCTAAGTAAGAGTCGGACTCGCGCAAACTGGGTTCCGTACAAATATTCAATTTAAAAAAATCTGTTTGTCGGTACGACGGACCCTCTCGGTGCGTGAGTCCGACTCATGCTTGACCATTTTTTAAATTATATTTTGTTGTTTTAGTCCTTCGATCAGAAGGTCTAAGTCATAAGTAGCTAAATGTCCAACAGCGTGAAACGTATATTGAGCAGTAAGTAGCACTATAATCATACAAAGTTTGATGCTTGTATGTTTTACCTTTCGAGCAAAAAGTGTAATAGCCCATCCAGACTCACGGCGAGCCGTCTCGGAGAGAAGTTCGCCGAGCTTTCTCGGCGAGAAGAAGCAATCTATCCACACTCATTTTTCTCAGTCGTGTCCTGGATCCTATCCGGTGTGGACGACCAGAGATGGGCGATGAATTTCTGCCTATTGGGATAATATTATGTGACGAAAAAGGAAAGAAAATTGGTTGGGGTGTAGTGTAAGGGGCGCTATGGGCCCAGAACTTAGAAGTTTCTTTACAAAAAAAAAAAATTATTTTTATTTTTTTTTTATCGGAGACCTGTTGAATTGGTCCCGGAGAGCAAAAAAGTTCTGTAACTTTATGCCGAGAAATGCACCGTTTTTGAGTTATGTTATTTTTTTTTAAAGTCTCATAACTCGTAAACGGTGCGTTTCCCGCCACCAAGTTACAGGAACATTTTTGCTTACTAGGACCTACCCAACCCGAGTCACTGGTTTCCCGACGCCCGCCAATAATTTTCAGTTTTTTTATTTTTCAAGACCTCGTAACTCAAAAACGGTGCATTTCCCGGCACTAAGCTATAGGACCTTTTTTGCTTCATAGAGCCTACCCAACCTATTCTCGTCAAAATAAAGTTCTTTTGTAACCGAATTTAAGTAAAAAAATAATTTAATTTCCGCCCGACCTTTATTAAAAATGCCCGGCGTTTATTGGGCAGAAATGGATTTTAACCCAGCGGTGGATTTTAACCCGGGCATTTACCCATCTCTGTGGACGACTACTGACGATATTCAAGCTGCAGCTGGTTTGGCTCTGTGTGCCATTGCATATTAAAACTTTGTGACAATTTTAACTAAAAATAAAGTTATAAAAAAATTGAAAAGCTAGACTGTATATTTTGTTTTCACCAGTTCCCGATTTAGAGGAATCTTTCACCATTTTCCTGTATTTTCTGTTACTCGCAAAAAGAGACTCTTTTTCCATTAATTCTCCGAGTCTGTTCCACGAATCGTGGTTTAAACGTTTATCCCATAAAAATAAATAGGCTCAGATTGAAAGTATTCAATAAGTTTTAATTCTAGATCGTTATTCCACATTTTGAAAACGAAACAATAAAATACGGGTGACTGATCGACACTGCGGGAAAACGTGAGTGTGATACCCTTCTCTTTTGTCGCCCGAGAAATCCTTTGAAGCGGCAAAATTTACCGACACCGATCGGAGAACAGGCGAGCCAGGGCGAGAAACTCTTCACACTCACGCTTCTCGGGTGTTCTCGGGTGTTCACGCCGTGAGTCTGGATGGGCTATAAAAACACGTTTATTGTATGGGGGGTCCCGTTTGGCACCCTTGGGGTACGCAACCCTAAAAGCGGGACGAGGAGGGGAAGAGTGGAAAATAAAATAAAGGCCCAACCTTACACAAGACGACTAGCGACTGCAACACACATGTATGGTGCGTGCGTGGCGTGTAGGTGTAGTTGTAGTGTAGCCGAAGCCAAATAACGGGGGCGGGGGTTTTGCAATTAAATTAATCTGTGGCCAACGACGCAGAAAAAAAAGCTGTCAAATGGTCAAATGAGCGAATGTGTCAATTTGTCAAACAAAACAAAATACAAACCAAACATCCATCCGACCGAAAGCCTGTGGAAAACTCGGCATTCTTGTCTTGTCTACGCAAAAACTTAAAACAAAGGATTGGATACACAATCCGAACCGAACTGAAATCTTGGGTATAGGTGTTCTGTGACTGAAATACAAGAAGGGGATTAAGTTAGTAAGGTTTAATGGCTGATATTCTGAACCCAGAAGTTGTGTGGATAGAAGGCAGATGTTACAGGGTAAACGACGGATCTGCGACAGATATAGCTCCGTTTCAGGAACACGACATGTATGAGAATGGTATGTTGCTTCTTATTTTCATGTGTCGAAAGCGTCAGCGTCTTCGTCCTAAAAGCGCGCCAACTTGATTGCGCTGGAGATCCTGCCAGACACACGATGTTACGCCCTGGCAGGTGTGAAGAAGTGACGTAACGTTGGTTACACAACTTACACACCAACTTTACAGCATTGCAGTGACAGTCACCCTTTGTGAGGTGAGGCTTAATAGTGCAATTGAAATTGGGAAACCTTTGGTTTTGCAGATGAACCATATGACACCGCTGATGACCATTCAGACGATGAGGAGTTCGAGGTCACCATCATGGAAAACCACAGATACAGTACAAGTTTCCATGTTCCGAAGTAAGTTTTGTAATAAAAACATTGGTCAAATGTGAGAGTAGGACTCTCATATCGAGGTTAACACCTCTTAAAATATTTACCTACTGTTTTTGAAGAAATAATCTAATTTGTTATTTACCGTAGGCCATACCAGGGCTACATTATTGGTAAAAAAGGAGCAACAAGGAGTAGAATAGAACATGAGACGAAGACCGAAATCAAAATACCTAGACAAGGACATTCTGGTGATATTGTTATTCTTGGATCAAGTGCTTCAGTTAGTATACTTTAAAACCTAGTAATTAATATTTAGTTAAGAAAGCTTTTATCAATTGACTATCTACGAGTATCACCATTGTTCTCAAACATTCATTCCTTTTCGATGATTTCCTTTTGGCTCATTCCACGGTGACGGGTGTGACATTTCTACTAATGTTTTGTGCAGTTATTCCTATAATTGTTAAGGGATGATTTAAGTGTGAATGTAATCCATTAGGATTTGAAGCCATTTATTGAATGTAAAACTAAAATTTCCAATTAAACTTAATTTGTAGAAGATATAGTATTATTAGTCTCCGTGACGGGTGTGACGGGTACGCAGGCAAGATTTAGTTCTGCTTGAAAGAAACACAATATTTCTGCTCTTTATGACAGATTCACTTGAATAATTAGAATCATTCATATAGTTGAGCCTTTTTTCTTTATGTTAGCAACAATTTATTTAAAGTATGTATGCTATAATCAGCTTTTAAATCCTGAATTACGTTGTGACGGGTGTGACTGACCTATGTGACGGGTGTGACGAGATGCTAAATAAACTACACTTAACCCTGACTTTCTCTTTCTGACTTTTTCAATTTTCATAAAATTAATGGGCAAAAACAGTGACGGGTGTGACATGTGACGGGTGTGACCAAAATAATTACCTTCCTATAGCTAAACAAGAATGTTATGGCACTTAAAATCAATTTGCACACATTCCCCTGCGACTTACTTTAGTAAGCAAATTTACGATGTGTAAGCTGCTTTGACTCTCTGGGTAAAACATTTACATGTATTTTGTGACGGGCGTGTCACTAAAGCCTGCTTAAGAATAATAATCAATAAAAGGCCAAGTATTTACATTATAAATCCAAAATTTGGCGTTAAAAAAGCCGATGAATGATGCTCTCGAATGACAGTCCTATTGGCGCACTCTAGACCATACACAACGGAAACCAGTGTTGCAAATATGGATAAAAAAATATTCCTAGAGCAAGTTAGAGGCATGATCGATGTTATGATAATATTTTGCATATAATCGAATAAAAGTAGTTTTTTTTATTTATGTATGTGAAAGATGTATATAATAGCTTTTATAATCAAGTGTTTGAATGCACATATTCTTAAATTAATTTTTGTCCTATCTGGTATCAATTACCGTGGAATGAGCCTTTTCTGTATTAAATCTTGTCAATAGAGACAGGGAGAAAGGATTCAATAAAAAAATTATTGCAGCTTGCATGGAATAGTTTGCTTATGACCACTTATTGTCTAATGAAGAATGTCCGTGGGTCTGTTAAATCACTTGAAACTTTATGACCGTGTAGCCTAACAATTTAGAAATACACCTGTTTTTGTTTCATTCAAATCGAGCCAGCAGTTTTAAAGTTACGACGGTTTTAGTTTCCGTCCTTTTGGAGTTTTTCGCGCGAGCGCGGTAAACCCGCGTGACGTCACAATTCAACACGCACCCGACACATACACCGCAACACTCATTCAAACGGCTGTATCTTTGGAACCGTACTACGTAGCCAGTTGAAATTTTCAGAGATTATGTTTTATTATGGTACATTACCCAAGAAATAATAAAAATAAAAAAATATTAAAAAATAAGAGGGGTCCCCATACAAAAAACGTTGTTTTATACTTTTTGCTCTATAGAAAAAACGGTAAGACATACAAGCATCAAACTTGGTATGATTATAGGACTTACTCCATAGTATAACAAAAAAATATAAAAAACGGTCAAGCGCAACTCGGACTCACGCGCCGAGGGTCCGTATAACCAGTTTTTTTATTGTACGGTGGTACGGAACTCTCAGTGCGCGAGTTCGACTCGCACTTGGTCAGTTTTTCTGTGTGTTTAGTCAGTGTTACAGTAGTGTTTTAATATAATATTACTTATTTATAACGTTAAAAATTCGCTAGGGACAGGTTTTAAAGCCGCAAGCTATGTTTAAAATATTCCCTAACATGGGTTTGTACTTTAAATAATATATTCTTACTTAGCTATGGATGTCGGCTTTGAAAAATGAAAAATGACCTGACTAAACACAAAAAAACTGGCCAAGTGCGAGTAGAACTCGCGCACTGAGAGTTTCCTACCGCCATACAATAAATGAAACTTGTTATACGGACCCTCGGCACGTGAGTCCGAGTCGCGCTTGACCGTTTTTAGGGTTTCGTACCCGAAGGGTTCCACACGGGACCCTATTAGTAAGACTCCGCTGTCCGTCCGTCTGTCCGTATCTCATGAATCTGTGTATCTCTGTGTCTCATGAACCGTGATAGTTAGACAGTTGAAATTTTCACAGATGATGTATTTCTTATGCCGCTATAACAACAAATACTAAAAAACAGAATAAAATAAATATTTAAGGGGGCTCCCATACAACAAATGTGATTTTATTGCCTTTCTTATAGATGGTAAGGAACCCTTCGTGCGCGAGTCTGACTCGCACTTGGCCAGTTTTTATATTATTTTGTTATACTATGGAGTAAGCCCTATAATCATACCAAGTTTGTTGCTTGTATGTCTATCCGTTTTTTCTATAGAGCAAAAAGTATGAAACAACGTTTTTTGTATGGGGCCCCTCTTATTTTTTAATAGTTTTTAATTTTTATTTTTTCTTTGGTAATCCAATATAATAAAACATAATCTCTGAAAATTTCAACTGGCTACATAGTACGGTTCCAAAGATACAGCCCTTTGAATGAGTGTTACTGTGTATGTGTCGGGAGCGTGTTGAATTGTGACGTCACAGCAGCTGACGACCGCGCGCCCGTCGCACAGGTAGTTTAAAATTAAATATCTCGAGAAGTATAAGTCGTATCAAAAAAATTTTTCACCCAATGTTTCCATTTTTAATAGAGTGTATGGTAAGATAAAAATCAAAAGTTGATGGTATTCTTCATTGTATGTATGTGTGAGGGATGAGTATCAACTGAGAACCAATTAAACTAATTATTTTCAGAGTGTCCGGACAGCAAGAAGAAGAATAAATATAATTGTCATGTCCAGTCGGACAAAACAACGGTGTACACACTTCTTGTCCATACCAGTAAACAATGAAGAGGTTATTGAGAACTTTAACAAGTTTAAGGTAAAGTACTAGATATAATAAAATATAAGAATTTGTTAGCAAGAGGGAAGCTAAGCATAAGAGCGCTTCTCTTATAAACTTATTTAGAAAAAAAGATTACATATTCTGTTATTTTATATACAGGAAGAAGTGGTACAAGAAGGCCACCGAGGGATAGACGAGTCTATCTTCCAAGTTCCGACGAAATTGCACTTGACACTGGGGGTTATGGCTTTGATGGACAGTGAAGAGAGACAGCAGGCATCCAGACTACTTACTGAGGCAAAGGACAAGCTTGTTGTGTAAGATTCTCCTCCTCTGCATAGCTATCATTATGCCATAAGTCTGACAGGATGCCGCTTGAACTTGCTCACTAATAACTGAAATGTCAGCCATATTTAAAAAAAAAACTCGATAAAACTGCTGAAAGAGCAATGTTATAGTAGTAGTGAGCAACCTACATCATTCAGTTGATTTGTTACAAAATAAGTATTTTTTGCTAGCGTTTTACCCGCGGCTTAGTCCGCATCGCTGCTTAGGCGCTATGCCTTTAGCATGATAGTATGTATTGAGCTTTGGCAGCTCTTGGTAAACAGTTTTACTAAGCCATTGTAGTATTGTGCTCGATATGATCCTTCATACTAGAGGTCCTGGAAGTTAGCGTTAGTTCGCGCCAAACATCTAGTCCGCGACGCGAGTTGCGCACATTTTTAATGTATAGCCGCCATACATTGAAAACCTGCGCCATGCGTAGCGCCGAGCGCGGCAACTTCAGAGCGGACTAGATGTTTGGCGAGAACCGAGAACTAATGTAGGTACTATAGGTAGTTGCTAGTTCTACTTCCCAAATTCCAATTCTAATCTTAATCGAAGTCTTGTAAAATACGAAGTAATTTTTAAATAGCTTTATTCCTGAGACACCTCAACTTCTAAATGTGATTTCAAACAACTTTTGTTCTACGATTTTTCGAATAGCTCGATACTTTTTATTGATTGAATGTTTCTTATTCTTTCAAAGTTTGCTTTTGTACGATTTCAGCGATGCTTGGGCGGCGCGCTTTCGTGCCTCTTTACTCCTAACTACCTTTCCTGCGTCTCCAGCTCCTATTAGATATTCCGCGCCACAAATGAAATAACTAGTAAAAAAAAAAAAAAATTGCTTATTTCACCAAAGTCGTGAAAAGGAAAAGAGAAAAGGTGTTAGAAATCACCTTTAGAAGTCGACGAATATCAGGAATTAAGCTATTTAAAAATTGCCCTGTATACGAACAAACAGACATCGTTTCACGTTTCATATTTTACACATATTTACGCGTGACACGCGAATAGCCGATGCTGAACGAATTTTAGTTGACCTAAACACTTCACAGTCTGTACTGCTTACTATATTTATTATTACCAAATGCCTGACGTACTTATAATATGTTTTTCTGATACATTTTAGACCTTTACTGAAAGAGCATGGCCCACTGAAAATAAGAATGAAGGGTGTATCGTACATGAACGACGACCCGAAAGAGGTACATGTCTTGTACGGTCTCGTTCGCGAAGATAATGCACCGGCTGGATTAATTCAGACGATCGCAGATGCCATTGTGGATCACTTCGATAAAGCAGGTGAGATAGTAATTATGATAACCTAGTCTGGAAGAGATCGCTTTTAGCCATAAGGCCGCTATTTGTACTATATTTCGTTGTAAGAAGTTATCCGTAATATGCTTTCTGTTGTGCAATAAAGCGTTCTCTATCTCTATCTATCTATCTAACCTACTTTATTGAAATCAGATACATTGCGCTGTTGCAAGCTAGCTGCAAGGCATTATATTATAAATCTTATCACAAAAAAAATATTTTCATGGTAGGTAAGGTACCTCATTCAATGAGGCACTCCACTTATCCCCGATAGTAATCACTTCTTGAAGTGTGAATAAAGAATTCAGCCCCTATATTCTCTATAATATATAAAATATCCACCTTCAAAAAACCGTTTTTAAATGTCAAAAAAATATTGTTCTTTTCAATAAGGGCTATTTTCGAGTGGTTTGACGCTCGACGGTGGGGTGTTTTTTTACATACTTACACTTTTTACGAGAGTTCCATCTTTACCCACAGGGTTCAGCAAAGAGAAAGATCACGTGAAACTGCACGTGACGCTGATAAACACCCGGTACCGAGGCAAGGACCGAGGCGACGACGGCGGTTCCGCGCGTTGTGCTAAGCGCGTGTCATTCGACGGATCTGCCATATTGGACAAATACGCCGACTACGACTTCGGAGTTGTCGAAGTCACAGATATTCACCTGTCGCAGCTGCACACTTTGTCGCCTGAAGGCTACTATCAAGCGTCCTGTGTCGTGTCGTGTACCGCTTGAGTCTATGGCAAAACCTGACCAACTTGATTAGCATGACCGCCATATTTGCATCAACAAGGCTAGGTACGATATTTCTCTCCCACTCCTTTAACTGATATGTAAAGTGTGGCATGTGTCGAGCCATGAACCTCGGTATGGCGGTTCATGCTAAGCCAACATGAACTACAAATAACCTCGCTACATAGCCGATTGTAGGTATGCAGCGAGGCGTTTTTATTCTATTTAGTATCCTAGTGTGTATTATCTACGTAGACAACTGAAATCTGTTACGTTATAATTAGATACATATTTATTTTTATAATTTTAGTTTCTTAAAATTTTGTCTATTGTGCTACGTTTATTCGAGACCAGTTGGAACCAAGGAATTATCTACTAATTTTATATTTGAGCCCTTTGTATTAGTATTAGTAAACTAATGTGAGTTTCTTTGTTACCTACTTTATTGACATGTTGGAATAATAAATATCTTCTGTTTTAAGTTTTGATTTGATTCCAATACCTACTTACTCAATTCAGTTTAATCAGTAATGTTTTGCTTATTTTTAGTTTCAAGCGTTCAAGTGTCACTGACCAAAACAACACCCTGTATGACTATTCAAGCTTTTCTTTAAATATTTGTTGGGTATAGGCAGTGTATGCTGTACTTACACCGTCCAGTAATAGGTACTCCAACTTACACTACAGGGTGACTTTAAATCTGTTGTTGACATCGAATTAAAAACACGATTCTGAAAAAAAAAATGTTTGCTTTAATAACATCTATTTTATTTAAATGTCTTTGAAATCAAGCTGCTAAATTAGCTTTCAAATAAAGAAAAAAAAGTCGTCACAACGTTAGTTAAAAAACCTCTACATAAATCCTCTACAATCCCGTCAGCTTCCACGGAGGGCTAATCCTAAGCGTTCGACTTTCCGTACGGATAGGTTCTATCGGATGATTTTACAGGCGCGGCTCTGCCCACTTAGGATAAGGAAAACTACTGTGCTCCTAACTACGTAGCGGACCCTGCGGCATTTTAATTACCGTCTGTTGCGTTTAAATATTCAGCAGAATAAATGTTTCTGACCTTTGAACAGATGTTTATGCTTAACAAAATTACATAGATCTGGAACAATCAAATTCCGTCTAGTAGTTTCAGCGTGAAATATTGGCAAATATGTACCTAGTTTCGCATTTATAATATTAGTGGGATTTATTATGAGAGGAATCTACTATGAACCTTTATCTACCTACCCCGATCACAACGCTCTGGGTAATAATTTTCATTTCCTCTTTTTTATATTCCTTTATTTTTGCTTTATACCTAGCTACTTCAGAGTGCGCCTCACGAATACAACACTCGGCGAGCATACTAAGATCACATGCACATATCACTATCCAAAGTACCTTCTGTCATAAAGAACGGCAATGTGGAATGAATCTGAAAGGCATTATCTTCGTAGCTGACGGTGATGCCGGCAGTGAGAGTCGGAGTTGGAACGATGCGATGCGGGCGGGCGGGTGGCGCGCCGCTTAAAGCCTCGCGTCCATTAGGCGGATCGGGGCGGATTTTTGCCGGCGGCAAAAATCCGCCTGCCTATATTTTGTATGGAAGTGCGTCCACTAGAGCGCATCGGGGCGGGGCGGGCCGCGACGCAATATTTTTGCCGGCGGATTTTTGCCGGCGGCATTACCCGCCCCGATGCGCCTAGTGGACGCAGGGGCAACAGCATGCTCGCGCATGCGAATGCGCGCGAGTGTTGCCATTTGTCGACCAGAATACATAATCGGCTGAATTATTGTTGTTCTTGTTTATAATAATGTAAAGAATTCTATGCTATTGGCGTGAACGAAAAATCGCTGAACAAACGCTTAGTACGAATAGCTCAGTAAAGTTAAGCTTCAAAAAAATAAAACTGTAAAAAAATTTAATTACCCTCCACGCTGCTATCGTCCAACCTTAAGGGTGGACGATAGCAACGTGGCGGGAGATTCAAAATTTTCACAGTTTTTTACATTTTGTAGCTAAACTGAGCTATTTTTGTTCAGCGATTTTACGTTAGACAAAAATAGCTCAGTTTAGCTACAAAATGTAAAAATCTGTGAAAATTTTGAATTTTCCGAAACGTTGCTATCGTCCACCCTTAACCGATCATGATGATGAAGAAATACCAGCAGAAGTATTAGAAGTTGATTTTTGGTTTTGTTAAGTTTATGGTTTTCACAAACGCCGTATTGTTCCAGTAGACTCGGAGAACTTCGCTCGCTTCTCTCGCTCGTTCAATTATTCCGTTTCGGATCCAGATTGAACGCAGGTTGGACGTGACTCAACGCGGGATTTTTTTGTAACTAAATATTGAAATGAAAAAATATTACGTATACTGCGTGTTATTCACTAGGTAAGTAAAAAAAAAAAATGTCATCGAGTATTTATCATCAATTTTATTAGTTTAAAGTGCATGAAATCCCTAATATAAAATATTCTGTAATTTTGGCATGAATGAATAGGGCTTGGCAATTTTTTTTGCAGCCAAGGGCCACATAGAGCCAAAATGGCATAAAAGCGGACCGTACCTGAAACTATAGGTAGGTACTTACCATACCCTATAATTATTTTACCCATAGTATATTCAGAGTGAGATGAGCGCGCGTCAGAAAATTTCAGTCTCAATCATACAAAATAATTTCAATCTGTTCAAAATTTCTCAATCGACTAGGCATCAAAAAGTTACAATTTAGGCAATGTCACAAAAAGTCACAACGAGGGCTCAAAAGTTACAATATTTGTGATTAGACAAAGTGGCAACACCAAAAAATCCGCCGAGCCGATGCGCCGATCCGCCCCGATGCGCTTAGATGGACGCACCCCAACGTTGCGTTGCGTTGCGGCCCGGCCCGGCCCGCCCCGATCCGCCTCATATGGACGCTAGGCTTAAGGCGGCAGTGTTGCCGTGTTAGGCGGTTTTCCACCATTTAGACTACTCGGAGGCTCGACGGGGCGACAAATCGGTGACTTACTGTATCGGACTGTCACCTCAGAGCCCTGTAAAGGTCTCAAAGGTCGGTTTTAAAAAAAAAGTTACTTAACTAAGTTTTCAAATTCATCACCATCATCATGATCAGCCTGTTAAAACCCACTGCTGAGTAAAGGCCTCTTCATTCTCACACCTCTCCCGATCCTGCGCCAGGCGCCACCACTGTTCAAATTAACAAACATTTAAACAGTTATTCGTTTGGCGGCTTCGAAGGACGAGATAGCCAAACTGATCGCCAACCTCCGATAGGAGACGGCACGCAAAGAAGAAGAAGATGCAAGACAAATCAGGCTTTCTGGTTACTAAAACAAAATGTAGGCTAATAAATGTGCGATTTCAGGTTGTTTCTTGGTGAAGTGGTCCGGCCTAGACTTTGCAACACTGGCAGTGCAGATCGCGTGCCAGAGCGGAGCGCCCGGCTTTCGCACTTGCTGCCTCCCGCGCCCCCCGCCGTCTCACGTGGACGCTCCGTCTAACTACGTATTTAGAAGCTGGCAGTCCGCATTTGTGAGTATTCTTTTCACTTTATTAGTAACTTTTCAGTAAAAAAAAAAGAAAGGCTCTTTTTTTCGGCCAAATAAAGTTATAACAAACTCTGATTACCGTCTGTAAAGAAGGGGAAAGGCTTCGCTGGAGCGGCATAAAACGCTAAAATAAATCGCACCATTCATATAAAAACGGCTCGCTTACCTTTTGGGGTGCGAAGGCCTGAATACAAGCGAACATCCGTTTATATCATCGTTACTGTACGACCATTAATTTTAAACGTGATAAACCTTTCATGATTAATACTTTGTTCTTGAAATACTTGCTCTGAGTCTCGACTAAACAAATGTATGTATTTTTGGAGTAGAATTTATATGGATAAGCCGTTTGAAATTACGTTGTAATATTTTTTGATAAAAAAACAAGTTTCGAAAATGCTACAAGAATTTACGAAACAAATATATAAGAAATAAAAATCTGATTCTACGAGAAACGCTTTGAGGGATGCGAATAAAAATCTACGACCATATCAAATAATCGTCTACAAGGTAAAGTGCTACAGCCCTATGAAATAGTTCTCTACGGGATAAAGGCTACGGTCCCATGAAACAATGCAAGTGCGTGCTACTAAATACAGTGATACGGACCTGTGAAATAAACCTATATGGGACTACAAAATAAATCTATACGGGGCTACGAAGTAAAGTTACCGGCTAATCAGATAAATAAATAAATGAATAAATAAATATATAAATAATTTAATTAATTAATAAATATATAAAATAATGATGAAATAAACCTCTACGAGGGCTACGAAATAAAGTGCTACAGGCATACGAAACAATCCTCTACGTGCGCTACGGAATAAAGTATTATGGCCCTATGAGCTATGAAATAAACCTCTACGGGGTTACGGAATAAATAATTATGGATCTATGAAATACACCTCTACGAGGTCTACGAAATAGAGTGCTACGGGCCTACGAAACAATCCTCTACATGGGCTATGGAATAAAGTGCTACGGCCCTATCTATCTAGCCCTATGATCTATGAAATAAACCTCTACAAGGGCTACAACATAAATTGTACCCGCTTACGAAACGATCATCTACGTGGGCTACGGAATAATGTGCTACGGACCTAAGCCCTATAAAATAAACCTCTACGAGGGCTACGAAATTAAGTGCTACGCGCCTACGAAACAATACTCTACGCGGGCTACGCAATAAAGTGCTACGGGCAGTTAGTCGCCATGGCGAAAAGACAAGAGTAAAAAAACTTCTACATAAGAAACACTACCCCTTAATAGACCGATACAAGGTCTACGCAAACAACCGCTACGAAGGCTACGAAATAAACATCTACTGTTCCTACGAGAAAACAAATACCGCTTTGTGGGCTACGAAACAGTACCACCACCACGATAGGCCTACGGATAAGAATACTAATTGCCTACCATAAAGATAATGAATTCTAGTCAAGTTTTAATTGGTCCGTTATTCTATGTAAAAGATGTCTTGTATTTTATGCCACTGGAGGTGTATCCACAAGTTGGTATTTTTTTATCAAATGTTAATCGAAAACGTTGGCATCCTCCTTCGTAACATTATGTTAATTTATTAATATATAATGTAATTTCGTAATTTATTAATCAAAATTAGTAGGTATACATAACAATCTAACTGTTACCTATTAATAAGAGGAATATGAATAAAGAGCTTTCGTAGCACCCGCGTAGCATTCTCGTAGCGGAACTAATTCGATTGGCGCATTTACATTAACGATTTAAGCTTGGATACATACAACGAATATGCAGCTAATACAATTTGCGACAACTGTTTACACGTACATTACTATAATTGGCTGGCAAACTTTACTGGGCTCTTCATCAGTCGCAACCAAGCAAAATTTGTTCAAGGGCATTGATGATTGCGAAATATATACCCAAAAACTCGTCTGAATAGAATACTTTGAAGAGGTAGTATGGTGGACGATGGCAAAAATTCACAGCGAAATCCCGGTTTTTTGCGATAACATATTTTTATACCAAAACTGAAAATGTTTAAACCTCCTGCTGAAAGTTCGGCCGAATGATTTCGTATTCCACGACCGTAGGTTCAAACAATGTCGACAAGCTTGTGGACGTAACTATTTGTTCGGTTCAGATTGTCTCCCGCTAATTCTTCGAGTCTGGCTATTTTCGGCAGGGTAGCTAGAATGTTGGCTGAAAATCTGATGAGGCAGTAAAGTAATTGGGTTTAGGTATCATTAGTGTTTCTGCCAAGGTCTCAAGTTTAGATACTCTAGTAGGTGCCATTACACAAGGAAATTAACTAAGGATGACTGACGAAGGTCAGATGGCCTAAAAGCTTTGCGATCGACCTTACAATGAAGTTATTTTCGTTATTTGTTAGTAAAGTAGTATACAGGTATGTACATATAGTTAGTCATGAATGTTACAAATTAACGCGGGTTGTGTTGTGTGCTGACATGGTGATGACACATGATGGATGGGCAGATACTTATAGTTGGAGAGCTGGTGACCAATCGAGATATTTTTTCGTACAAGGCTGGGAGTTAGTAGGCTGATAGAGTAGACTTCGTTGAGTCTGGGAAAAAAATTTTTTTTGGCACGGTCGCGGTTGAAAGTTAGATTTTTTCAACTTTGAAAGTTTAAATGTATGGGTTCAGTATATTTTTTTTGTCGTACAAGGCTAGAAACTTCTAGGTTAGTTGTTGAGACTCCGTTGAACAAGAAAATATTTGTTTTTTTGGCCGAGTGTGGTTGAAAGTTTGATTTTTATAACCCAAAAATTCACACTTTCTAGGTTATAAAAATAGTTATTTGTTATGCAAGAATGCAAAATTATTGTTTGCGGCGAGTGCTTGTATTGAAAACCGAGCTAGCGAAGGTTTCTAAAATTGAGCCACGAGCGTAGCGAGTGGTTCAAAAAAAGAAACCTGAGCGTAGCGAGGTAATCAGAAGCACGAGACGCAAATAATATTGCATTCGTGCGAAACACAAAACTTTTCATCTCACAGAAGCGAGGAAATGATTTTGATAGCCAAGCGGGAAAAACTCTATAGACAACTACTTACAGGGGAAACAGGTGATTCAAATAAGTTCCTTTTAAAAGCATATTTTACTGTAGTTACGGCTGTCGCACTAAAATTTTGAGCTTCGTTGGTATTAAAACCATTCGTTTTATTAATAATTTCCTGAAGTTTACTTATCCAGACACAAAAATAATGTAAATAAAAGAATGTTTTTTTTCCGGGTGCATTCTGAACTTTTACCATATAAATCAAAGACCCTTTGGGCGGCCTAAAAACTCTGACACCAGGGGTGGCCACTACCTCATACGATTACCTACCCCTACCATATAAATAAAAAAATTCTAGGAGATAAAAAAATAAATTAGTAATATCGTTTGAAAAAATGTATTTAACAAACCAAAACATAATTATTTATTTGATAAAACAGAAGCGAAGCATTTTTTTTATTTACTGGTATTAATAATAAATATAGTGTACAAAATATTGAAAAAATCTGAAAGAAGAAACCGCGTTTCTGAATGTTCTATTCCGTGACTTTACCTTTTTAAAAGATCCTTATGCCCCATTTACAGTCACAGTTTTGTATAGAGAATGGGCACGAACAATCACTTTCGGTGAAGTACGCGTGTAAACTAACTATGAATGAGGATCTTTTTTCCGTCGGGATCTGGCATCTACTTAAACGGCCAGTGTTTTTTTCTTTTTCAACACCATAGGGCGCGGGAAAGACTTTCCTGGCGCCGCGTTCGAATTTCGAAGCGTACTAAAATGCAGATCGTAAGTTACTAGTAACAGCAAACTTTCCGAGCGTGGGAGATGAAAACAATATTTCTACCGCGTTTGGCTAGTAATAAATAGTGATTTCGTGATCAGCGGAGACTAAAAAGGCAGCCTAAAAACTTCCAGCCTTGTAGACAAAAAAGAAATGACTCAACCCATACATTTAAACTTTCAAAGTCGAAAAAATCTAACTTTCAACCGCGACCGTGCCAAAAAAATATTTTTCAGAGACTCAGCGAAGTCTACTCTATCAGCCTACCAACTCCTAGCCTTGTACGAAAAAATATCTCGATTGGTCACCAGCTCTCTAACTATTACATCCCACGCCGCCTCCGTGCTATGACGTCACTCTTATTTATTGTCATAGAGAGCCTTTGTACTTGACTGTAACAGTACTGTAAATTTATAATAATCTATCTTAACTTAAAACCTCGTTATAACTGCCTATAAGAAAGTTTCTAAAAGGCTAATTAAGTAGTTATCTGATCATTCGTCAACTGATTTTATTATTGTGAAATAGGTATTAATGTAAAGAAATTGTTATAATGAAAGCAGCCGGCAAAGGCTATAGTAGAGAAAAACAGTGCTAGACAAATTTCGAGCAAGTAGGTAGTATATCCACGCATCTTGAACTGATATTGATAGAGTTTACCACGTTCTGCGAATAAAATTGTGAGCTAAGATTACTGTATATCATGAGTCGTGACTACTGCCTATTGGATTTGATAAAATATATCTCGAGTGGTATGAACTGCCTGTCGACTTCAATGTGCTCCCCGCTGAGCTTTAGGCCGCGGCACGTAGGCGGTAGGCACCTATGCTCGTGATTTTTCCCAGCACTTTTCTTTTATATTACCCTGATTATTTCCTAGTTACTTCAGCTCGAGGCCTTTTCCTTTCTCTGATCTAGATCTAGGTCATTTCGTAACTTCTATCTTGATTTTATGTTGGGCGCCATTACCGATTTGTTTAGGTAGAGGAGGTCATTTACTCAGTGCAAGCTTTAGTAAACATCCATTCTACGTGCAGGGAGAAACATGGATCACTACCTACTGCGGGCCCCCCTACGCTGGTTTACCAGTTTACCACACACAAGTACGAAGCTCGCTTGTCGATAAAGACCTTATTATTCGGTCAGATATAAATATGTTGTAGTAAAACAAAACTTTATTTTGCTTTTTGTATTTCGTAAACGGTTAAACTTACTTATTTCTGTATTTTGCTGTCGGAGTTAGCGCAGAATAGACATGTGTAGGTAATCCTCGTAATATTACAAAAGACATATTACACCACGGTGTCATGAAATATTACCCATTACACGAGAGAATAAAGCATGGCACAAAGCATTTCATTACTACAGATGACATGAAACATGACATCATGGTAAATGCCATGAAACATGACATCATGGTAAATGCCATGAAACATGACATCATGGTAAATGCCATGAAACATGACATCATGGTAAATGATATGAAACATGACATCATGGTAAATGACATGAAACATGACATCATGGTATTTACCATGATGTAATTTTTCATGTCATCTGGTGCAATGAAACATGGTATCATGGTATTTCAGTATACTTTCATTGCAGACATGAAAATGACATCATGGTATTTCATCACACTTTCATTGCAGTACAGTTATTCATTTCATGACACCAGGAGGATAATTCTCGGGCATCTCGCATTGGATATGTTACCGGCCAAACCCGATTTAAGGATAAACTAGTTTCGCCTAGGCCAAACTAGTTTATCCGAACGTCGTATGGATAAACCGGTATGTCCTAGGCCAAACTAACTAGTCTAGCCGAAGCTCGTGAGGAGAAACCAGCTTCAGGATAAACTAGTATGGCCTAGTCCGAGCTGATATTGACGAATGATTAGGTATGAATGTTACCATATCTCGTAAACTAAGAGGTTTAGCGCAAAAATAATGAAATTTTCGAACCCCTTAATAATCCCGGAACCAAGCCTTTTACTTCTATACATGTTCTAAAAACCGAAATACAGGGTGTTAAACATACAGGGTATTCCTGAAAGTGTGACAGACAGTCGAAAAAGATTTAAAACAAAGGTTAGGTCAGTAGGTTTGGTTAGCGACACACTGACAGTCATACCTCTTTTTAGGGTTGGCCTAGGCTAAACTAGTCTAGCCCTATGCTCGTATGGAGAAACCAGTTTAGCCAAACTAGTCTAGCCCTATTTGAGTAGGGGTAATACAGATTCTACTTATTTATGCTAGCCTAGTACTTTTTCTTAAAATTAACAAACCCGCCGTAATTATCTGAACAGTAAGTAGAACGCATTTAGAGGCCGAATTTGAAAAAGTCTACATTCAAAAAGTCTACGGTATGTCCGGTTTTGTACGGTTTAAAGGACCATTCGTAAACAAAAAGATGTATGCCAGTGTGTCGCCAACCAAACCTACTGACCTAACCTTTGTTTTAAATCTTTTTCGACTGTCTGTCACACTTTCAGGAATACCCTGTATGTTTAACACCCTGTATGTCGGTTTTTAGAACACGTATAGAAGTAAATGGCTTGGTTCCGGGGTTATTAAGGGGTTCGAAAATTTCATTATTTTTGCGCTAAACCTCTTAGTTTACGAGATATGGTAACATTCATACCTAATCATTCGTCAATATCAGCTCGGACTAGGCCATACTAGTTTATCCTGAAGCTTACATATTCTTGCTAGGCCAGACTAGATTGGCCTAGGCTAAACTGGTTTCTCCTCACGAGCTTCGGCTAGACTAGTTTGGCCTAGGACATACCGGTTTATCCATACGACGTTCGGATAAACTAGTTTGGTCTAGGCGAAACTAGTTTATCCTAGCAAGAATATGAAACTAAATCGGGTTTGGCCGGTAACAGATAGGTACTCGAAGGATAAAATAATGTTTGCGTCAAATGTCACATCTATTCTCACAAAATAAAAAAATAAAATAAAATTAATCAAAACGAAACGAACCGAACCGAGACGAGACGAAACGAAACGATGAAAGAAAGTGTGCTGAAATACCATGATGTCATGAAATGAATAACTGTACTGCAATGAAAGTGTGCTGAAATACCATGATGTCATGTTTCATGGCGTGTCATGTTTCATGGCATTTACCATGATGTCATGTTTCATGGCATTTACCATGATGTCATGTTTCATGGCATTTACCATGATGTAATGTTTCATGGCGTGTCATGTTTCATTTCATGACGTGTGCTGAAGTGAATTGTCATGTGTCATGTTTGGTGCCATGATATAAGGTAATATCACGCGGCATGAAATGTCATGAAATATATCATGACTTCGAAGTGCACTGTTTCGCGCATGTCTAGCGCAGAATGGTCGCATCGCAAAGCAATCGTGTTTTCAAGTTTCATCGCTCAGTAGAGCTGGCTCGGGGCTCGGTACAAAGAGACCATTCTTTCTAATGAAAACGCCTCTTCACTGTGATTGCTTTCAGTGAACGTGTGTGCCAGCAATCCAGCTCATGTGTATTCCGTTAGGGTTCAATTTAATTTATGATGCCTTCTTTTTTATGACCCTTTCTTGCGCTGTAGGTATTTGGCTTGAATATTCAAGTTTTGCATACACAGTAGGTACCTACACTTACACGAGCGCATGAAATGGATCGTTTTCGAAAATTAAATAAATATTTATGTTACCTAAAAATATAAAGTAGAGATCATACCACTACGTAACTACATAATATGTAGGTATGCAGTAAAAAAATACGCAATTTATTTTGTACCTACATGTGTTTAAATGGTCTACCTAAAATACCCTTATTTTTGTATCGTCATCGTTGCGTTCAACTCGTAAACTAGGTAGTCGTAGCCCGCCAAACCTTTCATATTATTTTACTTTAGCGTATGCATATGACAGTGTCGGATGAGGCATTGTGCTCGCTAACAACAGGTTGTTTTGTTCATTGTACCTATTGTTTCGAGTTTCCAGGGAGACTGCGACCTAATTAGCGTGAAAGAGATTCTTGTGCCGCTGCCGTGTGGTGCGCAATGACGCCTTTGATACAATCTCTTGCGGGAGCGCCTCGAGGACTTGTGACACACATAAAGATACGGAGATTGCTTTGTTCCATACTTGTTATAACATGATGAACAACAGCTTCCTTTGCAATAAATAATGTCCTATTTTTATGAATGTCCAACCATGGTTTTCTGTTAGTTCGTTAGTTTTCACAGTTAGTTACTTCGTCCACAGGCGCTGAATAGGTACATGTCACGTCATAACCTTGTTTTTCTTTGGCAAAATTGCGAAAGTTCGGGTCTCCCACGTACTTTTTACTTGGCAAACAAAATAAATCAATAAATAAAGCGTCTAACATCGATCATGACACGAACTTCGCCAAAAACATTAAGCTTACACAAAGTGTAGATATTCCGACCTAAAACTTTCGTGACGGAAGTAACTTTTAACACCACTTTTTTGCTTGATCCTTTGTCGATAAATTAAACGATCTTAAGGGTGGACGATAGCAAGGTGGCGGGAAATTCAAAATTTTCACAGATTTTTACATTTTGTAGCTAAACTGAACTATTTTTGTTCAGCGATTTTTCGTTCGCGAGAATAAAACCGTATTCTTTTCATTATTATAAACAACAGAACAACAATAATTCAGCCGATTATGTGTTCTGGTCTACGAAGCAGTGGTTTTGCCTAAAAAACTTGTCGTAGACCAGAACACATAATCGGCTGAATTATTGTTGTTCTGTTGTTTACAATAATGAAAAAAATACTGTTTTATTGCCGCGAACGAAAAATCGCTGAACCAAAATAGCTCAGTTTAGCTACAAAATGTAAAAGACTGTGAACATTTTGAATTTCCCGCCACGTTGCTATCGTCTACCCTTAAAATTCGGTAACTAGGCCCGCGAGCGTCGCAAACGGCTTCCGTGGCCAAAAGCCTCACGTTTACAGGTAATTTAAAACGTAATATAGCCTTCGCCAAATTTGAAGGCTGAAGCCACTGAAGACGTAACATTCGCCCGCTCCGCACTTTTCGCAATATCTTGCTGAAGGGTTCGATACCTCACTGACTTTGCTGTTTCTTTGCTCAACGGGGTTATTCCGGGCGGACGCGGGCCCGGGCAAACCAATCTGCATAATTTTGTGTGAAGCAGTTGAGATTTTTGACAAAGAAACCTTTTTGCTGAATTAACCATTGAATATCTCAATTTACGCGGAAACCACCATCCTGGATAAATAGGATCTACGTAACCTAGTTAGTATGGGTGGTGTAGTAGGTTCTCAACATCCTTGAAGACCAGTTATTACTAATCAAATGAGGGCTACCGTTTTAGTACTCGCTAGTTGGCGCTACTGTCGAGTAGGTAAGGTGAGTTATTTCGAAAGTAAGAAAAAGTTTGCCTAAATTAAAATGGGTTGTAATTAAACAGACTTCTTTTTAATAGCATTATACGCCTCTAAAAATCTACATTGCCTTCTAAATTACTAAGTCAGCCATAATCAACGCGCATCTAAATAATACTATCTTAGCCACTTGATAACTTGCATGTAAGACAGTCTAAATACAACTCAGCATCGTGGTTATTTTTTGGCATCTAAATTTTTAATATGCATTCAAGCAGTAAACTTCTAAAATATTAATATATGACACCAAAAAAATTTTCAATTAGCTTCTAATTTTATAACTCAGTACCTACTCAGTACGTTTAAAATTTATCTCGACCAACATTAATTGATCGTCAAAATTTACCTAAAATTGTCATCAAATAGTAAATTATGGCCACTTAAATACCCTGGAACTGGAAATATTGAAGGAAAACAATATAAAATGCTTTTTTTTTAAATCAATTCGTGTACTTTGAAATACCATAATTTTACGTATAGTAATTAAAATATACTGCCGTCATAAGAAAAAAAGACGCAGCTGACATTTTTGCCAAAATAATTAAGTTACATACATATTGGGAACGAGGAAAAAAAGGCGCAACTGCCTGTATTTTTTTATTTCGGTAGGAGCATTTTCTGGAAGTAGATTGAGTAAAAAAACGCAATCACAACTGCAAAACTGATACGTAATCACAAATACACGTGACTACTCGTCAGTAGGTGAATCGAATGGCGCTCTCTGATTGGTGCAAATGGCTGGTCGCTGTCGAGTCCCAAATCGTATAGTGGCTTTTCTCACAATAAAATAATATGATGTATTAATTTACATGCTAAGTTATAATATATGAGGTTTTGTATTGAAGCTTGAATTATATATTTTTGAGGAGCTTATGTTGAAGCTGTAAAAAATATATTGGTTATGAGTTGTAAAATCCGTGGCTGATTTAGTAAATCAGGTTGCAATAGATAAATCAGTGGACAAGTTAAAATAATTGTTGAACTTTACTTGACGCTTTCTTTGGAATATTTAGTTGGCGATGTAAAAAAGACGAATTAGTTTATTAGAAGCTATCTTATTTTCCCGTGGCTTACTTATAAAATGAGAAGTTTAATCACGTGGCTAAAAAAAAACTTTGTGGCTTGACTTATAATTTCCCAATAAAAATCATGATTTAAAATCGACGAAATACGACGCATAACTAGCGCCAAAAAAATTAAGATGAAATACGACTCAAAACTAGAAAAAAAATCATATCTTCTTTTTGGATGCGTTTTTAGCAAAAAACGGTCCTGCGATTTCTCAACGCGAGGTTTAAATATTTTTAGGACCTAAGGTTTGGATTACAGCTAGGGGAGCACAATGTCACGATAAAAGTTTTATCCCATTATCGGCTATCGCCATCTTGCTTTATTTCACCGTGTGAAGCGAGACGCCGCTACCCGATAGTGGGATAAAACTTTTATCTCGAAGTTGTGCTTCCCCAGCTGATCCTATAACCTACGAATGCAATCGATTCTCGCCAAAAGTGGCAACTTTTGGCGAGAATCGATTGCATTCTATTGCTTCTTAAAACTGTTCCAATAAAATACAAATGTTCTAAAAGATAAAATTGTTTCAAAGCAGTAGTTAGTAGCGGGACAGCAACTATTTGCCATAATTAATCTCTGGTATTGCAAAATATTTACAACATAATTCTAGTTACAAAATAAACCCGAGTAGCCCATACAAACAGTGACATTTCTGACCTCACGCAAGACTAGCGCCCATTGCGGCAAATCCAAGTTAGTAATGCACGTGAAATCAAGATATGTATGTAGTTGGTATAACCTACACCAAAAGTAATCTATCTATCTATACTTATAATAAAACTCTAGCGAAGTCAATTCTGCACATTGAATATTTTTAGAAAAAAACTAGCAGGGGTTACTAGTAAACTATACTGAATAAAAAAAAAAACGGTTTATGTCTGTCTGTCTGTCTGTCTGTCTGTCTGTCTGTATGAACACGATAAACGCGAACACCGCTGAATAGTTTTCAACCAAACTTAAAATGGTCGTAACTCACGTTTCTGGGGGTAACTTAGGCTATCCAATGTTTAGAATACATTGCGGGTTGCAATTTTAACTTCGTTTTTTGTAAGAAATATTCATAATTTGGATATGGCTTCTTAAGAAGATATGCTAAGAACATGATACTTAACATATTTCTGCAAAAAAATTTTTTTAAGTCCGACTTTAAACCTTATTCTCTCGGAAACCTACATTGCAGGTTGCAATTTTAACTTGATTTTTTGTAAGAAATATCCATTATTTTGATATGGCTTCTTGAGAAGGTATGTTAACCCTTAATTACTCGCGTGGGGTATATTTTACCCCAAAGCATGTTTGAACGCATGCAACACCTAAACTACTGAGTTTTTCACCATGGCCTTCCCAGTAGCTGCCTAAATAGCTCCCCCCTCCATGATTCAGTCACGTGAGCCACGTTGCAACGTGTGGTCATGCCAGGAGATCGCGTCTGGGGTATATTGCCCCACGCGAGTGTTGGTGCTACTATTTTTGACAAGTAAGTAGTAAGGAAATATATTATTTTTTGCGTTATATGCTCGTTTTGCTAATGTTGAGTTATATTATTAGGTTACAACATTCAGAATAGCAAACTGACAACTTTGTGTCACTCAGATTGCTTAGTATTTATTGGAACATGAGGAAGAAAGCGCTATTGACAGCCCCGATGAAGATGAAGTAGAAACTGAAGGCATACAAAGTGATCATGGCTCCGCCTCTCAAGAAAGCGCAAATAAAAGGGACTGTCTGTAGATCTGATAAGGGCTCAACAAAAAAACTCAAGCAAACATACCAAAACTACCCAGGGCCAAGCAAAAACGTCTCAAGAGAAGTAAAGAGATGTTCAAGCTCCTAGCTCCACGTCCAGAGATGGCCCATCCACTTCGTACAAAAAATTTCTTATCTGCCCAAGGTCAAAGGATTTAAAAATAAGGATGACTTGTGCCAAATGCAACCAGCACTCCTGTCATGAGCATTCCATCATGACATGTGATAAATGCAATGACTAAATTGTTCCTTATTTTAAATATTTTTTTTAACAAAATTTTCCTAGAAATGTTGATTATGAATACTGTTATCCTCTAGCGAGAAGTTGATTTTATAAATATTTAATAATAAAACTAATATTAAGCAGTAATACTTTATTTTATTCATTTTTTTCAATTGGGGTAAAATATACCCCACGCGAGCGTTAGTGTAACTTTTTTGACGCGAGTAATTAAGGGTTAAGAACGTGATACTGAACATATTTCTGAAAAAAAAAAAAAAAAACAAGTCCGACTTTATTATCTCGAAAACCGTTGATTTCCCAGACATAGTTCCTTGGGCAAAAATGTTCGTTATGATGAGGACTATACGTGGTCTCCCACTTTGTTGGCGGTTTTTTAACACTCCGTATAATATCACGCTACGACTTTTGGCATTTGGGGCGCCATATTGAAAATGAAAAGTCGGCATTTGTTTTTTTTTTATTTTGGCGGAAAATGTTAGTTCTACAAGCGTAGCATAAGGCCGGGTTAGATCGTATCTATGGGTTTAAAACAATAGGTATCTCACTCTTTTGTTTAACGTAGAGCGGGATGGACAGAGCCATAGATACGCTCTAACCCACCCTTATGATCCTTGCTGGAGGGAATTGTGAGTGGTTTTCGGTGGAGTTCAGGCAAAGTATATCGATGTTAGAAATGAAGCACTGTTGCGTCGCGGTCGAAAGGTTCTGGGTTTGAACCCACGCGAGGTTGTTTTTTTTTTTGTGCATTTTTAAAATATTTACTCTACTGAGCACAACTTGATATAAAAAAAATATATTTTCTTTGCCGTAAAGAGGGATAGACAGAGTTATTTGCCGTAGATACGCTCTAACCCAACCTTATGCTTTGCTTGCTGGCTTAGCATGAGAATGGGTAAGACCTTATCTATGGGCTCATAACTTTATCTATCCCACTCTACGTCGAGGGCGATACAATAAACCCCTTTACTTCCTAAGCAATTCTTATGCTAAGCTTCTTGGTATCTTACACGGGCGATACCTAATCTAAACAATACATATTTTATTATAAATGTATTGTTCAGATTAGGGCACACACAGATAGACACACAGACAGGCACACCCTCATAAACACATAAACAGACACACACACAAAGCTATCAAACTTATGACACCCCTCTTTTTTGGTCGGGGGTTAAAAGTTTCGAGTTTTCCTCCACAGTCGAATTAGTAATACCACAGTAAATTAATAATAAAAAAAAATTTCAAATGTGTAAAAACGCATACGAAGTCGCGGGCACAACTAGTTTACAAATAAGCCGGTCTTTTCGTTAAAAACTATCAGCTCTCCAAAAAAACCTCAACGAAATAAAGTACGACAGCTCATATCGCAATGACAGTAATCGTTAGCCTGGCCAGAAATATGATAGTTTCATTTTTCTTATGATATGATATGGATGAAGTTGTAATTCAATTTCGCGCACGTAAAGGGATCAGCATCAATAACGCGGCAACTCCCCGGGAGTAATCCCGGCTCAGCCTGTGTTGCCAGCCGAGCCCGACTAAGCTCGACTCAATTATTACTTAAATTCGCAAAGTTGGACTCTTTCCGAACGGGTTTCGGGACATGGTATAGCTTATAATAAGACTTCTGTGTACTTGCAGAAGCCTTACAAAGGGTTCAGCGAAGTAAGCCGTTGTTAAAGCAAAAAAGTATACTTTGATGTACAGGCAGTAGAATAAAGTAAGTACTTACATTATGAAAAACTATAATCAACACAAGTACCAACATTCGAGTCGTTAATAGCTACTATATATTTACGTTTGTTTCACATTGCATTGCATTACGTCGCGTGCGTAGCCTCGTAGCTCGTGCTACGGAGCGTAGCAAATGTAATATCTCTCGCTACGACCGGGCTATTTGTGATAAACTTTGCTTTGAATTATTCGAATTCTAAACAAAACTGAATCACTGCACGTGGCTATAGTAGTATAATAGTACTAGTACGACTACGAGTAGTTTATGTCGTTGTTTTCTACGCAGGCTATGATGGTTAGGTTAGGTTATCGTATGAGGTAGGGGCCACCCCGGGTGTCAGAGTTTTTAGGCCGCCTAAAGGGCCTCTGCCATGACTTAACGATTGTTATTAATCAACAACAACCGGGACAGCGGTTTAACGTGCCTTCCGAAGCACGGAAGTGATCAGATATTATAGATATTATTGCCACTAGCGGTCACCCAGGCTATGTTTAAGAAAACCATGCGGGGAAGACAACAAAATAAATAAAGTCGGGCCAAAGATAGTACGGTTAGTGACTCGCTGGGATATACCATTATGCGTAAACAGATCAAAGGGGTCATAGCTTGTCGCTAACTGTACGTACCTATTCGTTCATTAATTGTAAGTAAGATAATAAATAATGATGGCCTAATAAGCCTAGTCAACCACGTACATATTAAAATTTCTGACTGGCGTATGTTCGTAGGAGAATAAAAATTGTTCAGAAGTGCAATATCATCAAAACAAGGTCTTCAATAAACCCTTTTTAAAAATACAGGTCGCGAAAGCCCGATAAAAAATAAAAAAGATTTTATTTCTTTTTGAACGAGCGAGCGAAGCGAGCGAGTCTACTGGAACAATCCGGCGTTGTATGTTTGTATGTATGTATGTTTGTATGTATGTATGTTTGTATGTATGTATGTATGTTTGTTTGTATGTATGTTTGTATGTATGAATGTTCGTTCGACGATAAATTGAGTAATTTTGGTCGGATCTTTATGAAATTTGGTAGGCGGGTAAATGAAATTTTAAGAATTTTTAAGTTCGAACATGAGCCAAATCGGTCTAGGGGTTGCTGAGATATGGGGTCGCGAGTTCATAGTTCGGGGCGAACCACTAGTTTATTCTGATTTAATTGAATTTACTGACAGCTTTGTGCCAGACTGTGGCTTTCGGAGGTCAACATTCGTTTAAATCTTCATCGTGAACAAATATTTACAGTTAGCTCGCCATTTGAGCCTTTATAAAAAGAAGTTTATGTTTTTATTTTTAACGGAACTTTATGCTCTGCGCTGACAGTTTTAACTGGGTCTGACGATGGAAACTCAGTTTGCGGCAGTTTAGCTCGCCGTACGTTATTTGAATATCCTGAATAAATAGTTTTTATCCAACATGATAAAGAAAATTTAATTTTGTGTAAGTAAGCGGACAAAGTACTTCAAAACAAATTTAATGTAAATATGTAGACAGCAGACGGCTTTATTATGTTCGAGACGCTAGGGGAGACCGAGGGTGCCGGAATCAAGCTTTGCGGTGTTAGTGACTCGACCGTGGGTGGTGACTGGTGAGACGTCTGCGTGGGGATAGGTGGGGGTAGCTATCCATTTGCATACTAGCCAGTAGCCGCCTTTGTGTCAGTGACATGCTATAGATAATAATACTAACAAACATAGTAAATAATTTAATAAAATATTTCGATTAATTAGGGCTACGGCGCTCAGTTTTGCCGCTAGGGGCGCTTGTGTAGCGCGAGGTCCAAAATGTCACTGTTTGTATGGGACGCGGGTTTATTTCTAACTAGAATAATGTTGTGTATATTTTGTAATAGGTACTGAGATTAATTTTATTATGGCAAATAGTGGTTGTCTCGCTACTAGTTTTATCTTTCGGAAAATAGTTAAAAAAAATAAAATTTAGGACTGTTTACCAACAACATCTAGACTTTTCCTTTAATTACTGTTAGCCGGGATGTAGGTATACGAACGTTAATCTAAGTCCCTAGTACGTCGCGGAAGTACAATACAATAATTATTACCTACTCACAGAAGGTTAATCACGTAATTACACTTTTTTATTTGTCTTTATAAATTTTAATGAGACTGGCAGAGTTTTATTCTTGACGTACTAAAAGTAAACATAAAACTGTTTGGCCGATTTGTCTGCGTAGCATCGAAATAATGTAGTGTGTGAGGGTTTTGTTACGGTTTGACTTTCTGTAGGAAGTGTCTTCACTGAGCTTAGTCCCGCAATACATTTAGCTCAGGAAATGGGTGCCAGGAGAGCTCTGTTGCGGGTAAGTATGCATTTTCGTATTCAGATGAACTCGCTTGAAAACTTTACAGCTGCAATATTTCCATTGTTCTAGCCGAGAATCTTGGTGGTTAGGGTTAGTATAAAGCGCCGTAAATTGGCAGAATTTGAAAAATTCGGCTTTCATCTTTTGAAAGGTAGGTAGGTACCTATCTTATCTTTTTTCGCAGGCTACCTAATAGCAGAGAAAATATTGAACCCCTCAATTATTTAAGCCCACTTCAAACAGAGTCTTGAAAGTAAAATTAAGAGATAAAGTAATTTAGGCCCGAAAACCGCTACCTTCGCGAACCGCTTTAGACCAAGATCCGCATAGACTAACGACTAGGCATTTGGAATAAGCCATAAGTTTTTAGTTATTAAACTTTCAAATGAAAATAATAATAAAACTGTTTACTCCTATGCCCCGCTCTTTAAGGATACCAGTGCCTCTATTCTCTAAAAAAAACCACTCAACTATTGAGCGTCAAAACACTTAAAAATAGCCCCTATTGGAATGAACAATATTTTTTACATTTAAAAACGGTTATTTTTACGGTGGACATTTTAGAGAATGATCTCACTATTTTTAAAGCCACGGAGTTGCCGGTGTTACGGGAGGGGGTTGCGGACCCAATTGCCGTAGTAACAGTGAAAATAAGTGCAAACACTCCTGAGATTAAACAACCACCTTTGCTTCTACTTCCAGCGTAACTTTAACAGCAATTCGGGAGGACATAGGTACACACGACAGCACGTCGACCTTTACACGCTTGCACTCTACTCGGTTACGTTACGGGCGACTTTACAACACAAATGTACTCTCTGACGTGTTTTCGTGTGTACGTGTATAGTTTCCAAATGAATTACCTACAGATTAGCACTTGGCCGATTTTTATTAAGTGCTTTTTTGTCTTGTTTTTTTAAAGGTATCATTTTATATTTATCTCTAGGTATATTTATCACTATAATAAATCAAACCAAGTTTGACATCTGTTACCGGTAGGATAGATGGACAGACGGACAGGCAGCGTAGCCTTAGTAATAAGGTCATGTCTGGCACCCTTTGAGGACGCAACCCTAAATAGGTATATCTCGATAAAATAAGTAATAACTTTTATATTGTTTAATGACCGCCGCAATATGCTCAGCCAGTGTCGAACCTACGTTATGAGGATTTCTTTCGATAACAAGGTCCTGAATCACGGGGCGTAAAAGGCAAAAGAGGCAATCAGTAACCCTGATACTGTAGGTATGTTACGTATTTCCTGTGACGTAGTTAACAGCAGAAACCCATCGCTAAACTCGTGTCGCCCTCTGTTTAAAAGAAGCAGAACTAAATGCTCGCTGAAACTGAAACGTACCTACCGCCGGCCCTGTTGTGCCGCCCGCCCACAAAACTCCCTTGAAAGAGTTTGAAGACTGGAAGCCTCCTTTTAGGTTCCACTTTTTTCACTAGATGGCGCAGAAAGGTTTGTTTACACATGATTTGGCTCTACACAGCCAGTCATGATAATACATAGAAGAGGTTCCTACCTATAACATAGTAAAAATAATGGAATAATATTGTTTTTTTTTTTGTAAAATTATCGCAATAATTTCTGCTTACGTTTATATCGGCCGACTACAGTAGTAGATAGTAATGAACTACCTACCAGTGTTGGGAAACAAATAATTGCAATTACAAATTACAATAACTACATGGCAAGTGCAATTACCAATTCCTCAAAAGTAATTGAATTACCAATTCCTACTACCAAATTAGATTCCTTTAATTACAACTAATTTGGAAATTACTTTTTCTACTTTGATATAAACTAACATTATTCTGTTTACTTATGAGTAGATCATAGAGGGTCGAGAGGGTATAGAGGGTATAGTGTCGATCATAGAGGGTAGAGGGGCAGGGGTCGAGAACCTGCGGCTCTTTCGGTAAAAGTTGCGGCTCTTTAGCTCCATATGCAGAAATATAACATAATAATTTAAAAATAATAAATTCGGTGAATTTTCCGGGCTGTGCACGCGTTTGTCCTATTTACAAAGGAACCCTCGGGTACCTACCTACATAATGTAATTAAAGGGTGAAATCTGCTACTATCCTATTCTGTCTGTTACTGTCCTATTTAAAAAGAAAATATCTATTTTTGACCGAACATGGTGCAAGTGTGGCCTATTTAGGAAAAAAAATATTACCTAAGAAGAAGCGCGTTTTCCTTTTTGCAACAGTAATTTGTCTTTTTCTGCCCTTTCCTGCGCGTACGTGTCCCTATTTACAGCAGTAATTTTATATCAATAAAGTTATGGGTAAAATCGGTTCACAGCAATTTCCCTATTCACAGCAAGAAAATATTCAATAATTAAGAAATTTAAGGCGCAGTGCATAGTAATAGCCCATGCGCCAAGAAATTTGCACAAAATCGAGTCCTGTATCAAATAAACTAAAGAAATCGAAAATTTCACATATCAAACCCTAGAATTAGGTGAGACAATAACACAAAACTGGCTGGCAAATAGTTCTCACCTAATTCTAGGGTTTGATATGTGAACATTTTCGTTTTTTTTAGTGTATTTGATACAGGAATCGATTTTGTGCATTTTTCTTTGCGTTCGGGCTAATTCACTATGCCCAGCGCCTTAAGGAAAAAATCTTCAATTTGTAAGCTTGCAATGGATATTTTAAACAACAAGGTATTTTTGTGATTTTTTAACCTATACTTATAATAAAACTCTAGCGAAGTCAATTCTGTACATTGAATATTTTTAGAAAAAAACTAGCAGGGGTTACTAAGTAAACTATACTAAATCCAAAAATGCAAAAAAAACGGTTTATGTCTGTCTGTCTGACTGTCTGTCTGTCTGTCTGTCTGTCTGTCTGTCTGTCTGTCTGTCTGTCTGTATGAACACGATAAACGCGAACACCGCTGAATAGTTTTCAACCAAACTTAACATGGTCGTAACTCACGTTTCTGGGAGTAACTTAGGCTATCCGATGTTTAGAATACATTGCGGGTTGCAATTTTAACTTCGTTTTTTGTAAGAAATATTCATAATTTGGATATGGCTTCTTGAGAAGGTATGTTAAGAATGTGATACTGAACATATTTCTGCAAAAAAAAATTAAAGTCCGAATTTGAACCACATTCTCTCGAAAACCTACATTGCGGGTTGCAATTTTAATTTGATTTTTTGTAAGAAATATCCATAATTTTGATATGGCTTCTTGAGAAGGTATGTTAAAAACGTGATACTGAACACATTTCTGAAAAAAAATATATTGAAAAGTCCGACTTTATTATCTCGGAAACCGTTGATTTCCCAGGCATAGTTCCTTGGGCAAAAATGTTCGTTATGATGAGGACTAAACGTAAACGTACGTATACGTGGTCTCCCGCTTTGTTGGCGGTCTTTTAACACTCTGTATAATAGCACGCTACGACTTTTGGCATTTGGGGCGCATATTGTAAATGAAAAATCGGCATTTGTTTTTATTTTATTTTGGCGGAAAATGTTAGTTCTACAAGCGTAGCTTAAGGCCGGGTTAGAGCGTATCTATCGGTTTAAAACAATAGGTATCTCACTCTTTTGTTTGACGTAGAGCGGGATGGACAGAGCCATAGATACGCTCTAACCCAGCCTTATGTATGATGCTTGCTGGAGGGAATTGTGAGTGGTTTTCGGTGGAGGTCGGACAAAGTTTATTGATGTTAGAAATGTAGTACTGTTGCGTCGCGGTCGAAATGTTCTGGGTTTGAACCCACGCGAGGTTGAAATTTTTTTTGTTCCTTTTTTAAAATATTTACTCTACTGAGCCCAACTTGATATTAAAAAAATATATTTTGTTTGCCGTAGAGCGGGATAGACAGAGTTATTTGCGGTAGATACGCTCTAACCCAACCTTCCTTATGCTTTGCTTGCTGGCTTAGCATGAGAATGGGTAAGACCTTATCTATGGGCTTATAACTATCTATCCCACTCTACGTCGTGGGAGATACATATAAACCCCCATACTTCCCAGGCAATTCTTATGCTAAGCTTCCTGGTATCTTACACGGGCGATACCTAATCTAAACAAAACATATTTTATCATAAATGTATTGTTTAGATTAGGGCACACATTTGGTCGGGGGTTAAAAAAAACCTTCCTTTTGAGTTTTCCTCCACAGTCGAATTTAAATTAAATGTCAAATGTGTAAAAACGCATACGAAGTCGCGGGCACAACTAGTTTAAATATAAGCAAATTCTATTAGATTGCAACGAAAATTTTTTGTGGCTGTTTAAAGATTGGGAAATGTTGTAAATTGTATTTTTTGGCTCTTTAGGCTCCAAAGGTTGCCGACCCCTGTGTTAGGGGATCATGGACGATCATGTCAGGGGGTCATAGTCATGTCAGGCGATCGGGGGGTTCATGTCAAGGGGTTAGGGGGGTTCATGTCAGGGGGTCATAGGGAGTCATGTCAGGGGGTCATGTAAGTTGAGTCCCTATGACCCCCATGCTCACCTATGCTCACCCCTGACATGCTCACCCCTGACGAGTAACAAATAGGAGCAGGAGTGGCTGGAAAGGTGGTAGAAGGGGCACTAAAGCGGATGGTAGAAATAATACGAGTATAAGTTCAATAAATAAAAAGTATCTAGCTATTCGAAAAGTCGTAGAACAAAACTGTTGGAAATAACATTTAGAAGTTGACATGTTTCAGGAAAAAATATATTAAAAAATTCCCTGTATACTTACTAGCTAGTTAGCTATTTCAATACCTATCAAGTTTTTATTTTTATGAAACCGTTTTACAATACCTACGGGTACCTTCCTACAAAGTACTCGTAAATAGTTAGGTACACACGACAGCACGTCGAAGTTTACACGCTAGCACTCTATTCGGTTACGTTACGGGTGATGACTTTACAACTAAAGTGTACCCTTACACTCTGGCGTGGTGTCGTGTGTACTAGAAAATTCCCAAAGTTTTCATACACCACATACCTACTTACCTGCAACATTGTAGTGAGGGCAATATGAATTTAATATTAAACCAGCATTACAATGTAAATTACTCTATCAGTTCAGCCACCCACGCGTAAAAGGTCCCTAGAGCTTATTTATAGGCACGTACCGTACCGAGTACCGAGGTACACACGCCCGCATACCGTAATCTGCTAGTATTTGGGATCTAGAGTAGCACGTTAGGGCCTAGGCTGGGAATACTGGTATGTAAAGTAAATGCTCAGTAAAAATAGTGTTCACACGAAATAAGTAATTTTTGGACTTAGGTAAAAGTTGTAAGAACCTTTTTTGCGCGTTATAAAAGTCAGACTTCTGCAACTCAAGTGCCGTCTCTCCTTCTAGATTAAGGCCTCCGAATGAGAACCGAAACTAGTTGACTAACCCGACACCAATCAAAGAAATTTGTTGTTATTATCACAATGTGTTTCAAATTAATTCCCGCAACGACTATTTTAATTTAAAGAAGAATTTTATTGCCTCTGGTTGTAGGTGCCTATTAAAAAAGAAACGAGTTCTGCTTCCCTGACATAAAAGGAACTTAAAACCAAGTAGATTACGTGGGCGTAGGTCTTCCGTAGGTACGTGGTTCAGCATTTGTTTGTGCTAAGTGTCAACTATAAAGTAGGCCGCTCAGTTTTTCAATACTGCTAATACTGCTGCAAGCTTGTCTACAGATCGTAACATGGTGATAAAAAAATGGTTAAGTATAATAATAACATAAAGACATTGAATACTCATAAAAGTGATATATGTCTCGTACAATGTTTAATTTTCTCGATACATTGTAGTAAACTTGCATTTACTATAACTTCAATACATTTTACTCCCCTTTTAAACATATGTTCCCAAATGTGCCCGGCTCAAAAAACTAATCAAAAGTATCCAAACTGTCGTCTGGCGCGCGTATACTATTTTCTTTAGATTTAATGTTCATAGTGTATAAGGCCGCCCGCCCTAGCGTGCAGCGGGACGAGGCGGGCGGGCGGCGCGCTACAGCCTTCACGCAACCACTTCCCAGTGAGAGGCGAGCGGGGTCGCGCGTCGCTCCGCACTGCCCACACTCCTTCACAAACACTTCATACACCAACCACAACCTCGTTAGCCCAAGTGACGCAAACCATTCCTATACGTCTTATACGTTTAAATCGAGAGCTGGGCGGTCGAGTGAGTGAATCAGGCACACAACGTGGCTGCGCGCTTGCACCGGACGGCACCAACCAACTGAACGGCGAATAAAAGATAACCTTGCTCTTGCTGCATTTATTATTCAGTGAGTGCGCTAAGCCTTAGCCAGGATGGCGCCCTTCACAGGTACGTTTTTTTACTCACACTCATTTTAGTTTCAATGTGTCCCTAACACTTTCATGCATAAGTTAACGTTCATTTATTATCCACTACCTATACTTGCTAATGTTTAGAGAATGTTCAGTGGTGGTTCTTAATGCAATTGCACTTTGTCTTAACCGCATCCCCTGACCCCTCGCACCGCAGCTATGTCCTAACTTTACCCCTCTCGACCGACGCGACGGCCTCAGCGGTCTTTGAGAGCTTTTGACTGAGATAATAATAAAACCTTTGTAGGCAGCACCTGTAGGTACCTACTTCACACGGATTTACAAAGAAAGGCGTGTACCTATGTTATGTTTTCTTATTTTGCTTAAACTACCCACATAAGAAGTTTAAATTGAAATCGTTTATTTGTCACACAAAGAAAAAAAGAGAGCACTTTAGTCTTTATTTAAATTACTTAGAACATGATACCTATGTAAATTTCCCGATCGACAATAAGCTATCGAGCCTTCGTGAAGTTCCAGTCCCTTCTTGTCTGATTGAAAATAGATTCCTAACAAAAACAGTAGGTAATTTTGTACCGAATAACATTAGCTACCTTCGCCGGTCCATCGCCGGGATCACCTTCACCCGACTAAAGGTTCATTAGGCACTGATAACTTTACGACCCTTGCCAACTTTGCCCAGATCGGCTGTAAGTAGCGGCGTATTATTTTTCCCCACTCTATTAGTAAGCAATTACTGTCAGTCTGTCTGTTTGTCTGTCACAATTAATTAGAAGCTGTAGGATTTTCGTTGTAAAAAATATAGAGCTAGAATATTAGAAAGTAGAAAAAAGCCATAGGTGCATAATAGGTGTAGCTCTACATAAACACAGAATCTGCAATTTTCGAAGATAAGAACCGTTTAAGTGTCATCGTTGCGATAATCATAAAAATATATCGTTTTCACTGTTCCCATAAGTAACCTTTCATGTTAGGTACCTACCTACTCCTACTAACATACTTGTGATCGATAAAGAACACTTAGGTACGTACGACTTTATAAACAGACGAAAGGTACTTTGAAATGCTTATTAAGCACTAAACAGAATTTGCGTATCGATACATGCATGCGTATCGGTGGACTTACCAATATTGATATTGGTAAGTCCACCGATACGCATGATAGGTAAGAAATGAAACAGTATTTTATTGACGTGATAAAAACATTTATTTTCATGCTACGTAGACCATTCATTCAAGCTTATGTTGTAGAACATCGCAGTGCTTTTCTATATTATTGTAAAGCATCTGAATATTAATAAAGGCGACATCTGTTCCGATGCAAGAGAGCACTGTTGCATGCAAAATAGGTACGTGGGCATAATATCGCCGCGGATTGCGTCACTCTCTTCGCTCTTCCCTCAGAAATGCACAATTTCCCGGAAAAGACAGGCATGAGGCGGGACTCAATTTAGCCGGTATGTCTCTACTTACGTACCTTTTCGGACAAAAATATCGCGCACTCATGAATGAATGGGGTTCGAAAATAAACCCGGTCATCGGTCATGTGAACTTACAGGTGGCCGCAACCAGAGTAAATACTCTGGTTGTGACGTTTGCTCCACCTACCTATTATTATTATAGGTAGGTAGAGCCAATACAGCCAATGTGATCGAACTCAAACTGGAATGCGGCCGTGGAATTTTAATCCATCCCTTCAAGCGAACAGCGCTTCGTGCCACTTCCTAGTCAACTACTAGATGGATTAATGAAGCCACGAACCTACCATTTTTTAACATAACAACAACAAAAGCGTTAAATGCTTGAAAGTCTTGAGTTTCTTTCCCAAATTCTAAGCCAACTAAAAGCTAGATTACACAAACAGATTATATTAAATATAGAGTTAATTCTGTGCCCGTATTGTTTCTAACTAACTAAAAGAAAATTCCACCTAATGGATCGCATGTTGAAAGGAAAATACAATCTCTATCGCGCCATACCCACGGTTATATACCCGCCTACCTACATAAAGTTTTATTGTTAGAAGCGGAATTAGCGTTGGGGCCTTTTACTTATTATCGATTTCTTTTAGTGTAGCTTATAAGTTTAGGCGGTCAAATATTTTATCAGAGGTTGTTTTATGCGGTTGGGTCACCATCCATCATCGCAGCCATTACCGAAGGGCGCGGCGGGTCAGTCACTCACGCACTACGCGGTCTACAGACGAGACGACTATAGCCCCGTGTTCTTTTGAATGGCAACAAATTTGCGAAATATTCCGTTCAACCGAAGCACCCTCCTTTAGAATAAATAGGTAACAGTTGACCTACTTACACACAACGTACTTACAGTACCAAAAGTGTTTTACATGCTCTCTTGTGGCGTTGCTAGATTTTAGTCTCATGTTAAGTCGCCTTTATAAAATACATACTTGGACAGTGGGCTCTAACGTATCTGGGCATCTAGCCAATGAATGGTGCCCGTAAGTACATAAGTACTACTTTCTAAGTAGTACTTTGTACTAATAATGCTTTGTTCACGGATTCAGTCTGAGCATTGCATTTGGCCTACGAGGGAATGATTCCCTAATTATCTTTAAATATACAGTACGTTCGCACCTACGTGTCCCAAACTTGGTCACTGACCGAACAGCAAAAGTCCAGGCTCAAGGTTTGCCAAAGAGCAATGGAAATCAGATTTTTAGTAAACAAATAAACAATGGATTTTTTAACTAATAATAAAATCACTTTTTGTCCCATAGGACCAAAAAGCTGTATTAGTCCCTCTTTTCAGAGAACGAACTAGCTCTTTTCGAATAGATTTGATAAAAAAATACCTATTATCTTAATTGAAATTTGAATCAGCAAGGTGTTAAAATAACATAAAATTGCTGTGATTGTGATGCTGTGGTTTGGACATAGGATTTTTATATGAACAGGCCATAGACTCTTATAGAAAAGGTGACGTAGTCTCTATGAAAAGACTGTAGACTTTGAAAAGCACGGTTTACGCAGCCTCTACGAACTCTACGCTAGGCGGCTACGCTACGCCTCACACTTTGCTACGATAGGCGCCTCAAACGACTTTGCTACGCACGGCGTAGGCAGCCTCTACGAACTACTCTACTTTGGCCGCAAAACTGCTAATTTCGACCAATAACTGTTTGCTGATTGACTAACAAGCATAATTGATCCAGCGGGAGTTTTGTTACACACTGTATACGGCCAACAGCCGTTGTCCGTGACCTCAGCTGTTAAAATAAGCTTCAAAGACGGTCGTCGCCAAAAAGGTTTGCTGGAGGAGGATGGTCAAGAATACATACTGGGTCCTTCCATCTATGATTCAGAGTCTAATAACGGAAATTTACAAACAAGGTTAACTATAAATGCTGTTCTATCTACATAAGGTAGACGCGATACTGCACCAAATGTATCGAACAGTAAAAGCCACTACTACTATAAAGTCCGCCATCTTAAAAAATCGCGTCTTGGAGGCCAATGTTACATGTTTCAATGGGCCCAAAAAAAAAATATTAAAAAAGAAAATACTCGGTCAAAAAACTAAACAAGTGATATACTTTCGGAGATAAAAGGGATTGAAAGTTCGACCAAACCTTCGAAGCTTTTAGGTGGCCTTCGACCTCGCAGTGGTTGAAACGGATCCAGCCTTTGGACTACGCCTCTGGCCTGAAAAAAGGCCGTCGTTGATATCTCATTTCAGCGATAGTCACGACACTCAAATGGCCAATCAGATGCATTCGTTGACTATGACGGCTTAGGGTAGACGATAGCAACGTGGCGGGAAATTCTAAATTTTCACAGTTTTTTACATTTTGTAGCTAAACTGAGCTATTTTTGTTCAGCGATTTTTCGTTCGCGGAAATAACAAAGTATTCTTTTCATTATTGTAAACAATAGAACAACAATAATTCAGCCGATTGTGTGTTCTGGTCTACGACGAGTTTTTTGGGCAGTGCCACTGCTTCGTCTAGGCTGAGAAAACGTGATTTTTATAAAATGGCGGCGGGTCACTATGCAACGTGCCATACAAAATGTTGGAAGCTCCAATTATTTTTTGGCCCTGCAGTAAGAGTAGTTTCACTGATGAGTGGAAAGTTCCGCTACCACTTTGGAATGCAGCTTTCCTGTATATGGATGAATTGACCGCGCAGTGCCTGGATCATGTTAGATGTTCCATTTACCACAAGGATTAGGATGCTCTTATAGCCTGGCCTGGCACGTCACGGCCGTCCACACGTGTCGACCGCAAAATGGATGTGCTTCCGGAGTACACAGCCGTTACGTAAAGTTACTTGGCTGCTTGTTTAGTTATACAACCTAAGTATACAGGGCGTTCCACGGCTATGCCACACGGAGGGGAGGTACTTACCTTAAATATTTTGTAGACAGAATATTATGCTTTAAAAATACACAAATTTATTTTCAAAGGTTAATAAAACTGCATTTGAAGCAGTATTTAGAAAAATTGCTTGTATAACCTACCAAATGTGTAAAAAAACACCTTTGTTTTTATGATGCCCATCAAAAGGGTAAATGATAAGATAAGCAATAATAATTACTTATTCTCATAAGTAACAATCTATAAGCGTTTTTTTTTTCAAAACATTGACACTAGTATTTTTGACTTTTAAAAATAAAAAAACATGTCTCCATTCTTACAATATTTTCGGTACTTTCAGTATTTAGAAAGATTGCTTGTATAACCTACCAAATGTGTAAAAAAACACCTGTATTTTTATGATGCCCATCAAAAGGGTAAATGATAAGATAAGCAATAATAATTACTTATTTCTCATAAATAACAATCTATAAGCTTATTTTTTTCAATACATTGACACTTTTTTTGACTATTAAAAATAAAAAAACATGAAAACATAAAAGTAAGTGAAACCGTTAAAGCGATATAAAAAAACATGTCTCCATTCTTACAATATTTTCGGTACTTTCCAGCCTTGGGACGCCCTGTAGCCTGTAGCAGGTACATACAACCTACGCTACGATATGACATGTTACTGCTCGAGCGGCGGCAGATTCTGATCGATCATTCTTTTACAGAAATAGTATCATGTTCTCAATGAAACTTCGATGGATAAGTAGTGAGTTGGAGCGTAACTTCGTTATCGTGCAGATAACTTGTGATAACACCTCAAAGCAATAGATACTCTTGTTTTTACAGTAATCGCACCGTAAAAACGCATTTTAAGTGGGGTGGCTATTTTTGCTCTATCTTGGCTTGGACTTTTTTTCACCAAACTTGATGATCTTTAAAAAATATTTTGGTCAAAGATACAGTGTTAAAACACAAAATGTTAAATAAGTATCTAGCTGATCAAAAATGATGACATCCTAGTATTCTTATCATTTACGAGTATTTACTTGAAATTGAAATTATCTCTACAATTATCATTTGGCATAATCGTATTTCAAGACTGACCGAGATCTTAGCTCTCAGTTTCCAATATTTTGTTTCGGGGATTCTGCCGGCTGTAGAGCATGCCCGTAAGAATGCCTTGCTATAAATATTTGATGCGGCGGCGTCGCGACGCCAACGGCCGTCCGAAGAGCGCCCGAGGACCGAGAGCCGACTGAATCGATAGGTACCCCCTTGTACCACTCGCAACATATACCGTATACACGACAGCACGTTGGAGTGTACACTTTTGTTGTAAAGTCGCCCGTAATGTAACCGAGTAGAGTGCTACCGTGTAAGGGTCGACGTGCTGTCGTGTACTAAGACTTGTGACAAGATTGGAACTGTCACAAGTCTTAGTACACCATATCGTGAAGAACATCATATTAGTTGTCTAAGATCCACTTGCGTCAAACAGGGTTAGCCAGTTTACTCAGAGTTAGTTGGCCTGACTGACGCAAGTCTTATTTCTGTTTGTAACATTTGCTGTTTTTCACCAAGACTCCCATGTGTTTTATAATGCGAAAGAGTTAGGAGTCGCTTAGAATGTTTCGGTGAAAATTAGGGTTAATGCACGTCACATTGGGTGGGCCTCGAAATTATAGAGGCAGAGCAAAGAGAGAAACACATTTAGGGCGAAAAACTTTTACGCGTTAAATTGTCTCCCGAGAGCCATATCGCGTTATATTTTATACCGAGATCCGAGGCGGGCTATCCCGATATTTCGCTAGCAATATAGGTCCATATTATTAGCTACTATGCTGAAATGCCTATTTGCATGTAGAACTTCGCCAGTGGGTATTAGGTTCGAAAAATAAAGGCTGTCCTCCAGGGACAAAATCCCAATGACTTTATACAACAGCAGCAACAGCTTACAGCGAGAAAAAGGTCCCAAGTTATCACGATTCTAACCTACAGATTTCATGCTACGTTTAAGTCGACAACAAAGAGATTATTTTTCACCATTATTTGCTTCGTGGCTATCTTGATAAACTGAAACAAGTTTGTTTAGCTACTAGTTACGAGCCTTTATGTGGGTCACTGCGGCGCGACTCCCAGTCAAAACCACCGCTTAAACCTTAGCTAGCCAATCTTTATGAGTAGGTAGTTTCTTTACTCTATAAGTACTGCTTTGGACTGCACATTGATTCTATCTCTATCTTATGAATAAATGACTCTTCTTAGTCATTGTCACGATAACCTACCCTGTCCCATGCTAGGTAGGTACGTGGTGTCTACCTATTCTTATATGTTAGAATTTTGAGATCCCCGATGTCTGAAAGTATAAAACTGAAGGAGGATTGGTTATTAATTAAGTCTCCATCTAACTACGCACTATAGCAACAGTTACGTTACTAACATTATAATGAAGGAGCTAAACGAGCTAATAAATTAGTTGCAAAATGGTCTTATTTGTTCGGCCTAACGAGGTTTTCTACTGTGTTTCTCGTTCCGCGCTTTATTGGCTCTACACTAAACGCGCAATCGCGCGCGTGTTACAATGGTATCTACCACGGCAAATCAGTACGTGCAGCATGGTAAGCCCGAGATAGGCTCTTCTCTATGCAAAACTGTCAACTTGTCGGTCGGGCTCGAGTTGGCTCTACGCCAAATTGGCGATGGAGACAAAAATACAACATTTTAATTAAAAATTGCAATATCTACTTTCTGCTCGACATGACCCTAATCTATTGCCATCTCGAATCCGGCCTGCCATGCTCGCACAATAGACAGGCTCGTCTGTCACTCGAGTTCGAGAGAGTGTCAAAACGACCATGCTAAGCATACAGGGAAGATAGATAGATAGAGACAGGAAAGTCTTTATTGTATACTTTTTAAATGGCAATTAATGGAATAAAGGTACCTATTTATACGGCGGTCGTGTCGCTAAAAGCGATTTCTTGCAGACAACCTTCGGATGGATAGGAATCATTATTGCGGAGATAAAGCAATAGAGCTAAGTACTAATACCTACTACTAATAGTACCTAAGTGTAGTGCGAAAGATAGACTGAAAAGATCTCAGTCACGGGGTTTAGCGCTTGTACGTAAATGAATTTTAGCTTGGCGAAACGACCGCGCTTCTTCTAAAATTTCAACGAACAAAGATCGTTACGTCTCAGCAATTAACAATTATAAAGCTCAATTGCTTTATTTAGGAGTTTAATGAGATTGCCTGGGATACAAATGGCGACTTCGTTTCAATTTAATAAGAGTTCCGAGCTCTCTCGCAGCCGCTGCCCCTAATGGAAAATCCTTTGTTGATGGTTCGCCGTGAATAATGTAGAGATACTGGCTTGAGCCCACAGCTTGTGGATAAAGAAGTCAGCAATACAGGTACAGCATAGGAAGTAAGTCATCGTTATAACAGGATTATATTCTACCAGGAAAAATCAATTTGTTGGCAGCGGGCCATGTGGCTCGTACGACAAGCAAGGTTCACGCGGTCATACCACGCTCTAAACCCGACGCAACTCTAAACACGTACGCCAATACGTACGGCGCCAATTAAGTCGCGGGTTTCTGCACGATGTTTTCCTTCCCATTTAGCAAGTGATTTAGTGCTGGTCAAGCCTCCTCGGTCATCTAAATTCTGACCGAAACATTTCTCTACAGCGTTTGAGTGGAAACTTTACCCATATCGAGCCAGTTGCAGTGCCACCAAACGCTCATCAATGAGCAACCTGTGTGTTAATTCTGTAAAAAAAATCCTATCCTATTTTCCCGCAAATTAACCGGTTTTGAGGACTAGCAACTGTGCGGATTTTTTACCGAATAAGCACATTGATGACCGAGTCAACAAACAACTCTCGAGCAATCGTATCACATCTCACTGTATCACCAAGAAGGCAGATATTCAGTTTACATTGATAAATAAGTACCTACCTACCCAAGCTAACAACTTCGTTGAAAAGGCAAAGTTACAATGAAACAAGATTTTGTTTATTCTATCAAAGAAAAGAAAAACTTTTTTTTTCTTCCCCAAAGAAGCTGTTAATAAAATTTACCCGCTCATTCAAAAGATGAATACCAAATGTCTGTTGAATGTAGGTAATTTTTTTAAGACCTGGCCAGTTCTTAACCTTCGACCCAAAAAGAGGGGTGTTATAAGTTTGACCGCTATGTGTGTGAGTGTGTGTCCGTTTGTGTGTTTGTCTGTGGCACCGTAGTTTTTAAACAAGTGAACCGATTTGGATGCAGTTTTTTTATTTGAAAGCAGGATTTCTTGCGAGTGTTCATAAATAAGTTTTATTAATAGGTACTCTCGGGGATATTTTTTAAAAATTTAGGTCTTATAACGGTATAATTTCTGTATAATGATAATATTATACCTAAGAAAAAGTTGATATTCTTATTAACTAATAGATATATCTAATGATTAAAATCCCTTGGCTTTTAAGGCTGCGTATAATCGGATTGGGTCACATACACATCGGACTTAGGTAGGCGCCCCCGCCGCCTTTGACATCCTGTTGAGCCCCAATATGGTCTTGAATGAATGAATTTAGGGTGCGCATAAAATTCTATGATATTAATAATAATAAAACGAAATTGCAAATTACAGCTAGATAACTATGGAAAAAAGGTATGAGGCGTTATTGTGATGACCCACTCATTTTATTTTATAAGCAGCAATTTAGGCTGACTTTATTTAAATAAATTGCCTTGCCTGTATAAAATTGGTAGCTCAGCGATTTTGTTGACCATTACGAAAAAGGTCAACATAAAATTACGCTAAAGTCTGCTCAGAGAGGCGATAGATAAAAAAAAAGTTAATCAAGCAGTTGAGGTCGGGGTTGATAAGGGCTAAATGGCTCAATGCTCCCGGGTCTGTCAATCATTTCATTATGCAAGACGAGTGGTTGACCTCGCCACTTCAGTGATTACTTAGGTGCTTGTGTAAACTTCGCCGCCCGCCCGCCCAAAGGGAAAGGTTTTAAGAACTTGCCGGTACAAGCCAAATCTCTTAATTCTTCTGATAGCACTTTGAACAAAACTTTAGGTCATTATCGATGGAATTTCGAATATATTCGGGGTAGGTAAAGAGTGTCTTGGATATGCTACCTAAATATAGGTTCTGACCTCATTATACTTATTGCAGTGAATGTAATGTACTTATATTTCATGACAAACCTATTTCTTACCTATTTAAATGGAATATTAAAATATTTGTGTATCTGTTTGTTCGCAGGTATACACCATGAAGATCAAACACGCGGTTCATAATGGCAACGTGGAAGCAGTAAACCGATTTAATATCACCAACGTAAATAGACACACAGAAAACAGAAATTGGTCTACGAGGAACAGTTACGATATCACGAACAATTACACAGAGACATTGCAATGTATCAACACCACGAACTTTGTCGATTACAATAACCAAACCAAAACATTGCTTGATAATAGGGGAGACCAAATTGTAGAGACTCAAAGGATCTCTCAAAGAACAAACAAAAACCCTGAACTTGTGTGCAACAGACAATATAGACTTGACACCAAATTCAATACAAACTTTGAGAATTCGCGCAATAAAACGGAAACCGTCAACCTGGAGGGCGCCACAGAAAGTTATATCACTTCATGTGAAACTTTCCAAGGTGCGTTGAGGCATTTATTTGTCACGAATTTCTTTGAGGGTAACTCGGTACTCGGTACTTCCGAAGCTTTGTGCGATTGAAATGTTATTTATTTATTACAGGCAGCAATAATGTGTCCGTACAGTCCACGCCTGTCGATGAAGAGAGAGCGTTCGATACCGACACCGATGAGATGTCCGATAAAGGGACGCTACCTGTTCCGAGGGGTATCGTGAACCCGAACTACCCCGGATTTCAGCACTTGGCGCATACCTTACAGGTACGTAGGGTAATGAACGGTCCATTTTTGTGTGGATATATTCGGCCCTTTTAATACTTTTGCGTTTTAAGTACGTAGGTAAGGTCGGCGACACGCTGGGATACCCAATGCTCTTATCGCGCGCGGCAGAAGTACGTCGAACCGATCAAAAAGGGTTATCTTATCATGTTGTCAACTGTACCTCCCTCAGTACCTCGAGTATAATATAAATGATATAAAGATGAACGACAGCGAACCGTCTGACTCTACCTTAATGTATCTATATCGTTGAAGCCCTAGAAGGGTTTGTTATTTGAGTCGTCAGCAAGTAGGCGCTACTTATTTTGAGAAGTCACTTCGTAGTTCCGGATGCAGTTATCAATCAATAAGTATGATGAATTAAACACTTCAAGGTTTCACGATGACGGTCAGAAAGTTTAAGCACGAACGCAAACCTACCTACATAATATTTATTGCAATTTAATGTGCTTATTATTTGTTTCTAGGATTACTCTACAAATATCGAAAACTTTTATCATTCTGAAAATGAAATGACTGACGATGATGTGGATATAGAAATATCGGACGCCACATTGGACTTGGATTCAAAAAGCAATGAAATGAATACAGCATTATCTATCGGTAATAATAACAATAATGACTTCACTGAAACCATACTCAACAATCTTGAGAAAAAGGAGACTATTGAAATAATTTGTAATAAAAAATGTGTTACGCAAAGCAATATTCCCGATTTATTGAAAACCGTATCTAAAAATAATAATGCTGATTCATTTAGCTTCGAATTGAACTGCTCAGATATTGAGAACAATTTTAACACAAGGGATATAATCGGCGATTTCAATAAAGAAATTGAAGATGAAATTAAACAAGTTTTAAACTACAACATTAACATACAGGATGACTTAGAGGAACTTAAAAAAGACATCAAGAACAATCTCGCAACTCCAATAGAAAACACAATAAACAACATCAGTGAAGTAGTTAATCATGTAATTAAGAAACTGGTGGTAACGCATTGTGATATAAATGAATCTGATCTAAGCAAGCAAAATGCACCAGTAGGTTTTGATGATGAACCATTGAAAATAGAAATAGCTGAAGAAGAGAATGCAACTAATGCCTTAAAAGAAATGAATCTTTCTAGACCTACGTTTTTGCTATTAGAAAACAATATAAATCACAAAATATCAGACGCCTTTCTTTCTGACGGTAAAGAAGAAATAAAGATTTGTGACGAAGAATTCGACCCAGAAAAACTAACCAATAGTGTAGAAAGCACGATTAAACAGCTAAGCACTGAACTGAGAAAGATAATTCCAAAACTAGATGAACTTCGTGAACGAGAGAAATTGTTCGCAGTCAACAAAACCGAACCCCTCCCCGTACTAACTGACGGGAATTGCAATCAAATTGCCAGTAGTTCCAGCTACAATACTTGTAATGTTAAATCGGAGAAGCCACGGCGAGATTTAATAAGTAAAAGTGAAAAAGAAAATTTAGGAGAATCCACTGTAAAGAAATTTGGATTCAGGAACAGAAAGTAAGTTGGTGTATGATATAAGTACCTACATAATTAAATATTATAATTATACAATTTTGGTTTTACAGTATCAGTCTCGTGCTAACACCACACTAAAGGTCACTCACAACTTTTAAATAGATTTGACGCAGGTTACTCATAGTAACTACCTATACGCATCTAAAATTAAAAAGTTGCGATGATGATACTGGTTACCCAGTATCAGTCGAACGTTTCAAATAGTTTGTCTGTTGTACCAAGATTAGCAGACGATGCTCATTCTATCACATTTGACGTAAACCGTGCGGCGTGTTCTTTTGATTCATTATTCGTTATCTAAAAATGATATTTCCTTGCAGTAACCAAAGGATACCGAGAGATCGCCAGAGTGATTTCAGAACAAGCGGTGGTGCCCGTAGTGCTCACAACTCATCCGTCCATAACAAAGAAGAGTGTGACTTGGGTAAGCTACAAAATTACAATTTAAAACTCTACAGCGGTGTTTTCCCTGAGTCCATTGACCCTTTCAATACTGCCCATATCGATTTACTCGTACGCTACGTTACACTGATGTATGAAAACTTTATGCTCTACACGCTCTACAATAAATCCACCTGTAGAATATTCAGTTTTTTATCCTATGGACTTTATAAGTAGGAAGAAGTAAATCTTTTTTACAAAACTTACCCAGACTGGCATTGTAAAAAGAAAATTCTTTCGATCGTATAAATTCGTATAGCATTTTTGCTGTTTTTTTAACTTTCAAACTTTTGTGCCAGGTCGCCCAGTAGAATCCTGATAAGGACTATTTCAACGCGGACGAAGTCGCAGGAAAAAGCTTCTTTCCTACTTAAGATCGATAACGGGCGTAAAGTCTTGACTTACAAACAATATTGAGGGCTATCTTCTTCCTAACCTGAGGTACCTACCTACCTACTGCTAATCAACGAATTTGTTACGTTTCAGGAAGTTTCGATGTCTACAACATAGAGACCGCATTGCCCAAATTAGACATCGATGCGATCGAGAGTCATTTGAAGGCTGCAAAAGAAGCTGAGAGAAGGGTGAGTACTTACAGTCGACAAAATAACAGGGACACTTCACTTCATCTTATTAGATTCCAATAGGATAGACTCTACAAACTGGGCCAGGAACATCTAATAGTGCCTACTTATTACAGTCTTCCTATAATAACTCCTACCTTTAGTATCTAGGCACCTAAGTACCTACTGTTCCAAGTTGTCTTTCTTGCTACATGTGTACCTATTTAAATTCACGCGCCAGCGCAACTAACGGTTACGGTATATACGGTTACATTCACGTCTATCACATCGCGCCGCAACCATGTGTAACTGTTTGATAATTATCAATAGCCAGTAGAACCAGCTTTCTACGGTGATTCAATTCAACGCTCGCAGGCAGACAGCCAGTCTCTACAGAGTACTCAACGACGTGCGAGCTCCAACTGTGAACTTTGTTTTGTGAAGTTTTGTTGTGCGCAATGGCATCTCTGCCATATTTTAATTCTGAACAAAGACATTACAAAAAAGATACACGTTTTCTTTACGATTTGTACACAATTACTTACGATAACCACGAATCAGTCGACAATGTTTGCTGCCTTGTAAGTTTTTTACCTTCCTTTCATTTTCTTGATCTGAAAGTGTGTCCATTGGGTGCGTTCCAAAATAGGTCACGCACTAATCTGTAGACTTGTCTATAGAGTGGAAATGGAACACACCGTGTCCTGTCAAATTGACAGGATGTGCCAACCCGTAAACAACAATCGAAAAGTGCCATATTTTTTGCCAAAATAACTAGAAGACTGATTAATTATAAGATGTTCGAAGGACTAGTTACTAATATAAAACGAAGGTTTAGTAAAACTTCAGAAATCCACCTGGATGGAGTAGACATTCCGGAGAAAACTAGCCTAAAGAAAACTCTTCATTTGTGGAAGTCAAAACTGGTCGTGAAGAGTGAATCGAAGCTCAGTGTGAATCCCTTGGACATATATGACGACACGGCATTGAGCCCTAGGGCTACGGGAGCCGCCGCGTGCGCCCAGACCGAGATAGAGTGGCCAGCGATTGCTGACAATAACCCTAACGTTTTAGACCAATTCACACGCATTGTGACAATCTCTTACGATCCACATGCTTCGTCTTCAGCTAAAGTAGGCATTGTGTTCCTAGACCTAATAATTTATAACATTTAACCGCTTGATTGGCGTAAAAAAAAAATCCAGTGCCCTCAGGGCGTCTATGAGCCGAAGTAATACCAATAGGTTAAAGAGGAAAAAAAAAACTTGTTGCAGTTCCTACCCTCAATATTTAATAAGATGTTTATTGTCATTTCCAGAAGCGAAATGACCGGGAGGAGATCCGCCGTCGACTGGCGATGGGCACTGAGACGGATGAGTACTACAGTCTTGGTCACGTTGACCGTCCCGGGAAGAAACCCAGCCTACAGTCAAGACTTCAGAGTGGTGAGTATTGTTAATGGTCAGGGGTCATCTGTAAAATCATGGGTCGATGTTCCTTGTGCTACTTTATTGCTAATATACGTGGAAATAATATTTTCGGGCTCATGTCATTTGTGGTTCTATCCTCTTTGTGAATTAATTATTTTGGTAAAATGCAATTGAGTACTTATCTTGCCCTTACTTGTACACACGACAGCATGTCGACCCTTACATGCTAGCACTCTACTTGGTTACGTTACCAGTGACTTTACAACAAAAGTGTATAGTCTGACGTGCTGTTGTGTGTACTTGTTGACATTCCATCTTCATATCATTATTTGTGTCCTACATAACATTTGTCTTGTCAATAAAACCATTGTATGGTGTGGTCAAACAGGGAGGAATCTACAAATATGTTTCATGAACGAGACAGCTTCTGATAATGAATCTCAAGCATCGGACGTCGAAAAGAATATTCCCACCTTTACCAACAAAAACCTGAGCAAAATGAGTATCTTCAGTAAATCCAACTATAGCCTCAACAATCATCCATATCAGACCAGACCGCTATCTGTGAATATTTCCAAAAACGACAAAATCAGTACAACAGTAGTACAAAGTGGTAAGTTTCCTTGTATTGTTTTGTAGTTGTAATCATTGTTTGGTCAAATTATGGTGCATTCAGAAAAGAAATTAATTGTCAGTGTTCCAGAAAATGGTAATGTGGTTTATGCATCAAAACAATAATATTGTTAGTTTGTATTTCCAATTTCCATTTCATACTCTGGGGGGTCTTTTGAGGCAAAGGATATTTTTATAATACTATAAAAAATTCATCAGTTATGTAGTCTAGTGAATACTCATTCTCCAGTAAAAGAGTTCAGGATCGCCCATCATATGAATAAAGAGTACCGATTGGCCCTACAACAGAATGGGTTATATTTGGTATGAAAAATACACTTTACCATTACTTACTATACAACCATTGACTTTGATTTGACACTGCTTGTATCATCATCATCATCAGCCCACCTCTGCCCACTGTTGGGTATAGGCCTTTTTCCCCTCACGCCACCTCTCACGGTCCCTAGCTATCCGCATCCATAGACCCTCCGCCGCTATGACAATGTCGTCCGACCATCGGGTTGCTGGTCTTCCGACTGATCGTCGTCCAGGGGCCTTAGCCTATAACACAATGGCGTGTCAATGGCGTCCTAGGTAGATAGACAAAACCGGGATTTTTTCGTTGTTCTCCTTCAACCCGCGAACTGATCCTCCAGAATTAGAACCATAATATTCTTTGCTGTACTTCAAAAACATTAAAAGGACTGGCACTCGACTGAAAGCATTAATAAATCGTAATTGAAACCGTCAACCGGGAGCCCATTTTGGCACCATTGCGTTACAGGCTAAGGCCCCTGTTCTCGGCCGCCACTCTGTCACTGCCCTTGTCCACCGGCCATCTTCCCTTCTCGCCAGGTGTCCTGCCCATTTCCACTTGAGACTCGAGATTCGATCACCGATATCGTCAACCTTATCCGTCATCCGACGTCGAACTGCTTGTATCACATTATAAAATTGTAACAAAACAATTTCAGGAGCCAAACTAAGGCCGTCATCTCTTTCCCTGAAGACCACAAAGTCCCGATCATCTCACTCTCTGGGGCATATCGAGCTGAGGGAGTCAGACTTCTTTGTACTTCAGGCCACGCTGCAAACTGAGGCGAGGGTCGCCTTGGCACAGGCCAAAGAAATGGCCAGAGTACAGATGGAGGTAAATTGACCTTCGACACAACTTTGTACGTAACTATAAGGTTTTGTTTACCTGCCCCCGTGGCACGACATCAAACAACGTTTTGTATTTCTATCAAATAATAATTTAAAATCTACGTAACTCGCATTTGTGTTTGGGTTAATATATTTTTTTTCTATACTTTTTATCATCTTGTGCTTAAGGTCTCCAAATGAGAACCGAAACTAGTCAGCTACACCGGCATAAATAAAACTAAGTGAAACTGCGTACTAAATACAAAACTAGTGCTTACTTTGCTAGTGCAACTTTGAAGCTTTTTTAAGCTTTGATTATCCACACACACATTGAACTTGATTGTAAGACAGTGGAAGACCGTCCGTCCCACAAAAAACAACTCTTGGAGGTAAAATCCACTGAATGGCATGGAGCATTAAAGCTTAGTTAGGCCAATGTAGACAAAAAACTACCATCAGTGCCATTCTCATCAACTCGCCGTCACCGCAATGAATACACATAAAACTTCCAGGTCATGGCTAATACCTTTTGTTGTTTTTTTTCCGGCAGCGCGAGCGTCGCGGCCGGGCCGTGTCGCCTGTGACCGAGATGCTCCGCCGAAGTATGGAGAAAGCCAACGCGCCGCTCGCTGCCGACCGGCGCCGCGTCTCGCGTCATCTACTCACTGACATGAACATCGCTCAGCTGCAGGTATAGACGCTTATGGCCATTTTGCATATACATACATTTTATCTTCTACTGCTCTATCAATGCTGAGGATCGCATGACCATCATTTGAAGGTGGTGAAGAGCAGAGTAATCCATTGAGTTCTATCACTCGCAATGCGGATCAACTCGCGCAGGTGTTTTTGCTCCGCAAATGTCCAGCTAGCCTTTGAAAACATACCGGTGATAACAGGCTTCTGCATCCGTCTATCGTGGAAGTTATTTGTGAGATAAATAGAAGGTGTAGGTAGGTAAACCAAGCTGAGCGTAACGGTAATTAAATATAGAAATCGTTGTTGCTATTCATGTGGTTCTTCCTGCTTGTTTGCCAAGTGGGAAGTCGTGATTCTCACTTCAGATTATAGTTCTGTTCGGTATTTAATTTTTATTGCTCTGTGGTGTGTTACACGGTCATGTATTAGTTGAACTAGAGAGAAAGGTTAATAAAATTGTAAAGAACAAACTAACAGTAAACTTAAATAGTTACATTAGCGTGAGATATTTCGTGTGCATGTTAAGCGAATGGTCAGAGAACGCCTTTAGGTACTCGGTCTTATATTTTGACGTAAACGCCCGGCCTTGAGGCAGCCCGGCGAACGCTGACTCACCTCAACATTTTACATTACAATGGATTAAAAAATATAACAATGAGTATTGTTTGACCTCTGTCTGATTCGCGCTTTTTGTTTAAGTTCGTGGGCGTTTATAAATGCTAATGGAGCACTTTATGCCAAATATAACACCACTAGCGTTGTAAATTAGTTCGAATGTGGTCAATTCCTATACTGTTAGAAGTTGAGTATGTCTTAACGACCTTTACGCAGATATGAAGAATGCATTTGTGAACACGCTATCTAGCTGCTAGTATTCTTGAAATACCTAAACTAAGTAACTTCCGCGTTTTAGCTACTTAGTAGATTACATTTTGCGCGACGATTGATATTTGGTAGCAAGGAACTATTGCTGAGTTCCTTGCTGTTGTAGTAAGAAACTCAAACATTTTCATTCATAAGAAATCAAAACTATCTAGCTACATTTTCTGGGCCAGGTTCAGGGTTGTTATCTCTATTTGAAAGACGAAGCGCGCGTCGGGCCGTCATTTTTTTAACCGTTAGGGGTCAAAGGAATTGAATCATCTAAAATCCGGCTACTTGACAGCATGATTTCTGTTCCGCTTTCATTTAGTCGTTCTTTATACAGGGTGTTAAAAGACCGCCAACAAAGCGGGAAACCACGTATTGTCCTCATCATAAAGAACATTTTTGCCCAAGGAACTATGCCTGGAAAATCAACGGTTTCCGAGATAATAAGGTTCAAAGTCGGACTTTCATAAACTTTTTTTTGCAGAATCGTATTCAGTATCTAGTTCTTAACGTATCTTCTTAAGAAGCCATATCAAAATTATGAATATTTCCTTCAAAAAATGACGTTACAATTGCAACCCGCAATGTATTCTAAACATCGCCACTTTAAGCTTAAGTAACATAAACTTATACCTACGCTTGCGCAATATGACTTCTGTGCGGAATACATCCATTGCGTGATAAAATATTTTTCAAAATTTTAACCTAAACAACCAAAATCATTTCCCAGCAATAATTTATCGAAAAATTACTTTGTTTTGGTGTCTAGTATTCGTGGCTTTCGAGTCTGTTGGCGGTCTTTTAACACCCTGTATATCCAGCCCATAGGTAGAGCCCCCTGCTGGGCATAGGACTCTATCCAGTCCCTTCGGTTAAAAGCCTCCTGCTACATGTAACAAAACCGTTCTCCTTCCCAGGTGATAGTGAACGAGCTGCACTCGCAGATCGAGTCTCTAAACGAGTCGCTGGTGAAGCTGCTGATGGCTCGCGACGAGCTCCACATGGGCCAGGACTCCATGCTCGTCGACATCGAGGACCTCACCCGGTACCTGTAAGTAATCTACAGAAGTCTTTCCCCAGCTATCTCAACTCCACCCTCCAGTTGAAGGAACAGGGTAAAATAATAAAAAAATATAAAGTTCAACAAAATAAAAGCCAATAAATTCGACGACTTACTATGAAACTATACAGATCTGCGAATTGTAAAAAAAAAACAGATCTTCGAATTGTGAAAAAAATCTCTATTGTTTGTTAGGTAGGAGCTTCTGGCAAGAAGCTTATTATTTACCGAAACACATCTTTGTGACAGTGTTCTTACGTGGACTAACCAAATATTACAACAACTTTCCCTAAAAACTGTTTTCTATGATTGCCTGAACGTTAGTGAAATAGAGGTCTAGGTTTCACCAAAGTTCACCAAGACAAGTACCTACTAAGTGGATTGTAAAGTAATTAATTTTAAATTTTTCTATTAAGTAACTCATAGTCAATTATTATTTATTATAAGTATTTTGATTAGTTAGATTAAGGCGCTGTTCATAGACGATATTTAGGTATTTGAGGGGTATGAAGCAGAGGAGTGACGGGGTGGGAAGCCACGCCCTCTGCGGGGCGCTGTACAGATTACAAAAATAACAGATCGGAATCCCGCCATAGTAACGTTCGGAACTTAGACAGACGTCACCATGACGCCAAGTGATCCACCGCCGCGGCAATGACGTTGAACAATTAATAAGGGTACCTCTTAGCTTTTTTTCTAGTTGGATAATGATTGATTGAATAATAATACCTAATGCTTGCAGATCTTGCAATAGATATTTTGGCTAGCAGACGAAGAGCGTGAGTCGTGGGCAGCTGCGGCGTCTGCAGATTCTCTTTCGATCTTTGTATCCAACTTTACTGTTGCTTGCTAGTTCAACGCGCGATAGGTAAACACGACAGCACGTCAGACTGTACACTTTTGTTGTAAAGTCACCCGTAACGTAACCGAGTAGAGTGCTAGCGTGTAAAGGACAACGTGCTATCGTGTGTACTTACTAGGTACACACGACAGCACGTCAGAGTGTAAACTTTTGTTGTAAAGTCGCCCGTAACGTAACCGAGTAGAGTGCTAGGGTGTAAAGGTCGACGTGCTGTCGTGTGTCAGACTGTACACTTTTGTTGTAAAGTCGCCCGTAATGTAACCAAGTAGAGTGCTAGCGTGTAAAGGCTGACGTGCTGTCGTGTGTACTTACTAGGTCCGTCGACCTTTACACTCTACTCGGTTACGTCACGGGCGACTTTACAACAAAAGTGTACAGGCTGACGTGCTGTCGTGTGTACCTAGTAAGTACACACGACAGCACGTCAGCCTTTACACGCTAGCACTCTACTTGGTTACATTACGGGCGACTTTACAACAAAAGTGTACAGTCTGACGTTCTGTCGTGTGTACCTAGTAAGTACACATGACAGCACGTCGACCTTTACACCCTAGCACTCTACTCGGTCACGTTACGGGTGACTTTACAACAAAAGTGTACACTCTGACGTGCTGTCGTGTGTACCTAGTAAGTACACACGACAGCACGTCGACCTTTACATGCTAGCACTCTACTCGGTTACATTACGGGTGACTTTACAACAAAAGTGTACACTCTGACGTGCTGTCGTGTGTACCTAGTAAGTACAACAACAGCACGTCGACCCTTACATGCTAGCACTCTACTCGGTTACGTTACGGGCGACTTTACAACAAAAGTTTTCACTCTGACGTGCTGTCGTGTGTACCTATCGCGCATTGAACTAGTAAGCAACAGTTGGATACAAAGATCGAATTTTCCATTCTGCCCTACTTATTGCAGTTCTCCTAAGTTTTTTGGTAGATCGCTTATTGGCTAACTAAAATTTGACAGTCTTGCCCGGTCGAATGCATCGCAAACCCTGCAAAAAGAGTTAAGATCTTTTGTAACTAACACGTTATATTTGATAGGACTCGATGAAGGCAAATCTGCGGTCGGTAAAGTCCGTTCGCTATCATAGTGACACACGACGGCAATCTTGGTTCTTGGGATACCAACTATTTTCGAAGTATCTGTGATGGGCGCAGACATATTCATTTCAACACAATGCTGATGGACATTACCTAACTAGAATTTGCTAAAATGTTTTACAAAACCTTCGTCTTTTAATTTTTGCGTCATTCGAAGTTGCATCTAGAGGCACCTCGCTGTCCTCACACGGACGAAAAAACTATCTTCACGCAGCGATCGACACTCAATACAAAATACTAAGTCACAAGCACAACCTTTCAATACGTCTTCTTTGACGAGCGGCGAGCCAAATTCACTGGCGTGTTTGCGCCGCGTCGGCTTCCTTTAATTTCTTTTGTGAAAAGCCGCCGCGCGCCAAGGCGGCAAATATCAAAGTGACACTATGATAGCGAACGGACTTTAGCCGTCACGCGCGGGCGTAGGTAAGGCAAATCCGTGGCAGGTAGCCGTCGCGTGCGGCGTATGACAAAAAGGGGTAGGTAGGTACTCTGCGATCTTGATGACTACCAAATTAGGTAAGTAATAGGTAGGTATGTACCTACACACGACAGCACGTCGACCCTTATGCTAGCACTCTACTCGGTTACGTTACGGCGACTTTACAATAAAAGTTTACACTCTGACGTGCTGTCGTGTGTACCTAGTAAGTACACACGACAGCACGTCGACCTTTACATACTAGCACTCTACACGGTTACGTTACGGGCAACTTTACAACAGAGGTGTACAGTCTGACGTGCTGTCGTGTGTACACACGACATCACGTCGACCCTTACATGCTAGCACTCTACTCGGTTACGTTACGGGCGACTTTACAACAAAAGTGTACAGTCTGACATGCTGTCGTGTGTACCTATCGCGCGTTGAACTAGCAAGCAACAGTTGGATACAAAGATCGAAAGAGAATCTTCAGACGCCGCAGCTGCCCACGACTCACGCTCTTCGTCTGTTATCCAAAATATCTATCTATTGCAAGATCTGCAAGCATTTATTATTATTCAATCAAGCAACAACCAAATAAATAAAAAAAAACAGAAAACCAAACTAAGTTTTGACAGTTTGGCACGTGATTCACTTTGTTTGGATGAACGTCGATCCCCGGTACGGACGAACTGTCAAATTGACTATGTAAACAATGTATTCAACGCCTGCGAGAAAAGAATAGCACATTTACAACATCAAAATCGTAAATACACTAAAATCGCGAAATATTCACATATCAAACCCTAGAATTAGGTAAGTGCTATCAAACACACCATTTTTCGTGTTGTAAATCATGACAGTTTGCAAAATATTTTCGTTGAAAAAAACAAATTCCCAGTACTAACTTCCTCAGTTTTTGTATGAAAATTTCTTCAAATCTATTACGAACATCAACACGAAACTTGCCTTATAAGATAGCTCTTACCTAATTCTAGGGTTTGATATGGCAATATTTTCGATTTCTTTAGTGTATCTTGCATGCGAATGCAAATAAGAGATGCGTCATTGCTATACTTCTCCCGCAGGAGTTTCACTATCCACCCTGCCTTAAATACCTAGTAGTTAATTATTACTGACGAAGGAAGGCTACTTTGACTATGATTTTTAGGGGACGAAATGGGTTGCTCCACTTACACGAAATGGGTTGCTGTAGTGCCCAAGACATATTTAATGTTTGGAGAAGCTTTTTATTAGATATAACGTAATATAAATATTATTTATAGGTAGTATACATTCCTTTACTCGAATGTGTATAAGTATAACATTCTATTATATATTTTTATCGTTATTTTCAGGGGAGTCAAAGAGCAGACAAAGAAGACAAAGGGACCCAGTAAGTCTGGAGTTAGAAGGCTCACATCTTTCGTGCACAAATAAGTACGTACCTACCTACAATCTATGCTATAGCTGGATTACACTAGACGTGCCATTCCGCGCGAGTGGAATAATTTCTATCTCCATTTCCCTCTCTAGTATACAGTCATATAAGTGAGATAGAGAGAAAGAAATTAAGACAATCGCGCAAGATAGTTTGACTAGTGTAAACCCATTGAAATCTTCGTCTATAAAAGCCTACTACTGTATAGCGATATTGCATATGGCGATCCCTAATACAAAATTCAAATTAGGGACAATATTCATCACATCTAAACACTATCGTCGAAATGTAGCGTAATTCTACTATGATATCTTTATTCATGAACTATGTAAACATATAGAAGCTATTCATAGATCTATTTCACTGATCATTCTATTCCGTCGCGGTTCTCTGACTCTACTATGATAATAGATAGTTATTATAACTATATAATTGGTGAAGAGCGGGTCTAGAAGGAATAATGTGCTCTGCATTGAATGATCTGACCAAAGCAGTAGCTTTTAACCCAATAGTAAAGTATTCGCCTTCTGGATCCGCCGATGTTATTGTATATTCACGATAGGTACATGTCTGCTTTAAGTATAGGCAAATTTATTGGATACCCACCTTGGAAGTTATAATATTATGTGATTTATTCGCGATTAGGAGAGAAGGTATTTTTTCATAATAGTGCTCATTGTTAGTGTAATCACATTTTATTCTTATAGGCATGTAGATATCGCACATGCCGATATTATTGTTTACATTGTAAACCAGAGGCTTGATATTGGTACTGTTAATATTATAAAAATAAGTTATTGGAATGCATAGGTTGGGGATAAGTGAACTACCCTTGTCTGAAATTATTGTATATTAATATTCTTATTTCAGTATAGATGACGCAACAGTAGACTGGCTTTTTTTTTTGTATCTATAGACCGTGTTGGTAGGTCGTAAAAATCATTAACTACTACCAATCTTGATATTCCGCGTGGCTTATAGATCAAAGTATTCCACAGTAAAACGTATGTATTTGGAGAGCGTCTATACCTTCTCAACAGTTGTTTATTTATAGATAGAAAAAAATGATTTGGTTTTAACTTCTTGGGTCTTCAAAGATACGAGAACAATTAGCGAAAATATCCCAGAAAGACAGATTTGTCTCTGCCCTGATTTGTCTGTAAATTAAATAATGTGTAATATTTTCAGACAAGGTTGTACTTATTATTATATTTTGCTCAAGGCCTCTCGATTACGCTCTCTTGGAACTGTGTAAGTCATGCTCATTATAATGATGTTAAAGTCAGTTTTGAGTGCGCGAAATCCTTCGTTCTCACTCGATCAAGTGTCGGTAGCCGTCCCACTGATATTAACCAAAACAAACTATAGGTGCAGTGTTAGAAAAAGTGCAAAAGTATTATCCTCGTCCACGTCCTTAATGTTCTAAAATTACTATCTAATATTAATAAACAGTTTATCGTGTATTCCAATAACTATGAAATTGTATGTTCAATATAACGAATGCATTATAATGTTATGTATGGTCATTCTCGGGATCTCAATACCGGTTTCCCTCGTTTTTGTTAAGCGCCAAACCTAGGCACAACTAGCCCCGCCAATGGAAAAAACATCATATCTTCTTTTTGGATGCGTTTTTTTGCTAAAAACGAAACGTCAAATTATAATCCCTAGGCTAATCTATTTTTAGGACCTGGGCCCTTAGCCTGTAACACAATGGTGCCAAAATGGGCTCCCGGTTAACGTTTTCAATTACGATTTATTAATGCTGTCGGTCCAGTGTCGGTCCTTTTAATGTTTTTTTAGTACAGCAAAGAATATCATGAGTCTAATTCTAGAGCATTAGTTCGCTAGTTGTAGGAGAACAACGAAAAAATCCCGGTTTTGTCCATCTACCTGGGTTGCTATTGATACGCCATTGTCTTACAGGCTAAGGCCCCTGATATGAGAAGATATGATTTTTTTCCATTGGCGGCGCTAGGTGTGCCTAGGTTATCACCAAGTTGGGTGATGCAAATTAGTTCCTTTACAAATGTTTTTGATATTTTAGTTATGCTAGGTTATCGATAGTTACCATTTTGTGACCTTACTGATTAGTTCGCAGTAACGGCAAATGTATTTAAAAAACGTAAACAATAGAAGTTTCTTCGAAGCTTCAAAGGTACTATTTACTGCATTTGACGTTTATGCTGCGTTTGTTTTGTTATTTTTCCTTGCGTCTTAGTCAAGTGCTATTATTATGGGAGCAAACTAAATATTGATTTAAGAAAATCTGCGGTGGCCACAATTTGTTTCAAATAAAAATGCAGGGTAGTGGCCGCTAATACGTGCTAGTTTACATTTAACTATATTTTCATCCTTCTTTTCTATAAATTATTGAACCTATTAAATGAAAGGATAGAACCTGATTTTTTCGATCATAGTCGATATGTACCGAGCGAAGCCTGCGAGTTAATCGATAGCAGTGTAACATCGTTGCAACAAATAGTAATGTTATTGGAAAGATTACATTACAATATCTATAAGAAATGATACCTTACTATGAAAGGTTTGCATTTGTAATCAAAATGTGCAACAGTGTTTAACTCGCGGGCTGTTAGTTAGCGTAACTAAACCCGATGCAGCTGTTTGCTCCGGGGGCGTACCTAGGGTCTGAACTAGGGGGAGGTCAACTCGTGAAAGCACCCTCCGGAACGTGCCATGGGTGCCCCGTATGGCCAGAGTCATCTTAGACCGTGTACATAGAGTACAAATTAAATGCAATTTCAGGACTGTTTATAAAATTGATAATAATGTGATAGTCTTTTAATAATAACTACACTTACAAATTAACAATAATCGGAATTAAGGGAGCTTAAAAAAACGAGCAACCGCTAGTTCCAACATAAGAGAGGTTACTCTTATGTATTTGACTCTGAATCTAGAGAATAAACTCGAAATCAATCAATCCTCCCAAAACATGTCGTAATGAAATAGAACTATGAGAGGTAAACAATGGTTTAACTAATATTTATTTACTTAATATTTTTGACAAATTCGGAAATACAAATCAAATACCGAACACGTACTAGATCTTAAAATCCCGATCATTGGTAAGAATGTAAATAAAACTAATGTTAAAAGTTGGTCTAACTAAATAACCTGAGTTGGTCTGAGTGCCGGAATAATTCATAGGGAATAGGTACCCCCTTTTCCCACCTAGGTACGCCCTTGCCGATCTCTCGAACGAAAAACTAGTTAGTTCCTTTTTTTATCTACGCAATAATAAACAATAAGTCCGACTGTTGTTTTGTTAAGTTAAAATAATCGACAGCTCTTGTCGGTTGTTCAGTGTTTAAACTATCATTATACTCTGTCTGTACGGCGCCCTGTAACGAGCATACGCGGTCGAACGCGTTGGCGAGTGGTTTCTACACGCACACATACAACGGGTTGTAAATTTCAATTGCCAGCTATATTTTCGCTGATAATACTTGTCTGAAGAAATGTCTTCGGTTGTATTTCTTTTTCATGTGACGCTATCTCCATTTCGATCTCTGGGAGACACGTTTGAAGCGAAACGTTTATTTACATTTTACGCGGGCGTTGTATGTTTGTTTGTACAAATGATAGTATTAACTCGATACTAGGTAAGCAAGGTGTTGATCTATTCAGCTGATTGTAGATTGTTACCGCTGGTAGTCGTAAAGTTGGCTTTGAGTGCTTCAACAAATCTTACCGACATGTGATAAATATTAATATCGGAAATAAAGGAAGTAAAACAAAATATCTAGTTTTATTACAAAAGTACACTGTAGAACCTTTCATATTAAAGTATACATACAGGGTGTTAAAAGACCGCCAAACAAGCGGGAAACCACGTATTGTCCTCATCATAAGGAACATTTTTGCCCAAGGAACTATGCCTGGGAAATAAACTGTTTCCGAGATAATGAGGTTCAAAGTCGGACTTTTCAAAAGTTTTTTTTTGCTGAAATGTATTCAGTATCTAGTTCTTAACATACCTTCTCAAGAAGCCATATCAAAATTATGAATATTTCTTACAAAAAACGACGTTAAAATTGCAACCCGCAATGTCTTTTAAACATCGGCACTTCAAGCTTAAGTAACATAAACTGATACCTACGCTTGCGCAATATGACTTTTCTGTGGGTTACACGTCCATTGTGTGGTAAAATATTTTTCAAAATTATAACCTAAAAAACCAAAATCATTTCCCAGCAATAATTTATCGAAAAAGTACTTTGTTTTGGTGTCCAGTATGCGTGGCTTTCGGGTCTGTTGGCGGTCTTTTAACACCCTGTATACAGGGTGTTGTTTTGGTCAGTGACACCCGACTCAGGGACGATAGTTTTAGGTACCAACGCTTGAACTAAAAATAAGTATTTGATTAAAAAAAAATTATGATTCACAAATTACCTTGTTTGTTTGATACACTTTATTGCACACAAAAATAAAAAACTTAAATAACATTATAGTGAGAAACCGTGTACAAGGGCATTGTTCAATTTGTTCTATAATAACTGCGACGTGCGGACACCCCGCGCGCGCGATGTGGCGCCCGATATTGCGAGTGCGGCCGCTAGCGCTAGTAATAGTAAGGAAGGCCACAATTTAATTATTTTTGGGTATTTTTAAATATCGGTGAAAAATAAATAAATAAATAAATACCCAAAAATAATTAAATTGTGGCCTATAATTAGTATCGTGTAAATAACCGCCCCTGCGTCGGGTGTCACTTTAAACAACAACACCTTGTATAAGGATCTGTATATTTAAAGTCCGGGCCTCATAAACATTTCAAAGTAAAAATGACTGGGACTCTTTACAATGAGGATTTCGCGTTCCGAAAAGTAACTCAATCGCGCGAGTTTACAGCGACAACATAATGGCGGGCATAAAGAAATTCAATTTGTTTCGTTTTCACGTGATTGTGGTTATCAGTGAGTCAATTAACGGGAATGTCCTAAAAACAATTAACACCGGGGGCTGTTCCCACAGGGATGGTCGCCGCCGCCCTTGCCGGCCCCGCGACCGTCACCTCGGTGAATCCCCACCTGCAGACCCAGGTGCAAGCAATGATATAACATCTAATCAACAATTTATTCGTCCCTCCATCCTTGACGCCCTAAAACTAAAACAAGCTAGACGCTTCAACGATTGCTTAGAGATATATCGCTTCCTTTCTCTTGCGAAAAATTATTTTTTTATCGAACTTACGACCCATTTATCTTAATTGAGCAATCGTTGATTGCGATTCAATGTTTTATTGTCGAATTAATTTTCGGGAATGGGCGTTCGGACACGTTATTGCGACTGATAGGAATCGCTGGCCCACTCATCAACGAAAATAGATTTTTCGTGGGAAGAAACTTAACTGGCGACCACTTCGACGCAAAAAAGGGAAAAGTTTCTTCATAATTAGGTATACTTAAGCAATACCTTCCCATTACAAAATTCTTATGAAGATCCTTATTTATTTTCGATCCCGTAAAACTTTATTTTACCTACCTACGTATCTTTAGGGGTAGCCTTTACTGAAGTGGTACCTACTTTTCATCGGTAAAATTTGGCAGATGTATAGTCTTGTGTCTTTATTATTGCCTACGGGTGAGTAGGTTTCCCCAAGTAAATTGGTAGGTAGGTAACTATCTACTTGGGGAATTTTTAATCCTCAGTGTGACAATTCTTTAACGGTTTACAAGTTCACTGACCCCAGCCTTTTTACGGCTCAAAGAAACACCTAGACGGGTAATTTTGTGGGGGCTAATAAAAGCGACGCAAGAGTTATCGGGCGGTTATCTGTGCGCAGGAGCATGCAAATCAGCGCGCGCGCCTGCGGGCGACATGCGGGCGAGGTGGCTTCGCCGCGCCCGTCCGTCCGTAGGCATCATAGGGGAGGATGCCACTTTATGTGCTTGGCGGTACTAAATAATTGAAAGGCCCAGTGAAACAGTATCTATCTACAACGAAATAATACGATTGGAGGTATTTATGTCTGGATGGCCTAAGGCCCAGTAAAAAAACACCATCATAACATGATATTACCTACCTAGGTACACAAGACAGCACGTCGACCCTTACACGCTAGCACTCTACTCGAGCGACTTTACAACGAAAGTGTACTACGCTTTAACGTGCTGACGTGTGTTGCTACCTACCTCATGTTTCAAAAAATTCTACTCTACATTCCTTCCCATGTATCACTGGATGGACGCAGTCGCAAAAAATGCAATGAAAAGGACGTAGTCGGAACATTGCAAGTCACCCAAATGGAGAGCGGTACCTTTTGCTTGCGGAGGGTACGCCACGGTCCACTTCGGCTCTGAGCCAGTGTCGTAAGTATCCTCTCTGAAGGTAGTCTGATCTTCCCTCGTCTCCTCCTCGTCCGTGTTGAGTTCAATGTCAATGGTAGGGTCGCTGCGGTTTAGCGATACGGGCATTCAACGCCTGCCTCGGTTAGCTTTAAGTATTATATTATCTACAGCCGTAAATAGTTTACACCTCGTAGTAGGTACTGACGCTGTGGTTGCACTTTTTTTTCATCAATTTTTATTTAATAACCTCAAAATAAAAAAAAAATCATAACTTTTTTATTTTTGGTATTAGCTCAAATTTTTAAATATGTTTGTGTGTGTAGGTGCATTTACATAGCTTTGAGTTGTTAAAACATTGTGAAAGTGAAAACAATATTTAAAAAATACTTTTCTCCCGCCACAGCGTTCACATTTTATTAATTTAAAAATCAACGAAAAAAAATTTTTGGTCATTTGTGATCCCTATCACTGGGTGCTATTACCCTGTAAAAAGAGTTAGGTACTTTTGTAACACCTTGTATAATTAACTCTACTTGCTGAAATTTTAATGGTTTTAAAGCCAATATTTTTTTACACTGGTGATTCGAAACCAAATTCCATAATTTAATTCCAAAATGCACAAAAATATAACATCACGATACAACGTCTGTCGCTAATCGACACATAAGTAATCGAAATCGGTTTAGAATCACCAGTGTAACAAAATGCCTTCGCTTTAAAATCACTAAAATTCTAGCGTGTATAAAATAATGAAAATACCTAACCTTAATTAAATGTAAAATATTAGAGCCCACAAAGCTAAATCACACTAACTCACTCTCATACATATTATACTTACCTTGAAAACACTAGCCACCTGAATAAAGACAACTATAATCTATCTTTTTGTAAAGTTTAATTTCAAAAACGATTTTCTAATATTCTAACACGTTCCTGAAACATTGTAAAACCGTGGGTAAAACGTATCTTAAAAATATTTTTTTGCAGCGCCGGCAAGGGGACATACAAAATATTGCATAATCATTTTGTTAGAACAACTGTCCCCTTGCTGGCGCTGCTAAAAAATATTTTTTTTCCAGACTCAGCGAAGTCTATTCTACAGCACATCGATCCTTACACGATAGCACTCTACTCGGTTACGTTGCGGGTGACTTTACAACAAACGTATACAGTCTGACGTGCTGTCGTGTGTACGATAAAATAATTCTAGTCAGTAATTCATATAATATTAAAATTAAATAATAGTTAACAATCAAAAGGTATCCATCTGCCTGTAGTTTGTGGTTTTATCAAACCTTTGAAAACAACAGTGAAACTGTAGTTCAGCGCTACAATGTTACAGCATCATAATGGACATTCGACGAAACGATGATTACATATCATCATTCCAATGTTGCGGCTCTGCATCTGCATGCAATTTCAAAAATTCTGCACGGCTTAAATGGGCTGTGAACATTATAATCCGTGAGTGGGGAGCACAATGAACCCCGTCGACCGAAAAATGATTAACAGCCGATTACGGTGACGGATGGCGCGCACTGGCTTCCCTCGCCATAGATCTAACAAGCTAACCGACTGGATGTTTAGCAATAACGGTCGATCATTAATGGTATCATTGGCTAATGAGAACTTGAACTGGTACCAGTGAGTATAGCACAACAAATACCTACTTACGTAGAAAAAAACGTTAAAAGTCGTTCATGCCGATTGGGCTGTCTGTTCGTAAAAACTTGAATTTGGCTCTATCAATTTGACATCAAAGAAGAGGTCATGTCAAGCCATTATTTACCTTTATATCCGCTACAGCGGTAGTCGCTACACCGTAAGTTGTACAAGGCAATAAAATCAAAAGTGCTATGCTACCTAAAAATAAGTAGGAAGAAAAGGAAAAGAAAAACTGGTATCGTAGTAGAGCTCTATGCATTTTTCCATCAATCTAGCGGTAGTGGCTCGGGGTAGAAAAATCTCCCATTGCACTACGTAGCACGAACAGTAGTGCCACGGTGAAAAAAGGAAGGCAATTCATATGGAATACGTAGATCTCTATTTTCAAATTAGAGTTACTTAGAAAGCTTTTATAGGGGGCTAGCGTATAACTGAAATGGTTCGGTGTCTATGGCGTTCATCCCTGAGCGCGCAGGCAGAGGCGCATGCGCACGTGCCGCGACATATGGCGGCGCCATACTGTTTGTTCGCCAATCATAACGGACATATTTCATCAGATAACGGCCCTCGCCGCTTCAATCTAAAACAATGCAGAACCGATTAACGTGTCGTCGAGGGGATGGGGTTTGATAAAATAAATACGAACAGAAGTTAGAATAATAGTTATTTGTTATGCAAGAATGCAAAATTATTGTTTGCGGCGAGTGTTTGTATTGAATATCGAACTAGCGAAGGTTTCTAAAATTGAGCCGCGAGCGTAGCGAGTGGTTCAAAAAAAGAAACCTGAGCGTAGCGACGTATTCAGAAGTACGAGACGCAAATAATATTGCATTCGTACGAAACACAAAACTTTTAATGTCACAGAAGCGAGGAAATTATTTTTTTAGCCATGCTGGACAAACTCTATAGACAACTACTTACAGGCAAAACAGGTGAGTCAAATAAGTTCCTTTTAAAACCATATTTTACTGTAGTTACGGCTGCCGCACTAAAGATTTGAGCTTCGTTGGTATTAAAACCATTATTATTAATTTCCTGAAGTGTATTTATCCAGACACAAAAATTATGTAAATAATAGTTATTTGTTATGCAAGAATGCCAAATTATTGTTTGCGGCGAGTGCTTGTATTGAAAACCGAGCTAGCGAAGGTTTCTAAAATTGAGCCACGAGCGTAGCGAGTAGTTCAAAAAAAGAAACCTGAGCGTAGCGAGGTATTCAGAAGCACGAGACGCAAATAATATTGCATTCGTGCGAAACACAAAACTTTTCATCTCACAGAAGCGAGAAAATGATTTTGTTAGCCAAGCGGGAAAAACTCTATAGACAACTACTTACACGCAAAACAGGTGAGTTAAATAAGTTCCTTTTAAAAGCATATTTTACTGTAGTTACGGCTGCCGCACTAAAGTTTTGAGCTTCGTTGGTATTAAAACCATTCGTTTTATTAATAATTTCCTGAAGTTTATTTATCCAGACACAAAAAAATATTAAATAAAATAATGTTTTTTTTTCCAGGTGCATTCTGAACTTTTACAATATAAATTAAAAATTTCTAGGAGATAAAAAATTAAATTAGTAATATCGTTTGAAAAAATGTATTTAACAAACCAAAACATTTGAAACTATTTGAAAAAACTGAAGCGAAGCATTTTTTTCGCTTGGCTAACAAAATCATTTCCTCGCTTCTGTGAGATGAAAAGTTTTGTGTTTCGCACGAATGCAATATTATTTGCGTCTCGTGCTTCTGAATACCTCGCTACGCTCAGGTTTCTTTTATTGAACCACTAGCTACGCTCGTGGCTCAATTTTAGAATCCTTCGCTAGCTCGGTTTTCAATACAAGCACTCGCCGCAAACAATAATTTTGCATTCTTATAATTTCCTCGCTTCTGTTCTACAATACAATTACATCTACAATTCTTCTACAATAATTTCCTCGCTTCTGTGACATTAAAAGTTTTGTGTTTCGTACGAATGCAATATTATTTGCGTCTCGTACTTCTGAATACGTCGCTACGCTCAGGTTTCTTTTTTTGAACCACTAGCTACGCTCGTGGCTCAATTTTAGAATCCTTCGCTAGCTCGGTTTTCAATACAAGCACTCGCCGCAAACAATAATTTTGCATTCTTGCATAACAAATAACTATTAAACAACTGAAGTGGTCGAATATGACCTTTGTTTTGTGAAGATTTTGGAGAGAACTGCTTACCCTAAACTACAGGTTTTACCTTCTTTGGAAGCAGGGCACCCTTTCCTGGAATAAATTACTATAAATACTTCATAGCGTCTGCCCCTGCATTATCTAAAATATCCACCGTAAAAATAACGGTTTTTAAATGTCAAAAAATAGATTGTTCATTTCAATAAGGGCTATTATAGATTGTTTTGACGCTGTGAGGTTGAGTGGAATTTTTACATAATAGAGGCGCTGAAGGCCGTAAACTATTATTAACCACTTCTAAACATCCGTGTACGACTCCTTAGCTTCAACTTCCCTAGATTATTCTCACCTAGTAGAGGTGCGGAAAGAAGATTGGGTCTTTCACCTAGTTTCGTCTTCTTCACACTAGCTATTTGATTTTGAGATCTTGAGATTATATAATAATATGTCATAAATAGATGCGGGTGGCAAGAAGGGGTAAACCCACTAATGAGTAGAGCTTTCCTATTCTGAATAAGTGATGAATATCATAATTATTATGCTGACGGAGGCAATAAGTAAGTTCCCAATTTCGAGTATTTAGTGGATAGTACTTCTGTTTGTTGTGGTTGAGGGAAGGACGTGAGATACTATTGTTGTTATTTATTATCATTACGTCATTTCATCTCGTCACACACATGATGTGAGGCTGCAGCATGTTTGTGATGCTCTAATTTGTTAACCCAGGTTACACCACAAAATATCATATTCTGTCGTGGAAGGTAAGCCTAACTACAAAACAGTCGGCCTTTTATACAAGGTGTTACAAGAGATGCTAACGCTTTTTACAGGGTCATGGTACCTGATGATAGGGATCCCAACCAAAATATTTTTTTAGTTCTATGACGTTCCGTTGATTTTTAAATAATTAAAATGTAAGCGCTGTGACGGGAGAAAAGTATTTTTAAAATACTATTTCCATAGATTTTAACTATGTATTAACAGCCTGAAGCTATTAAAATACAGCTAAGCCAACAACCATGTTTTTTAATTGGAGCTGAATCCAAAAACCAAAAAGTTTTGAAAATTTTACAATTTTGAGGTTATAAAAAAAAGTTGTGTTTTTCAACTTTTTTTGCAGATTTGTCATTATGTTGACCAGCAGGTTACACCCTGTAAAAAGAGTTAGTATCTTTTGTAACACGTTGTATAGAGGACCACAAATCTGCAATAAACAAATACAACAAAATCAATAAGACACATATTTTTAAATGTTCTGAAATTTCACCCCTAAGTAAGTCGGGGTGTCAAAGTTTCTACGGGAAAACATTTTATTTAATAAAAAACTAAGGCTTTTTTGCATCTACGTAATGACATGGTTTATACAGCGTCCAGTGGCACTTTCACTCACACTAGATGGGTGAAGAGACCACTCGGCGCTGCAGTTCCTAGGACATGAAATGATTTGTATAAAACTTGGATTAAATACTCTGCAATAAAATCCATTATTTAGACACGTGTTTTTTATTTTCTTGAAATTTCAGCTCTAAGTGGGAACACCTACTGGGAACATCAGCCCCTCTACCCTTGACGCATGTTTCCAATGCGGCCGCAATATGGCGCAATTTACAAAATTTAATATTTTACAAATTAAGACGCATTTTGTGGTTTTATTGAATAAAACCGCCTTACCTTTGAATAAACATTACAACATATTTAAAATCAAAGCCTTACTATGCGAATTCAAAGAGAAATTAATTTTTAAACTTTTTCAATTGGATCGCAATAGCGTCAAGGGTAGAGGGGCAGGACCTAGAAAGCTGAAATTTTGTACAGAGGGCTCCTTTATGATGAAGACAAAGAATAATGTCGGATTTTCAACTCCTAAGTGGGTAAATCGAGATGCCAAAGTTTGTATAAGAAAAAAAAATCGGGGAACGGGGTATTATAACGGGGAAAAAATCTAAGACTGCCCGGACGAAGTCGCGGGCAAAAGCTAGTTCCCATATATTAGCGCAGGGCCGACCTTTGAGCGTGCCAAAGCGTTCCTTAATTAAACTTGTAACATGACACCACCTGCCCCTTATCCCTAGCTACAAGCAGTAGTAGGTAGGTACCTACGTGTAGCTGCTACAGTCGCCAGAGCATGCTGAAATCAGCTGCCTGGGGACGGGCTAGACGGATCAAAACAGCTGTAAGCGCATGTGCAGAAAACGTGTGTAAGCAATAAAACATCTTCATTTATTTTAGCGTCGGTTTTATGTGGTCAATTCAAATGCACTTTATTTAGCTGTCCCAGTAAGTATAGGATTGGAGGTAAATCGAGGAGAGTCATTTTGTTGATCGTAAAAGGGAATTAAGACGGGAGGTGTTATTTCATTGTGTTTTTTTATGAAAATGACGTTTAATTATGGTCACCGTGGGTCATTTAGAAAGCGAAGGTCGGGGGCGCCGTTTTAATTCAATGAGGCCGATAACATGCAATTTGGCGAAACATCGGCGCGCGTCCATGGGGGCACAGGGGAGGGGTCACAAAGGGGAGGGGAGGAGCATGTGTACCGCCATATGGCAATCACGAAGTTCCCGTGCCAAGCTAAGCGACCGTGTCTCCCAAAACTTATAAAACTTTTTTGCCTCACCCCAGAAGCTTTTTTGAATATCAATACAAAAACTACATTATTCTATTTTTTTAAATGTCATAAGGTGCCTCTAAAAACTCCGGTGCGGTTTTGTTTTACACATGTCATGCTGCGAGGTGAAAGCAGAGTTTTTGTGCGTACGCGTCGGTTTGTAAGTGCGCGATGCCCGTTGATGTCTTTTGTATGGCGCGCGGCGCGGCGGAGCTGCTCGGTGCGCGGGCGACTTCAAGCTTGGCTAAGAAGCGAGGATTTTATTTTTATACGCTGAATTTAAGAACCATTATTTTAAATCGGCTGAAATTATTACGTTCTGTTGTTTACTATAATGAAAAGAATACTATGTTATTGCCGCGAACGTAAAACCGCCGAACAAAATTAGCTCAGCTGTTTAGCTTTAAAATTTAAAAAACTTTAAGGACGTTTGAATTTCTCTCCACGGTGCTATCGTCCAACCTTAAATGGAGAATATTCATCATTTCCCAAAGTTCAGACTTGATCACGACCTTCAGACATGAAGGTAAAAGAAAAAAGGGAATTAAAAAAATATTTGGGAAAGTAGTTATTATTTTTAAATTTATAATAGCATTTTTTATATAGCAAAATACTAAGGCCTTTGCATCTACGTAATGCCGTAATGAGATGATTTATACAGCGTCCAGTGGTACCTTCACTCTCACTAGATGAGTGAAGAGACCAATCGGCGCTGAAGTGCCTGGCACATTAGATTCTTTTCAAAGTTACGTACATAAAATTTTGTGAATTTGAAGTATCAAAACCATTCGCTAACGGTGAAGCAAAATACATTAAATACTAAAAAACTCCCTCAATGTGGGAAAACTATAACGTAAAACGTCTTCCCGCACGTGTTGCCGTTAGCCCGGATCCTAGCGCCGTAATGTAACGACTTCGCAGTGTTGAAGGCTTCTAATGTGGGCTTCATTAAAGCTCTATGTGTTCTTCACGAGTCCATTGTCATGTCTTTAACACGTGCGTAGAATTAATTAAATATGACTTGGAGTTTTTTTATTTTAAATTATCTGGGGTTGATTGGGAAGTTGATACGACAACCGAATCGAAATGTCATACCTACAAGTTAAATTACAACGTAGTGGAATTTTACTTCTCAGCGATTCAAAGCTCTTAGTGGTTGCTTTGAGATAGCGTAACGTTTAATGGCGTCTAGTATTCCTTGTAGAACCTAAGGAGAAATAATATTTTTTATGTGCACAAGACAGCACGTCGAGCACTCTACTCGGTTACGTTACGGGCGACTTTACAACAAAATCATGAGTACCATAATATTATTATTATGTTGGTATACTTTTCAGATTCACGGGTCCATGGGGACCCGGTCCTTTGAGGCTTGCGTGGGGCCGAAGCCAACAGCACAGAGGCCTGATAGGTGTATCTGCCGGATTATTATTATTTATTAATACACTGGCAGCTTAAAGCTGATGCGTGTATATCATTTAGTGCACTTTTTAAATACTATTCATCATATCTTAGCTTGTCAGGCCAATCAAAATCTAAGACGAGCATAGACGTCCAATCCCTATAACTTTTCCGAAGTAAAATAATTTAAAGGCCACAGAATCCCTTATTGAAAATCATGGGTATATTCTATCTCAGCAGGCATATCTCGAGCCTGTCAGTTAATAGGTCAATGTGTGAGATGCTGAACCAGTCCGCGGCGGATGCGCGCGCGCAGACCCGTCAATTAAGTCGCGGTGCGAGGCCCTTCCTGTGCGTTCACTTTCCTTTTCACTCGCAGTTGCAGGTTTGTAACTGTTCTCGCCAATCTGCGTTGGAAGGGCAAGCTGGCCAACTGGGTATTCAGGAAAGAATTTTTTGTGTGTTAAAAACCTAATTGAAACGTGCATGTTTTCGATTTTAACGCGATGGTAGAGATTAATTGGGCGTTGTACCTAAAATGATGTTTTATTTGGGAATGAAATCATAAACATGCAGGGCTGGGCCTAGGCACCAGTAGGGCCTGGCCCGTCCGTTAGGGCGACACGCCGCCGGCCGCCGGCGATTACCGGCCGGCTAGATATCAGCCATCCCTCCCACCACTTACCGGCTAACCCATTTATACGCCGCGTTGAAAACAGGACTAACTGAATTAATGCAAATTTATACTATAAAAATTGTCGCAGGTGCATCGCGACGGGTTCCAGCGCGGCCGCTCGTCGGCTTCGATTTAACGCGCCCGCGCAACCAACGCGCTTTATTTATAGCCGCGAATGCATCAAACTGATTACCACTCGCAAAAGCGTGCAATTTGGTGGAAAAAATATTCGGTGCGTATGTCCACTGCGAAAGAACGACAAATAAATGTGGCACATTAAATGGATGCCTTTGTACAACTCTTTGTTTTCTTTCGTAATTTGGTCCTTACGAGTCCTATAATTTTGAATGAAAGGCTGAAATTAAAAGGACTTAAATACTTAATGCGATCTTTACAAAATGATAAGACCGTGTTTAATATCTAGAAATATAAAAATCTTCTGGAGTTAAATGGACTAATTACACACTCGTAAAGCCTTTTACAATCTCAATAACGGCAAATCGGCAAAAGTACAACATGGTTGTTAAATTACGTTTTATACGACCCAAGTCCATCGATGAACAGTAAAATACTTTGATAACTTTGTTTGCTAGGATAATCTCGGTGTAAAAACCTTTTATGGGTAATACTTATTTGTTGTTGCAAAAAGTGGAAGTTGCTAGTCGGGAGGCAGATGTCACTGGCAGGCAAGCGTCTTCTATAATAGTGCATCGTACAATCATAACAGATGAAATTCATGACCGGTAATTGTGGCTTTGTTGCGACGACGCCACATGCCATCGGCGGCGTGGACGCGTAATTGCGATCGGTTTTCAATAATTAACCGGCCTAGGCACAGGGGCGCGGAGAGCGGGTCGAGTGGTCAAATAAAGCCCCTACCTGATGATGAATGTCATCATCACAATGGATGGTATCCCTCCAGGCATAACCTAAGAAGATGGGGGAATCTTGCGGGAGGATGCCAATGTGGAGCTACACAGACAACATCGCATTTTAAAGCCTGCCCTGATGCTCCACAGTGCAGCTGGCATGCCCTGATGCTCCACAGTGCAGCTGGCAGGACCGCATGGAAGAATCACCCAGCGCTGTTAAAGTGGCGAGTTTAAAAAAAAAAGACGCAGAATGGATGGTTATATGTATTTGTAACAGGTACTCTCGGTTATCTCGGTAGCTTCAAAGAACTTTAGAGGTTACATTTCTAACTGTGGGAAGGTGGACATCACAGATCGCGAGTAGGCCCCCGGCCATTTAATCTGCAAACATCTTTATTATTTTCGTTGATATGCGTAAGCCTTCTCGGTAACGAAGCCATGTATCTATGTGGAAAAGCAACTACTTGGCCCTCTCTTTATATAGATTAGGTTTCTTTGCGTTGAGTATGCTGTAGAAATACCTATGGAAATCGGAATGCCTTTGTAATATCTTAGGTCTTCTAGATATAAGAGCGTAAAACTTGTTGAGTTAATTAAGCTTTTTCTTCACCTTGTGGCTTGTGCGGCTTTAATGTGGATAGAGAATTCTTTATTTTAAACCATTGCAAAGAAATTCTTAAAAAAATACATGTGGCAGTGTTACCTCAAAGAGCGATTTCTTCCGGACAACCTTTGGATGGACAGGATTGAAAGCGGAAATCGATGACCAGAGGCGTTACCCTTGACGCTATTGCGATCAAATTGAAAAAGTTTTAAAATTCATTTCTCTTTGAATTCGCATACGCATTCCGCTTTGATTTTAAATACTTTGTAATGTTTATTCAAATGTAAGGCTGTTTTATTCAATAAAAACACAAAATTCGACTTATTTTGTAAAATAATAAATTTTGTAAATTACGCCATATTGCGGCCGTATTGGAAAAATGCGTCAAGGGTAGAGGGGCAGTAAGAATACATAGATTTGCCTTTGCGCTGTGTATTTGTCTGTGTGTCTTTGGTAAATTCGATGTATTTTCTTTTGTAGGTACCTATACAAATTGCAGTTCTTACACAAGCACGAAACTTATACTCAAATATATCTAAGTTTAAACATGTAATTAGTAGTAGTATAAAAATAAGCCAACTTTTCAATCTTTGCCGGGCCACAGTAGCCATTCAATAGAAGAAATAAACTAAAGTCAAGACTCGGTATGCGCACGTTCATTCGGCTCGCAGCTCGCAGTGACGCGAAGTGGAGCCTCGGGCGAGCTGCGCGCGCGCAGGCACGCTTACTGCAGCCGCTTCCCTTCAGCTTCTGTACTTCTTGACCCATTACTTACGTTTAAGTAAAAATACTAAAATCATAAAAACGGCTAAATCGATTTTGATGAATTCTAGCTCGATTTTGATGAATTCGAAATCGGCCCATTATTTTAGGAGGTACGATGTACGGATAGACAGATAGATAGTCAGATACACAGACAAACACGTCAAACGTACAATACTTTTGCGTCGGGGGTAAAACATAGTTGCACTCACGAGCGACTTCTCTCAATGTAATATGTTTAACACCATACATACATACATCACACAGAGACTTGGATAGCCCCAAGAGTCATCTACCTCATGCTTTCCGTTTGACTGTACTTTTGAGAACAACCTTTGGAATTATTAACGTTAATTAGAGCAGAAGAACTTAGTAAAAGAGCAACCGGAGACAAAGAAAGGAAAAGAGAAAGGTTCAACGTTCAAAATATTTCGCTCCAATTAGTTACCATAAGTTAGTGAAATACGTAGAGTTCGGAGTGGGCCGCCCGACGCAATGTGCGCGTGCGACCTTTACGCGCAATTATCCGCAAGCGGCGCGGCGCGTGCGTCTCCACTCCGCACACACACCCGCTATCGACCGTCTAGACAGCTTACAGCGATTCAAACCCTACGATTGCAAAATGAAAGCTTGGTCGCTGCGTTCCTGAAGTAAGAATAGTTGAAATCAGAAGTTTAACCATTAGCCAACTGCTAGAAAGGGTTTAAGTTAATCGAAAAATTCAACTTTTAAATACGACGCGAGAAGTGCAGGTTCAGGGCCTGATTTTAAAGAATATGGAATGATGAACAGTCGAAGAATTTTTAAAGGAACTATTTTCTTTGAAATTTCCAGGACGAGGCCTCATATTGTTTACGTATCTCTATAGTAGCGTCTGTATCGCAGTGGGCCCTAAGCAGATATGGCCAGTGCTACTTTATTATCTAGATTATGTATTCCGTTAAAAAACTACACATTTTTATACTAATGACTGACATGGTTAGGTTATACTTACAGTTGCCTCAAACTGGATTACAGGCTGGGTTTTTTAAATGACAATCATTATCAAAGCCTTCGTTACAGTCTAGCTAATAAGAGCCCAGTTACCCAGTTTTCCGGTAGTTCCATGAAGCATTATTCTTGGGATAGATAAGGTCTCTCCTTATTAAACGAGTACGCGGAGGATATATGCATTTCAGCAGAATAATATGTTGGCCTAATGTAAGCCCAAGGGGTCAACAGTATCATATGTCACTCAATCAAATTGTGTATTTCCGTAGCTGACATAAAATCCACTGCCAAAACAAGTTACATTTAGAAGAGTTTTCTAAAAATCACTCCCTCAAGGTGCACGGGACACTTGCGGATGAAAGCCAGTAATTTATACACATATCCAAGTAACTATACGGCACCAGACCACAAGCCACAAGCACATTATCCAGAGGAGAGGTTTCGGTCGTCGTTTACGTGCCGCCCCGCGGCGTAGCGCCATAACGTGCCAGCGACCAATCCCAAGATTAATACGACAATTTTCAGCCGCTTTAATAATACTATTAAAGTAAAACTCACAATAATAAGTAGCCGAGTGCGAGTTGGTCTCGCGCGGCAAGGGTTTCGCATCGGGCGCTACCACGAATCAATTGACATTTGGCATTTGTTTTTTTAAATAATCATAGAAACGATGTTGTAGCGGGTCGCCTACTATCGCACTTAAAGTTGACTTACTACATTCATTTGTTTTAATATAGAGAACTACTGATAGATAAGTTTGGCTCAAGTTATAGAGCTATACTTAAGTTACAGGAATGTAGCGATGTACATAAAACGGCCCATTTAATCTTTTATTTTATAATACACGTTTTACCTAGTGAGTGTTGGACACTAGACTAGAGTAGCAAACTAGAATGCTCTGTCTGCAGAGGACGGTAGAGGCGAATAAGCGGATCAGGCAAAGCTGAGCTAAATGTAGATGGGCTCTTTACCATATCCCTAGTTTGGGCGAAACCCTAAAAACGACGACGTCTGCTTTAAAAAGCCAGAGCAGAGAGGAAACGATCGCGGCTGCGGATTAATGGTTGCAATTAAATCGGTTCACTTCGACATCATGCAGTGTAGCGAAGACACAGTAGCTACAACCGGCCGGTGAACGGGACTTCGGTCATCGTTAAAAACGATTTCCATTTCATCTGTAGTTAGCTTATACAGTCTACAATGTAGACTCTACAAGGATGTAGACTCTACATCCTCTACATTCGGGTTCTTGAAAGAACCGGTGGCAACTTTGTAACTGACTCAGAACCTGGTTATTGTGCTTGGGAAGAATAATTCAATCCCCCTACAACATGAGTGTAAATCTTACTAGCCCATGGACAAACTACATTTGCATGCCGATAAAACTCGAACCGTGAGAAAGGCGATTGCAAATTCTTCAAATTCCCAATTACCTACTGGCGTAAAAGTATCGGGACTATAACGGGTCGCTTCCTTAAAAAAGGTGGGGAACAATGCGGCTTACCGTTGGGGCTCATAATTGCGGTCAGCGAGAGTGGTGTCCTTAAGGCTGAAAGATAGCACCGTGGCGTGAAATTCAAAATGTTCACAGTTTTTTACATTTTGTAGCTAAACTGAGCTATTTTTGTTCAGCGATTTTTCGTTCGCGGCAATAAATCAGTATTCTTTTCATTATTGTAAACAACAGAACAACATTAGTCTCTTCGATTTTATTATGTGTTCTGGTCTAAGACAAGTTTTTTGGGCAGTGCCACTGCTTAGTAGACCAGAACACATAATCGGCTGAATTATTGTTGTTCTGTTGTTTACAATAATGAAAAGAATACTGTTTTATTGCCGCGAACGAAAAATTGCTGAACAAAAATAGCTCAGTTTAGCTACAAAATGTAAAAAACTGTGAAAATTTTGAATTTCCCGCCACACTGCTATCATCCACCCTTAAGGAGTGAATTATCGAGGTTTGGCCTCAGATTGGAATCAATTAAGGGAGGCGAGGCGCTCCCGGTCCCGGCGTCCTTCGCGTCACCTGCCCTCGCCCGCTGCGACCTGCCGGCGGCGGTTGACAACACGGCTATGTGTTTGGACGATTTGCGTTGTGTGGCCACGAATTGATACCAATATATTTCAAAACATGCATAGTACGAGTAATTTTCTTTAGTAGGTATCTTCGATATTATTTAGTCGCTGAAGAGCGAGAAATAGTTGACATCTACTGGTGATAATAAACAACTTTTTCATCTCTCATGCTCGGAAAGTACGCTGTTACTTTAAACGATCGTTGAAGATCCTTCTTTAAACCACTTTGTATTTTTGTGCGCTTTGAAATTTGAACTTGAAGCCCTAATAAAAAAAAGGAACTCCTTCAACTTGTAGCGTTGCCTAGCAACGGGTTGTGGTTTTTATGACACTTCAAGAAGACACGATTTGTAATCAACAACCCGTTGCTGGGCAACGCCACATACTCCTTTGTGAAGAAGCAAAGAAGATGGAAACTTCTGAATCTGCCGGTTTCTGAATTGAGAAATTCGCTAAGCAAATTGGTAAGTATCGTCCTGTCTCTGCAGATTTCTCACAAAAGAGCGTGACAGAACGATGGTTAAGTATTTGCTTAGCAAAATTCTCAATTCAGAAACCGGGCCTATGTCTATTGTTTGTCACGCATGGCTAGCAAAATCATTTCCTCGCTTCTGTGAGATGAAAAGTTCTGTGTTTCGCACGAATGCAATATTATTTGCGTCTCGAGCTTCTGAATACCTCGCCACGCTCAGGTTTCTTTTTTTGAACCACTAGCTACGCTCGCGGCTCATATTTAGAAACCTTCGCTAGCTCGGTATTCAATACAAGCACTCGCCGCAAATAATATTTTTGCATTCTTGCATAACAAATAACTATTATTCTGACAGTCAAAAGAATGCGGCATAAGAAAAGTATTGAGAAACATTATTTAGGTACTAGTATCTACTGATCCTCGGATAATAAAGTCTGAACTTCTTACGGTTCAGTTTTGGTTCAGTTACATGATTTTGATTGGACCAATCAGTTCGTCAACATAAACTATTTTAGGCTCCCGGACACCTCTAAGTTCTTGACCGGACTTGCTCTCGTCTAAAAACTTTTTATGCATATGCAATATTATACTTTTACTTAAAATTTTAAAAACCAATCTTACTGTAGATAATCTAGTCGTTAATCTAAAAATGAAGATCCAACACCAATATATAATTCTACTATCTACTGCTTTCATTAATTCAATAATTAGTTATCTCTTCGACATAATAATAAAGAAAGGTTGCGCAGGTAACCTAGCAGTGTGAATATTTACAAGCGAGTCTCGTCGGTATGTCATAGCGATACGAGCCGACACCTCCTCGCTAGTTAGCTATAATCACGGTCAGGTGTAAGGTGCCAGCGGAGAAAATAATCGCATAACATCGGATACTTTATGCAGTTGCAATTTATTATCTAAGTAGGTATCGTTACCTATGAAGGTACCGCTGAGCAGAAAGAGGTAGGCACGGTAAAATATTCTTCAGATTTTTTACAGACATAAATGTGAGCGTATTGTAAAACTATTTTACGACCAGGGTTTTATTATATTCGCAATATTTTAAAATAAAAACGAAATCAACTCAACTGTTCATTAAACCGCAGCTGATGGCATTAACTGCGTCCTAACTGGCCGTAAGAGCGAATAAAGGCATGATTTACCAACAGTAGTTAAAATACTCATTACTCGGGACATGAATCGGCGACCGCAAGAGCCGCGGGCGCAGTCTCCGACATCTTCACTGATGGCAGAATCGCGCGCCGCCGCCGCCGCCGCCCGAGCCGAGTGAGGCTCACACACAACACAAACAAAAACTGAACCATCTTTTTTAACAAATCAAGTATCTCCATTTAAAGAATAGTCTCGTTACACTGAGTGATAGCTTCATTCCATTTTCATATTACGACATGACACGTTTGCTTTATATTATGCACATATTTGCGCACGCACTCCAAAGAGAGGTCTGATCCCTCGGATATGCTAAACGCTATGTAGAGTTGCTATCCACCTTTTTCCAGCAATTATGCGGTAGAACTAGTATGGTGTTTGGCATTAAAACAAAGGCCCGCTTAATATGGTTAAAGCCGATAAAAACCTCACGCGAAACCTTTAATATAGTGCACCTTTCCAATCAATTACCAGATAAATAGCGTATAGAGCGCATCATCTAGTAGAGCTGCGGCGACGAATTCCGCGCCTGAAGCGTGCGTCTACTTTTTGCAAGCAAAGCGCAGGTGCACGCGCATATGCTATTAAATTGTCAAAGAGTTCATGTAGCGGCGCGCTATGTAGGCAGGTACCTACCTACTTACACCCCTGAATCAAAAGAAGACCCTTGTGTGCGTTTAAACGTTAAAAACTTTAGTAAAAGCAACAAAATAGTCGAAAATCACCAAGCGCACCGCAAACCGACGACGCGTAATAACAGAAATTATTTTCTTTCCGGAAACCTGTTCATTATACGTACTCGTATCATAATAGGTCTAGGTATTGCGATCATAACGCATTGAGAGCAAAGTTGTCAGTCTGAAAAGATTTTTTTGAACGTAAAGCGTGTAGGTGTAGTAATCGAAAACCGCAGTGCGGCAGTCTGCGGCCTCGAAGGAACATGTGCGCGGATAATGGATGCGCAAGAGTCGCGCAATTACTGCAGCCTGAAGGAGAGGAGCGATGCAAGCGCGTAATGAGCGGGCGGAGGCCACGCGCCGCTTTTGTGCGCGCATGCGCACCCAACCAGAGCTTTTACGGTTTCAGCGGTCGCCGCCGCCGCCAACGCCGCCGTCCGCCATATGCTTCACTCACTGTGTATTATGTAAAGCATTGTTGCAACAGCCGTCCTATTTCGAAAGTTATACCTCATGTTTGATCACCTACCTACATAATCCGACTGCTTAAGTCCGTCCCAGATTGCTTGCCCGTGTCACACACAGCACGCGACTGAGAGCGATATTTCAATCATGACATTTGAGCCCTAGGCATTTTTGTTAACACTAATTTATTGCTACCCATCTTTTTGTCGAACATAACTCTTTCGAATGAAATATTTCCCCGGCGCTATGAGCATATTTAAGAATAATCTTTAATAATAAGGCAATAACGCGCACTCACTATGCGATCGAATAAATCATGAATGTTTGCGATCCCACACGCCTAAAATGGTGCTTTCCTATTATTTTTTCTTAGGATCCCTCCCTATTTCTTACGTATTATCCTCACAACGCTTTCTTTACTACAGAAAAAGAAGACAAAAAAGGAAGCTATCCAATAGGGGATTTTCGATAAAATGCCGTTGCAACAGTACCTCCAATTTGGCGCGACTCGTGCGCAGAGCTGAAGAGGTTTGATCAAATCCGTTAAGGGCGCACATGCCGCGGCGGGTGCGCTCGCACCGCGTGGTGAATCTTTCGACTGAGGGTGCTGCTAGTGCTGTGCCACCACTCATATATCAATATCTTGAAGACATATCGATAAGTCTGTAAACTTGAAATACCAGCTGCGGCGTAAGTCAGTCAGACAATGTTAAAGTACACTTTTATACAGTGTGTTAAGAACGTTACCTACGCATGTCAAGAACACTGATAATCGTATATTGCAATGAATAATCTTAATTCTTAATATATAAAACAAAGTTACTTTATTATTTATAACTCGAGAACGGGTGGACTGATTTTTATGATTTTTGATTTGTTGGATTTCCCTCCGCCCCGAATAGCAGAATAACCATTTAAAGAACGGTAAAACTCACGAGAAAAAAATAAGTCTGCGCGGACGAAGTCACGGGCAAAAGCTAGTTTATAATATTAAGAAGACATCATGACAAATGCCTCGGCGCCTCGACCGAGCGCGCTGTACATTTAAGTTATCGACAAAGTGATTAGGTGCGTCGTAGCCGCTCTACGCCGTAGCCACCTGCCGCTCGCAACCCCACGCTATATTTTATTCTACTTAATCGTCCTTTCCGTTATATTACCTGTTTTTTATCCCGTATTTAAAGCAAATATTCCTGTTTTTAAACGCCACAATGTCCATCCGTCCGTCCTATTAACTATAATAGACACTTTTAATTGAGAATCTATAAAAGGTTTCGCGAACTGGAATCCTTATATGGTAGAAGCATTCATCATTGAGAGCTGCGGCTCTCATCTGCCCAATTAATAAAAGTTGACTTTAAGAAATAGCAAGCGGCGACAGCAGCGCGGCGCGGGCAGCCGACGACGGCCCGGCGGTACCGGTTCTGTGCAGCTGAAACATCCTTCCCTCCAAACAGTCTATTTTGATTTCGCTGTTAACCACTACTCTTGCTTTATTTGCTCTTAACATATTATACAGACTTTGATTATGCAGACTTTTTTTATTTTATTTCCATTACTGTCTAAGCAACACCATATGTATATTGTATAAGAAGTTTGCCTGTTTTACTTGACTGCTGAGCCGTTACATTAAAATCGGAGGGGCTACCCTAAGATTTTTTTCTCCGATAGCACAAAAAGTCTGGCCCCCAAGTGAATGCGATCGCGATATCACTGATCCGTCCTCATTAATTCCTTTCCAAAAAGGAATCAAAATTCGAACAAAGGGAGAAAACAAAAACAGTAACAGAAAAAAAGGCTGGATAAAAAGCTGCGCGGGCGCGTGCCGCGGCGACATGTGCACGCGCCGAGGATCTTCGCTAACGGGCCGTGACGCGCCGCCCGCCCCGCGCGCTCCCCGCACTGCCCGCGCTCCCCGCACTCCCCGCCACGCGCCGCCGTTATGTTTGCCTCCCCCCGTAGCAAGCACCTCCGTGCTCTCTCGACTGGAAAACTGAAGCACTACCCTCGCTGCCCTGAAACCTTACAACCGTACCGAATGTAACCAGAGCGCACTGAATTCCCCGAGATTCTAATGCAGTTTAATCACGTGTGAAATTTTAATTACAAAACGATAGCGTGAAGTGAAACGTTCATGCTACGTACTTCAAGTTAGACTTTGTCAACATATTTTTTTTATTGATGTAAGTCGTGGACTATAAATACTAAATTAAAGATCAATTTCTGAAACCCGTCTGGTACCTACAGGCGACGGCACATCAATGCATACTTAAACGCATTCACTTATTCATGAAAAAAGGCTATATCTATTACATAAGGTAAGGACAGGAAAATTTGCAAAAATATTTTAAGATAGATCTGCTATCGACTGTACCTAAGCAGAATTTAGACTCCACAGAGTGAGGAAAACTAGACGATGTGTTTGACATACAGGGTGTTAAAAGACCGCCAACAAAGCGGGAAACCACGTATTGTCCTCAGCATAAGGAACATTTTTGCCCTTGGAACTATGCCTGGGAAATCAACGGTTTCCGAGATAATGAGGTTCAAAGTAGGACTTTCCAAAACTTTTTTTATACAGAAATGTATTCAGTATCTAGTTCTTAACATATCTTCTCAAGAAACCATATCAAAATTATGAATATTTCTTACAAAAATCGACATAAAAATTGCAACCCGCAATGTATTCTAAACATCGGCACTTCAAGCTTAAGTAACATAAACTTATACCTACGCTTGCGCAATATGACTTCTGTGCGTACCACGTCTATTGCGTGATAAAATATTTTTCAAAATTATAACCTAAAAAATCAAAATCATTTCCCAGCAATAATTTATCGAAAAAGTACTTTGTTTTGGTGTCTAGTATGCGTGGCTTTCGGGTCTGTTGGCGGTCTTTTAACACCCTGTATAAACGAAACCCCGAGCGGAAAATCGTTCTGTAGTACAAATTAACTCAGATTTCTTATTTCATTGATGAAACCTTCTAAGCATTTTTCTAAGCACGCCGTCGCCCCGCCCAGCGCCCCGCGACCAATCGCGCGAGGGGGCGGAGCGCCGGGCTCTAAACACGCCGCTCTAATCTCAACACAAGGATTAACAAGGATTTACAGATTATCGTGTTTACATAGAGCCTTCCCAAACACCCCGCTCCTATCTATCCCTTTTAATAAAACCTGGAGCTAGTTCCAGGCGGCCGCAAGCTGTTACGATCCATAATAGGAGAGTTTTAAATGTCACACGGACAGCAACCGCTTATTTGAGAGCATTAATACTAAAATGCAATTTTTCCAGCGCAATGTAACCGACAATTAGCCCGTCTTTACTCCTGAAGGCTTATGCCCGTGTAGATTTAAATAGCATAAAAACTGCGCCTCGTAAAACACTTCGCGAGCGTTAGGAAATTAACGGCCGCGGTCTCTAGATTGACGTTTGTAAACTTAATTTGCATTGAAGAAGAGACTTTCTTGAAATAGCAGAAGACGCCAAGTGCAAATTACGTTGATAATAACCGGCATTGCAGCAACGATTGATCTGATGTAATTTATTTATGGGCAAGGTGTCAATGCATAATAGATACATGCACTGGGCCGCTGAAATACTCGTTTCCCGCACATTGCAGGTCAAGTATGCGTGTAACATTAATTAAAAGCTGTAGCCACTCCCGCTGTGGTGTACAGGAGCCCTTAGAGCGAACCACCTGTCAAGTGGTTCCATCAAAATCATTTCTTTATCGCGCAGCCTCCACAAAGCTTGTTTCTTTTTAGTTGTGTGCCGTTTTGAAAAAGGAACGTTATTGTGGACCGTGGTAGTCGGGTAGGTCGGGGCGCGCGCGAGCCTCCGTCAGTCAGGTGCGAGGCGCCAACCGCGACGCACATCGCATCGCTCCACACATACAGCCTTACACGTACGAACTTCGCGCCAACTATTCGGAACACGACTTTTCAAACTAAAATGTACCAGTGGAAGTTGATTGGAAATATTGACAATTCAAATTAAAGTGCAAATCGACAGTGTGTGACTGTGGAAGGAACACTGCGCGTACGCCGCCCGCCCTTCACTGCAAGTAAGTGCGCGCCCGCCCTTGCGCTCGGGCGCATTGAGGTGCGTTTATGAAACTTTCAACTGACTTTTTTGTTTGTTGTTTGATGTACTTAAATGATTATTCAAATTAATGATACAACAACGGCGTCAATGCAATGAATGTAGTTAAGGGAATACTTATAGGCGTTAGAATATTACAAGTGTTATAAATCGTCGGTTATGTGATGACAGCGAGCGGATGTTATCCAGTTCGCTGTGTGATGAAGATTTATAAGTGCTTTGACGCGTAACTTTTCAGAAAAAGAAAAAGTTCTAGACGGTTAGGTTACTGTTATTTGATGTAGATGTTTTAAGCACGTTTGAAATTTGAAAGCTCTTCGTAAACTTTACCATTTACGTTTATTTACCCAAGTAGGTAAATGACAGAGAAGGATTAGTCCCTATTCAATCGTTTTAATAGGGCTTATTTATATAAGTTTAGGTTCAGAATTAGTTTTGTGAGAATGTACCTGCGACAACCCTCAAATGTTGTTTTATATCTGTAGTGTTCAAGAATCTTTCTTGGCTTGTACACAACTTGTATTTTTAGTAGGTTTATTTGTTGTATGCAATCATGGCGGTTTTCGAAACAACTGTGTCCTACAAATAGTCACAAAGTCACCGCCCGACGTCCGCAAGTGTTAAAAACATGCCTAACTTTATTTCACAATTACAAATATTTAAACACTTCGAATCTACTAATTAATTACTTATGCTTATTACTTAGTAACCAGAGAGAGTAAACTTTGCAATAAAATATTGGGTAAAATTAATCAGACTGCTAAAAAGAAAGAAATAAAGCCTCGGGACTTAAATATTCAGTCTTAGCCAGCGTAGTGCCTTTGCTACATGCTTAAATTAGATGATAGATATTAAGTTGGACGTAGACAACCTTTGCTTTGCTTGCCCAGTCAGGTAAAAAAATATTCGTCTCAAGCCAACATGGTACTTGTTACTTTCTTATGGATGACACACTGTGAATTTACTACAAACTTAATAACCCAATATAACTAAGACGGATATGGGCGGAGTGAAGGCTTCTTAAGATATCCCCAAAGCGTTAACTCCGTTGAAGTCAGTGAATTTAGAATAGGATACGTCCAAGGCATCTCATGGTTAGAGGCAAAGTTGTCACTGTTATGGTTGTCAAAATGTACAAGCCTTAAAAATAATCTCAAACATGCAGGTTATTGAATTATAAAACTTGTAATTATGAAGAAGTATGCAAATAATTTGTCGACTCGTGCAGAAGTTTAAATATGAAAATGCACTGTCCGTAATGAATTTATTCAACTATAATGAATACCTATTATTGCAATGATTGATTCTCGTAGCATTTGCGCTAGTTCCCACTATTTGCAAGGACGGCCAAGAAAGTACCTATTATTGCAAGGAAGTAAGATTATTTATGTAACAGATTTATTTCTTAATTGTATTAGCCGGGATAGCCGACTAGTTTTGACCTCATGCGGAAGTTACGACCAGAAGTCATGGAGGTCAACCTTTAAATCAATATAAATAGGGCGTGCTAGCAAAAGTTTAAGATGTAAAAAAAAATAGTTAAAAACTAAAGAGAAATAATGCTCCATGCATACTTACCTGCAGAGCGGCTTAGACGATTAAACTATTTGATGAAAAATACCAAGGAGTGGATACTGTGAAAAAACTACTTATTTATCCTAAACGCTAGAGGCATACTGCTTAAACCAAATAAGATGACTCAATGATATTAATAGCAGAGACACGATTCGATTCACCCCTAACTTCATGTTCACATTGTTAGAAAAAATTGCAAATCATCCTCAGAGTCATTTCTATTCATTAATCTGTCTAATGAGCAATTTCGTTAATACTCTACCAAATGTATTGTTTTTGCTCCAAACATGGTTTACCTATATGGAAGTCAGAGGTAGCTTATTAGGGTAATGAAGATTGTTTCGCTGGACGCGTGCATTATTAATGCGCGCACGCAGTGAGCGGTCGGCAGTGCGGCACTTCCATTATTGTGATTCTTCATTTGGTTGATTGAGCTTTTAATGCGACGGCGGCGGACGGATTAATCAGAGCTGTCAGCAAATAGGCGCGACAGTAATGACACAAGTCACGTGACAGATATAGCCACTTACGAATTGATCTTTCCGTGCGTAATATTTTGATCTAAAGTGGAAATAAAATCATTTGTTGTGAAAATCACACACCATGGAAATCACATATCTACAAATAGCAAGCGACGCACTTATAATGAACAATAAAAGCTTTTACCAAAACACAATAACATCGCGATGGGCCCTTAGTTGGCGCTGACTCAGCGTCGTTTAGCACAGATTTTCAATAAGACAGACGGTAAATATGATGAAAACACGAGCTGATCTCGTGGCTTAAGTCCAGCGGCTTAAGTCTGTAACGCAATGGCGTGTCGATGGCGTCCCAGTTAAAGGTCAAAACCTTGTTTTTCTCCTACAACGAGCGAACTAATCCTCTAGAATTAGAATCAGAAAATTTTTGCTGTAGTACAAAATCATTAAAAGCACTGATAGCATTAAAAAATCGTAATTGAAGCCAGCAACTGGGAGCCCATTTTGGAACCATTGCGTTACAGACTCAGGCACCAGGATATTTTTTACCGCTGTAAGATAACATAGTAAAAAAATATATACTTAAAGCGAAAATTTGTTAAATACGTATATGAGTAGAGTGGCCAAATAAGTAGAACGGCGGACTCTCAAGCGAGAGGTCATTGAGTCACTAGTAGACAATAGCTGTTACAAAAGCGTTTGCTCACCCTCTCTGTCCGTCCAGGTGACAATGTCGCGGCACGTGCTGCTCTCGCGTCTCGCGGAGCAGTTCCCGGGCGCTGCGCCGGCGCAGTTCCGATTCCCCTCGCCAGAGCGCAGCGTCTCGCCCCGCTCGCCCCCCACCACGCCCGAGGCGCCGGCGCGCCTGGACCTGCTTCAGCTCGGCAACCTGGAGATCGCCGGCAGGGCGCTCAAGCAGTATGCGAGGGCTACAGGTGAGGAACAATCAATCATACAAACAATCAATCAATAGGCGCCAACGCGCCTGGACCTGCTTTAGCTCGGCGACCTGGAGATCCCCGGCAGGGCGCTCAAGCAGTATGCGAGGGCTACAGGTGAGGAATAATCAATCATACAAACAATCAATCAATAGGCGCCAACGCGCCTGGACCTGCTTTAGCTCGGCGACCTGGAGATCCCCGGCAGGGCGCTCAAGCAGTATGCGAGGGCTACAGGTGAGGAACAATCAATCATACAAACAATCAATCAATAGGCGCCAACGCGCCTGGACCTGCTTTAGCTCGGCGACCTGGAGATCCCCGGCAGGGCGCTCAAGCAGTATGCGAGGGCTACAGGTGAGGAATAATCAATCATACAAACAATCAATCAATCGGCGCCAACGCGCCTGGACCTGCTTTAGCTCGGCGACCTGGAGATCCCCGGCAGGGCGCTCAAGCAGTATGCGAGGGCTACAGGTGAGGAATAATCAATCATACAAACAATCAATCAATCGGCGCCAACGCGCCTGGACCTGCTTTAGCTCGGCGACCTGGAGATCCCCGGCAGGGCGCTCAAGCAGTATGCGAGGGCTACAGGTGAGGAATAATCAATCATACAAACAATCAATCAATCGGCGCCACGCGCCTGGACCTGCTTCAGGTCGGCGACCTGGAGATCGCCGGCAGGGCGCTCAAGCAGTATGCGAGGGCTACAGGTGAGGGACAGACAATCACACAAACAATCAATCAATCAATCGGCGCCGCGCCTGGAATTGCTGCAGCTTGGAGACCTGGAGATCGCCGGCAGTGAGCTCAAGCAGTATGCGAGGGCTACATAACAGGTGAGGGAAAATCAATCGACTAATCAATTATTCACTCAAACAATCAATCGATGAGGGCTACCGTTTTAGTGCTCACTAGTTGGCGCCACTGGCGAGTAAGAGCGCTCAAGTAGTATACGAGGGCTACAGGTGAGGGACAATCAATCACTCAAACAAACAATCAATAAATAAATCAATCAATCAGCGCCGCTGCGCCTGGAATTGCTGCGGCTGGAGACCTGGAGATCGCCGACAGGGCCCTCAAGCTGTACCTATATGCGCAGGATACAGGTGAGGCGTTATAATGATCAGGTCATATTGACTAACAGTGTAAGAGAAGACACAGCCGAAGCCACTGTAGATAACATGTTTGGAACTCAAATAGGGTGTAGAGATTTTCTGAAAATCACCCCTGAAGGTTCCACATCACTATAAAACAAGCTGCGGCTTTAAGCTATACAGTACCTTGACGGGTTAGAGAGCTAACACGCTAAACCAGTAGCCGCAGGTCCACGTTTCGAGGACCATTATTTTCTCACTTATGTATAAAATATGTTTGGTACAGAACTCGGCGCGTTGATGTACTGCAGTGGGCTAGGAGCGCTGTACGGCGGCGCAGGAGTGTGGCCACTGCTGCTCCCGCGTCGCTCACCGCCCTACGTCACGCACCACGATCAATCACGGCACACGCCGCCTAGAGATGGTAAGTAAAGCTTATTCACACATTTAAGAGACCGTGGGAACTCGGTGATGGCCAAGCGCGTAAAACACTGTTTTCTATAGCTGTCTACCCAGAGTGAGACGGGGCGCGGGAAAAGTTAGAGGCAAAGCGGCTGTATGAGTCTACGTGAGTTCGTGTCCTTTCGCGAGTATGTAGTTATAGTTGTAATGTAATAGATCTATTTTCCCAATTTTTTTCGTAGTTCCGCTGCCATTTCTACATTTTATTAGCAATTTCAAAAATCTTTTTTTTTCTCACAAGTACAAAACATTATTGATGTTCCCAAGGTAGTTAAACTCCAATAGACAGTGTAATAATGTAAGTAAATAACAGCTGAAAGTAACCCCTTTTTCGGCGCGAAAAACGCATCGCTCTAATTTCTTTCAGGCTATTTTTTTTTGTTATAAAAACTATTTGCAAACCTCCATATTGGTCATCTACTGATATAAACCAAGTTTCAGCAAAATCCAGCCTGTAGTTTAGAAATTAAACCGGAACTACGTTTGTATGGGAAAATGGTGCTATAGCACCCTCTTAAGCTGTAAACTTTTCTATACGCAACCATCATAAACAGGCGCGAAACCCATTCACACTCTAATTCGCCCTTTTACACGAGACTTCACGGCGTGAATGTGTGTAGGCTTTTAGTTATAAGTGCCAAAGCTCAAATTACAATGACGCGATTCGATGAAATGCGCATTGAGCCCGTTGAGAAATAAAAAGATAACTTCCACATAGCAAAAAAATAACATGTTTTGGTGTCGGTATATGTTTGGTTTGCCCATAGAAAAATATTTATTAAAAGAAGAAAAGTTAAACCTCTTGTCTACGAAGCAGTGGCACTGCCCAAAAAACTTGTCGTGGACCAGAACACATAATCGGCTGAATTATTGTTGTTTTGTTGTGTAAAATAATGAAAAGAATACTTAGTTATTTCCGCGAACGAAAAATCGCTGAACAAAAAAAGCTCAGTTTAGGTAGCTACAAATAGTAAAAACTGTGAAATGAATTTCCCGCGACGTTGCTATCATCCCACCTTAAGTTATCTTTTTACCATGAAAAAAAAACATAACCATAGGTTTCTTCGTTCCGTTCACAAATAGCCTGGCCGGAAAATTTAAAAAATGAATGTCAGCAGCCGTCAGAGGAAGTTCTTATTCGTCTTTTGCAATAGCTTACAACTTACAAATAAGTCTTACGTGGGCAAAAAGGTTGATCAAAGTAATAAGAGGTTCAACCTCTTTTCATGAACGTAAAAGTTACCCCTCCACTTGCTCTACACACCGGCTTTACAACATTCTGTTTCAGTTTGTTCTGTTCAATAATGCACACTTTTTGTGAGATTATTCTAATCATACTTTAAGATAAAATACGTCTCACAACTAGCGCCGCCAGTAAAAAAAAAAACATATCGCGTTTTTAGCAAAAAACGCTCCTGCGATTTCTCAACGCGAGGCTTAACTATTTTTAGGACCTAAGGTTTGGATTCCAGATCCTAGAACTTAAGAATGCAATTGATTCCCGCCAAAAGTGGCCACTTTTGGCGAGAATCGATTGCCTATTAGGTCCTAAAAATAGTGAAGCCTCGCGTTGAGAAATCGCAGGAGCGTTTTTTGCTAAAAACGCATCCAAAAAAAAGATATGATTTGTTTTTCACTGGCGGCGCTAGTTCTGAGACGTATGGCGTTTTAAGGTATTTAGGAATCATAGACCACAATCCTTGCCAAAATTCCCTCACTAGATAAGCTTTAGTATTAATTCTAGAAAAACATTTCCCAATTAAAGTGTCTTAAAACTTTGAGGCCACTTGTTGCGAAATCGTGGCTCACCTCGTCCTCCTTACTGTGTGCTCCTCCTCATTAGAATAGCTATCAGTGTAAGTGGAGTGCCGATTAATAACAGCATGGCACGTCGCTGTAAATTACTTGACAGGTCTTTTTTGAGTCGCTTACTCGGATCGTTACTTGCGCTTCCGACATAAGCGCCCTGGTGTACAGCCGCCTTGAAAAGTGTTCACCAATAGATACACTATTTGACAATTTGAAAAGAGAAAATCATTTAACAATAAATTAGTCAGAACATAAAATATTTAAAACGGTAATGCTTTTATGTATAAAATAAAATATAAATTTTAGATTAATTACACCCGTAGACTTAAAACGCTCTCCTCAAACATGTTTTTTTTATATTAAGAAGTAATCGTCGGAAAACGCAAGATTTGGCTTTAAATTCTTTATATATGGCTAATTTCCCTTTCAAAGAACCCATTCTCAAAATTAAGCACAAGGAGTGAGAAACTGTAAAGATATCATTTAAAAAAATCGTTCATTAGCATTGTTTTGTTTAATCACTTGTCGACGTGACTACTTGTTTTTTGCATGAGCTTGTCTTTAAATTATTTCAGTCAAATACTTACGCCCTTATCAGTGGTGGTTTTGGTTACGGTCGCAACTTGATAATAGTTTAAGCAGTATACAAAACATAAGCTACGTGGTAGGTACCTACTTAAGCAAATTACTGTGTGGTTTCACTGTTAAGAAATTGAAGGGTTCCGAAACGGCGAAAGAATATGAATTAATAAATGAAATATTTCGGTGTTATTTTTTTATTTCACAACATGACACTATTTCAAGAAATCTGTTACAAACAACACAGGTGACTAACACCACACGTAAGGTTTTCTTTTCATCAGAGATTTATTTAAAACAATGGGTCTCTACATAATGTGTCTGAGTTACCGTCATAAGTAAATTATTTGTTTACACACAGCTAAGTAAATACTGCACCCAGACACGTCTGTATGTAGTGCAATCTCAGAACAGATGTTATAGTATTTTTTCTTGTTATTCGAGTTTTAGCAATCATTAAGTATATTGTTATTTTAGGATAATTAAATGACTTGGAGGATTGCATAAAAAATCTCAAGTTGATTGGTTGGTGCCCAAACAACTATGGAAGTTGTTTCACAAAACTAACCGACTTCAAAAAAGGAGGAAATTCAACCCGTATTTTTTTATGTTTTTACCTTAGAACTTATTTCTAGGTGAACCCATTTTGATGATTTTTTTTATTTGAAAGGTGGTCTCATGAAATTTGTGAAGATCTGATGAAGAACTACGGAGATGCAGAACGGAACTCCTCAGCAGCAAATCACTCGGAATCAGTGCATAGCTTATTAATAACAAAAAAAAAATGTCTGAAATAAATAACTATTATTTTAATAGTGTACCTTTTCACCAGTGAAGTCGTTTTTAATTTTAATTTTGTACATATTGTATTACTTGACTCATAGGTATCTGCGCTATTCCACAGTCAACATTGACGCAACTGAGCACACTTGGGCAAAGATTTCCAAGACCGAACAGCGTCAGGCCAGACCTATGATTACGTGTACCTCCATATCTACCTATTAACACAGAGGCGGCAAGCGTCCGATTTGACTCCTCTGACTTTACCAGAGTAGAGTCAAATCGTAGAGAGCAAGCTGAACACTTGCACTTGTTATTTGACATAAATTCGTCCTTTCGATTATAACAACAGGCAGAATACTGGAATAATATTTTTAAGAACTGATGATTTAAGTAAATCTATTAAAGCGATATATTTATGTATAAACCAATAAGATACTTGTATTGTAACAATACAAACATGACGTCTGCTCAGCCACAGAGTCTGCTCAGTGGTTATCTACTTATCCATTTTGCCAAAACACGATGTAAATATGTGTAGGTACAAAACAAATGTGAAGGCCAGAGTTTTAACCAACAGATGACGAAGAGGAGCTCCCTCTGAACCTGTCGACGAAGAACCGTCAGATCTGGTCTCCGGGCAGCGCATGCGAGCGCGAGCGCTTGACCACGGGGGCGGAGTCGCCGGCGTGGGACGGAACCGACGACGCGGACTCCATGCCGCTGGAGCTCGTGAAGCGCTGCCAGAGCAGCCCCGAGGAGCAGCCCGCCAGCCCTGCCAGTCCCGAGCCCCGGCGGTGCCCCTCCGCCCCTGAGCCCCACTACCCGCCGCAGAACCACCCCAGCGACTTCAAATTCTCCCTCCTACTCAAGAATGAAAACAAGAACGAAAAAACCTTCCAGGTAAATCGCCGTACCTACACACATAGGTTGTTGATATGAAATCCTCGCTGGAGACGCCAACAAACCAGTTGGTAATCTTAATGGGTTAACGTCGAACACATGCATTAAAGTTAAATATCGCGCTACTTGTCTGCATAGAGTTAACTGTGCAGTTTCCGTTCGAAATGTTTTAAAATAGCTAACCAGTTTTCGATTTAGCTTCCAATAAATCAAATAGCAAAAACTGCCCTTGCCTATAATGAGTGGTTGCTGCGTTGGAACGGGTCGCGCGCGCATCGTTCGTTCTTCTTGCTCGTCTTCTTTCTGACCATTTTTGTCGCTTTCATTTTTTCCTCGCGTCCGCCGCCGTTATAAAAATCCGAATCGGTTTTAATCAAAATTCCGACTTTTAATATCACAGCGCGGCTTCTTGTAATTGGACGAATAATTACCTTGTGTCATACTGCGATAAAAACGTTGCAGACGACGTTTTCCACACTTTATCATTAAATTAAGTGGAAGCGTTCATTCGGCGATTCGGACGTTGATAGGCTTTAACGGATCCGGTTTGCTTTTCGTCTGCAGTGTACACTTATAAATAAACACAGTGTCCCTGCGTATTATCGTATCGTGTCGTCAGTTGTTTTCCTGGTCGTGAGATCTTGATTCTCGCGGGCGCGGCAGCGCGCCTTCGACACGCGTCCGCCACGCGCCGGCCGTCCTTCCATCCAACCAACCCTTCTGGCTCTGACCGCGCTGAAGCGAGACTCTTACTTTTTATACAATGTGTCGTTTTGTTAAGTGACACCCGACTCAGGGGCGATTATTTACACGATACTGAAGCAAAAAAAAAATATATTTAAAAAAATCAGTGATAAATACCCAAAATCCATTAAATTAGGCCCTTACTATTATACTAACGCTTGCAGCCGCACTCGCATTATCGGGCGCCATATTATTATTTTTATTTCAAGCGTTACTAAAACTAATTTCCCTGAGTCGGACGTCACTAACCAAAAAAACACCCTTTATAAATACTAAGTATTATAATAACGATTTTAGTTCTTATAATTATAATTATGCCGAATTCATCTGACAAAGGTATCTAGCAGGTAGGTATCGATATAAATACCGGTTAAGTGCGAGTGGAACTCAAGCACCGAGGGTTCCGTACCACCATTCTATGCATTTATTTGTAATTTTATTGTAATTTTTTTTTCAATGGATAAGTTATGAGACCCTAAAGAATAAAAAATATCTCTGAAAACTCAAAAGAAAAAAAAGTTACAAAATAAAATCCAGTGCCAGGCACAGTCCCACAGGATACGGTCACCCAACTTTAAAATGTGGTATGGAACCTCCATTTCTTGTATAGGGACCCCATTTTTTTTAAAGTAAGTGATATTTTGCAGTTGTCGGATTTCTTCCATAATTTGTACTATAAAGCCATTGCATTTCTTGCCAAATTTTAAGATTCTAGATCAACGGGAAGTACGATATAGGTTTGGATTCCCTTGCGAGGGTCTAAATATGCAGAAACTGCTGCATAAACGTATGTATCTTTTGATTCCGTTAAGTTAAAAGCTTGATTATTTTTTAGGCTTCGATGGCAGTCCCTTGGAGCATAAAAAAACCTGAGACCTGAGTATTTTGATATAAACTTATAAAAGAAAAAGGTCTTGATAGACAGACAGACAGACGGACAACAAAGTGATCCTATAATGGTTCCATTTTTTCTTTTGAGGTCCGGAACCCTAAAAACTGACAGGAGTACTTTACAAAAAGCCCTATCCACTCCTTAAGTAACAATAAAGCGATAACCATATGTGGGCAATCATCCCCCAGCACCTGTGTTGTTTATACGCGAGTGCATCGATGGCATAAAAAGGTGATCAAAAAAGTAGCTGTTTTTTGTGCGGCACGAGCCGCAGCTGCCCCGCCAACTGTCACCCGCGCGACCCACGCAAGGATTTCATTTCTTAGGACTTTGCATCATTTTAATTTCTACCCGCGGGATTAATTCGATAGATTCCGCGCCGCGCCTCGCCGTTATTTCCTATATATCCTTTTCCGAGTTGCGAGCTTGTATTGCCATGAAGTGTTAGATCAAGTAAATGGCGGCATTGAGAGGACACACATTGCAGCGAGTGTACACAACTTGTGCACCTCCGCAGCCGCTAACACCCACCGGAAACAGCTTACTTATTAGCAAAAGCAACAAAATTTTCGTAATCTAAGTAAGAGTTATTATTTGAAACAGTGGAGATCTAAGTTAAGAAAGATGAGGCTTGGACTAAATTTGAATGGATTTTGAACAAACAATACGTAACACAACTCATACCATAGCATTCCTTTGACATCTGATCAAATAAATCTAATGTTAGAGCGTAGAGCCAACGAAGGTCCTACCATCGTTAGACAAAGGTTCCCGTAGAACAATGACTGAGTGAACAAACACTAGCAGGGCTCAACGAATCTAGTTTGAGTTCGCTTTTGTTATTATAATTATCGGAATATTTTGAAGCCACAGACCAGATAAAAATTGTATTTCTCTGTTCTTTGACCGAAGCTTAAAAACAAGTTCAGCCCTTCTACTCTTGCCGACATTTCAGTTCAGCTTTTTTGAATGCATATGGGTCTATAACACAGACTTTTATAAGGAACCCATCTACAATAAGTGTAGGTACCTACTTACTTGTGTGAAATATGCATGTTTTTTGCGATTTAATTGAATAAATTTACTTGATTGTTCAATAATGACTTCAAGAGTCCCCACCCTACCCTCAAGGGCTGATACACCTAAAAACAACAACAAAACATAGGTATAAGAAAAATGCGTTGCTTTAGATACCGAAATACAACAAAGGAACTCGAAGTATTTTATATTCACGCACCATCGAGGAAAAGTAGTGTCTACATGCAAAATAATAACCCGTTGATTGAAATTAATTACTAGGCTGTAAAAAATATTCCATGTCTCAGGGCTAGGTGGGAATGAAATCAAAGAAAAAATGTAGGGAAGGGGTTGACTCTACTGTGTAATTATTTACGTTTCTATTGACAGACTAGCGCTAGGGTGACGAACTTACTGGTCCTCAACCGGCCTCAAGTAAGTAAAATGTTCGATAGTTTGAGATTGTTTATTATTTGTTGATAGAATATAGTTAGATGGAAAATAGATCAAAGTTTTGAGGTTTTCCAATAGCCCATACTTACAGATTAAAATGCTACACACAAACAGTTAGACGTGCTACTTGTACATTTTTATGTACCCTCAGCTTCATCTCAGGCACGCAGCCTGTATTTTTGAGACAGTTTGTATGTGTGGATGGATGGATGGATGGATGGATGGATGGATGGATGGATGGATGGATGGGTGGATGGATGGATGGATGGAAAGATGGATGAATATTTGTTACTCTTTCACGCTGAAACGGCTAAACGGATTTGGATGAAATTTGGAACAGAGATAGCTTAGACATCAGAATAACACATAGGCTACATATTATTACGCTTTTACACTTAGGGTGGTATTCTAAAAATTTAAACAGAGTTTAGACTGTCGATAAAACAGAGCATGTTTTGATATGAAGGGAGGGAAGGTTTATTCAAATCAAAACATGCACTGTTTTATCGACAGTCGACACGACTAAACTCTACTTAAACTGAGTTTAAATAGAGTTCAAGGAGAGTTCTAGTTTGAACTGAGTTTAAACACAGTTAAAGTAGCGTTCTAGTTTGAACTGAGTTTAAGTAGCGTTCTAGAATACCACCCTTAGAAGCAAAGTAAAGCATATATCTATTTTCTGTAGTCCATGCGGACGAAGTCGCGGGCAAAAGCTAGTCCTGTATATTTTTTCTTCTTTATTGCAGGCTTTATTTCTGTTCACATTTTTGTCAGTAAGAATTCTTTTTTCTTTTTTAAATCGCACTCACTTTAAAATTGTAGAGCTTCTTCTATCAAAGTGTATGATGGTGGTATTAGTAGTAGTAAGTAACAGCAAATTATAATGAAAAACAATGAAAAGCAAATTCGTATTTAATAACCCGTTGTACTTGATAATGTCTTTTTTAATTTTACCTACCTAACCCTTTTCCATCGCAATACCCATGCCTCGTGAATAAATTAACGCTGAACGTAGTGAACGCGAGGAAAATAAAGAATAACTATTTTATTGTTATCAATGCTGGTCAGTTATTTTATTGATACACTAGCAGCCCGTCCCGGCTTCGCACGGGGTAGAAAAAGACATTTTAAGACTAATTTTTCTACACCTTCGGTTACATTGTTCAAATTTTACCAAGGATCCCTAATTTTTTTCATGATGAAATGTAGCCTATGTCAAATTGGAAGAATGTAGCATTCTATTGGTGAAATATTTTTTTAAATCGGCCCAGTACTTTTTGAGCCTATTCATTACAAACATACAAACATACAAAAATAGGTACAAATCTTTCCTCTTTATAATATTAGTGTAGATGTAGATTAATACCCATACCCATTATTTTCTTTTTAGGCTTGCGTACCTAGGTATTATTAAGTCTATGCCGTCTGTTAGTCCTACCTGCCCCTCTACCCTTGACGCATTTTTTTTCAATATGGCGCAATTTACAAATGTCTTATTTTACTAATTGAGACGCATTTTATATGTTTATTCTACACAACAACCTTAGCTTTGAATAAACGTTACAACGTATATAAAATCAAAGCATGACTATGCTAATTCGAAGAGAAATTTATTTTAAGACTTAGTCAATATGAACGCAATAGCGTCAAGGGTAACCCACCTATTATACGTAGCGGACTCCACCTGTGTACATTTTGTATGTATGTATTTATTATTGCGGATAGCTTACTAAATCATTACAACAAATAAGTTCATGCAACAAGGGCTCATAGCATGTAGAGCGTATTAAATATCCTATTAATTTTTTCCCGCAAAATGTCTTTGCAGGGTCGATGTCATAAAAATGTCAATCTGAGAAAATTCTACTTTTCGAAGTGAAATAGTTGAGGTGAATTGGTATTTAAAGTTTTTTTTTCTTTGATACCAGTGTAAGCAGTGTGGAAAATGTTTCAAGCGGTCCAGCACTCTCTCTACTCATCTGCTGATCCACTCGGACACCAGGCCCTACCCTTGCCAATACTGCGGGAAGAGATTCCATCAGAAGTCGGACATGAAGAAACACACATATATCCACACAGGTAAGTCAAACTATCGATCAGACAATCAGAGTTTCGAACAAATCACCTATAATTGTCTTTTGTTATGTCACCTGTCGTTACGCACCTATTATTACAGTCTTTCGTCGCTCATTTGTTATTCTGAAATCTCAAATTAACACCTCCCTCCCATCAAAACTTGTCGTAATAGACTGTTAAAAACTTTTGTTAAAGTTGCTCTACATAAGTAGTTAAAGTTCCGTTATGGGTATTTATAAGTTATATTTCACAGTGTACCTTTTGCCTAAGTACTTATCGGAATTTAATTATTTTAATGGTCAAGAAGCTCCTTGAAAGCACACCAACGTACCCATTAGGTACACGCACACCAGCGTAGCCGAAGGCGGCACCGCCCGCGAGACAAGTTCATTAAAACGGAGGAGCAAACGTCCAATAAAACCAATCGAGCCGCGATGTCGTCGCGGGAATTAAACATTAAAATGCTGTGCAATTACCTTTTCGACGTCAAATCGCAGCCGGTTCAAGGCGCGTTAATGAATTTCCAATGAGCAAAAAAGACCGGAGTACCTAGTTATCGAAGCTGGAGCCACCCGTTGTCAATGAAGGGCCGATCCTTGCCCGAGGTCGCGATCACACGATGCTCCTACTCTTTTTGTCGCTGCTAACTACTTTTACTTGGCTACTCGTTCCCAGGCTTGCTCTTATTGATAAACGATCAATCTTGTTGCATTACTTTTAGCAATTTTTCCAATATAAACGGCCCTATTAAAAATGTAGGTAGCTTTTTTTCGCTGACGCATCCTAGTTTCTTGCGTATCCTCATTCATATACTTATTTACTGACTGACGCGAAGCAGTTAAAATGAAATGCCAGTAAAGACGGATTTATTTGCAAAAAACGAACAGCGGCATCAAGTGGCGACGTATTTGTCGTCAGCCGCTCGCTCGTCACGTCTGTCGGAGTCTGCTTCCAATGATTTACGGCCTCCGTACAAGGAGCCCGTCCTCCCGATAAATACCTCATCATCAATATTCGAAAATGCGGCCCGGCCTGCAATTAGCGGTGCAGCCTTCACGGGCCTCCGCGTCCGCGCTGAACTTACGCTGATCGTTCTACGAAAAGGAAAATCGAAATGCTTATCGTGCAAAAAATTTTGTTTTTCATCTAGCCGGGCGATGGAAGTCTTTATGTCTCTACATTAAACTTCGACAGCTTATTGTAAAAGTTATTATCAGTTTGTTTTGTACTTAATCGGCCCAAAAGTCTACACTCTATCTATGTTTCTATACTAACCGGCTATCGGTATTTAACAATAATAACTCTCCCTTAAAACAACTGCCGGAAAAATTACTTAATTTGTTCGAGGAAAAGCCGCTTCTTATAGTATTATCTACATAAGTGGCTGAATTATTCAATCTCTTCGTAATCGGAAACCAGGTGCTTAATAATAGGCAGTTAGAGCATTTAATTCAATATGATAACCAAATACACCACCACTGGCACTAGACCGCTACCACTGCTACGTATAGCGTTAATTACTTACGGGCAATTTGCATGATTACAATTAAAAAGCAATCTTTATGTTCGTAATAGGTAGTATTTTAAGCAATGGTCAGGGAAATTAACGTAAAAGCGACCGCAAAAGAGTTAACTAACTTTGACATTGTTCTATCACTAATAATGTAGATCTACATTGTGTTTTGTTTTCGAGGGATAGCGGCATCAATTTACGTGTTGGTCATTTTACATGCCTTATTTTTCGAGAAATGAGTTTTGCGTCAAAATCTAAAAAAAAAACAGTGAATGCTCTACCTACCTAACAAGACTCAGTGCTACCTACCCACACAAAACTCACTTCTCCTGAAACACGCCTACAGAGTTATCACTTATCTTAACATTGATTTACACTCAACTCTCAAAAATTTCTCCGCTTCTTCAGTAATACAAAATCAAAATCAGTCTTTGACAACGATTTACAGCCAATTGTCAAGCAATTGCAAGATACCTACTTCAGGATGTTTTAGGACAAGAGTCATCTTTGCGTAGGAGGGTGGCGTTATGTCGTCGTAGTTGGAGTGGCCTTGATTTTGACTGAACCACTGAATATTGTCATAGCAAGATTTGTAAAACTTTGCCAATTGTCTCGCTCACCTCGTCCGTTGTTCCAGGCGAGAAACCGCACAAATGCGTGGTGTGCTCGAAGGCGTTCAGCCAGAGCTCCAACCTGATCACGCACATGCGCAAGCACACCGGCTACAAGCCCTTCTCCTGCGGACTTTGCGACAAGGCCTTCCAGCGTAAAGTGGACTTGCGTCGCCACCGCGACTCGCAGCACGCCGACGCGCAGCCGCCCGCTGCGGCCTCGCTGCCCGTGCCGCACCGCTACCGCTATTACAACAATACGCAGCCACTTGCTCCCCTCGTCACGAACTAAGACAACTCTTTGGGCACGTCATGTGTTCTGTGGTGATTAGAAGTGTGATCTAGATAGGTTTTGTTTTTTTAAATGAAAATCGTTTGCCTTATAAATGTAAAGATGCAAGAATACGCTGTAACAACGCTTTGTGAGCTACTTTCAGAGGCTGTTGTAGTTGTAATTAGTTGTAAATAATAATATGTCGTTCGTTACCTTTTTATGATAACCCAGTGCCTTTAGAAGTTGCCTTGTATCGAGTAGAACTGTGTAGGGTTATTCGATACACAAACTTTTATTTGAAATGTGTATATTTATGTACCGACAAAATAATTTATTATGTAGACATCGTTTTGAACTAAAATTCCGCTCACATTCACCGCATTTTCACACATAACCGTTTGTGATAAGAGCTACAGCTACCACACGCGTCAGGACGTTTGCAGTTTTAGTTTAGACGATGTCTACCGTATACCTACTAGGTACGGAGAATTTTCTCCCTGCCCGTGAGTGAACCATACCATAATCATACCGTCCGTTAGCGTGATGATTCGATTTAAGGAATTCATAATAAGAAAGTACTGAAGTTCGGCAAGAAGTCATATTTTAGAAATAAATAGCTTATGTTGTATAGTCTTATTTAAACCAAAGTAAAGTGTCTTATTTAGTCGAGTGTGAAACGCTTTATTTATATTTAATTTAGTAGGTAGGTAGGTAGTTACTATATTTATTAAGATAATATGTACTTATCACCGTGTCTGTAGGTTAGGTACTTATAAGAAATTGTAAAGTCTTAATTTTATATTAGAAATTGGTACCTACATATAACAGTTGAAACACGAGGATAGTTGCCGAATCTACCTACCACTTAAACATTAATTTATATTTTAAAATATGTTTATAAGAAACTGCACGCTTAGTTATGTACTAATAGGCGGCTGCTACTTGAGGTACCTAGGTATTTTTTATCAACCCGAATTAGTAAGTTACCAGTTTGTTTTGAGTTTACCGCCATCAATTTTAATTACCTACTTACCGGGTGAGAAACAACTGTATTGGTTGCTATAAGATTTTAACCAGGCGTTTGGTACAAACCTGCCCATGAACTTGTAATGATTACCACAGTGCTACTTTCTACGCGACTTTCAGAAACTAAACTTTATTATGTTTTACCACTACCGACCGATATTTCTCGTAGATTAAGATTGTTTACTTTGCACCTTTACATTGAAATAGAGATATCCATGACCTAAAAGCAGAGTCAAACGAAGCCTTTAGACATAAGGTTTTTCTCGAATGTCGACAGTGAAAAAGTTGTAACTGCGATTAATAACGGCTAGAACACCAAAGAGCTTGTTTGTATTAAGACCATCAATTCAATATCTCTTCGGTGAAACAAACCAATACCTACGTGTGATTATGTGTTTAGTTTTAAAATCCGTTGTAATGTAGCTAACGATTTCAACAACTGTTTGCTGATGTTGCCTACAAAGTTTTGTCAGGTCATTAAACTATGTTTTAGGCTTGTAAGAGTCCTGTAAGTTGTATTTATTTAGGCCAGTTTACAATAAACATTCACACAATGAATAATTCGTCTTTAAATCCTTGAAAGTTCTCAGTCTCCACTAAATAACAAGGAAGACTAGGAAGGTAGGTTTACCTAACTATTAGACCACCTGTCAAACCACTCACCCTTTTAGTCCTTAGTCACTTAGACTTTCTTTTACAAATAGAATAATAAATATTGTCTTTCATTCGAAACGAACATCCAACATCAGCCGTTGTCCTTAGAATACGATCGATAATAGGGCGCAAGCAGTTACATTCCCACAACTCATCGCAATGAAACAATAAGCGACTCTCCACCACCTACAATCAATGTCCATAAAGGTAAGTTATTCAAGAGTAAACTTGTCCACTATGCTATAATCAAACTATAATTCGTACAAGTGATTGTCGAGTGCTACAAACAACGAACGGGGCATCAACATCGTGACATCGCTATGTAAACAATCAACATAAAGTGATATTAGAGAATTATATGTATTTGTAGGTAGGTACTTTTATCGCTACGTCTACAACGACGTCCACTCAGACAAAATTAATGGTGTTTGTTATCATCATATTTTCTTTGTACTCCAAGAATTGCTTTAGACAATGAAATCAAAATAACAATGGTGTTTGCGTGATACCTAGCAATCGAGGTACTTTATAGCTTACATTACCCACGGGCACAAGACAGCACGTAGACCCTTACACGCGTTCACCCTATTCACTTACTTTACGGGCGACTCTGCAAAAGAAAATTTAAGTCCGTGGGGTCTACGTGCTGTCATTCTCATGTGTACCTACTGAATACTACCGACCTATAACAAAAAAGACAGAATGTTACTATCTCAGAGATTTATCATTTGTGAGGGACTGCTTACATTGTTATCTTGTTATTCATTTTACGACATAATTATTATCTACGTACAGTAGGCAGCAACAGATAGATAATATCTACATCATAGACTTAATACACCTAGACGGAGTCCGTCCATTCAAAACGCCGCCCGAAATTGAGGCGCCTTGCTTTGAATGTGTGCGTAAAGCTGCTGACTGTGACAATCGCCTACATAACACATGCACCCTAATAATGCTGCCAGCGTAATAAGCTTTTCACAATATTGTGACTTTCCTTCTGGTTAGTAAGGTGATAAACATATTAAATTATGTTTGCGGACAAGAAGTCCATGTTATTTTCAGTAACATTTCTCAATATTTGTGCGTATGAACTTTAAATCTAGGATCTGCGATCTAAACAAAAAAAAGTTATCTGTTGTACCGACTGCCCTAGAAGGAGGTTTATGTTTTTCGAGTGTATGTATGTATGTATGTACATTTCTTTGGCACGCTCTGCAGCCTAAACGACTTGATGGATTTTAGCTTGCGAAGTGTCGTTAGATTCATCTTGATTGTAAGAGTGACACTGGGTATATCAAAAAAACAAAAATAGCCGATTTTTAGCCCCAAACAAAGGTATTTTTTATTTTTTTCTATCCTATTTTAAACCTATCGAGTGGAGAATCAAAATGAAGGGTTTTACAATGGCTTACAAAAATATATAGGTACAACTAATGTTTAAATGTAATTTGAAATGAGAAATGCTACTCAACTTTGCTTTCGGGGGAATTTATTTAGGTGCAGATATCTCCTAAATATCTCATAAACGGCTGAACCGATTTTGATGAAATATGTTGCTGAACCATTGCTAGGAAACCTTCGTTCATATAAAAAAATGTCATCCAAATCGGTTCACTCGCTTAAGAGTTACGCTGCCACAGACACACACACACATTCACACAGACACAGCGTTCATACTTATAACACCCCTCTTTTTGGATCGGTGGTTAAAAAAAATATACCAAAATCGGTCCGAAAGGTAAAAAGCTATTGTTATAAAAAAGCTACACAAATTGGAAACCTCCTACTTTTTTGAAGTCGGTTCATAAGTCGTTCATTGTTAAAGGAAAACTAAAACAAAGCTCTCTAGATTGACATTTCTAAAATTGTTTTTTTGTGTATTGTGATTTTCGACATTCTACCTACTGGCAACCCCATAAAACATGTTGAATGTCATACGGAAGAAAAATTTTGAATCTAAATACGATCTTTTTCGACATAATATAAAGTGGAATCGTTGTAATTACTGGTGTAAAGTGATCCTCGTGCCTTCATCTTTCTTATCCGTGCTGTTTCTGCAGCCAAACACAGCAAAAACCCGTCATTTTGAATAAAATTGCAGGAGCTCCGTTCGCTAGAAAGTGACCTTGAACACTGACATGCCGTTTTGGAAAGCGTACCAATTTGGTATGCATTTATTTGCTTCACTTTGCGAGCACTGATTGCGATTCTAAGCCTAGCGTCCATATGAGGCGGATCGGGGCGGGCCGGGCCGGGCCGCAACGCAACGCAACGTTGGGGTGCGTCCATCTAAGCGCATCGGGGCGGATCGGCGCATCGGCTCGGCGGATTTTTTGGTGTTGCCACTTTGTCTAGTCACAAATATTGTAACTTTTGAGCCCTCGTTGTGACTTTTTGTGACATTGCCTAAATTGTAACTTTTTGATGCCTAGTCGATTGAGAAATAGATTGAAGTTATTTTGTATGATTGAGACTGAAATTTTCGGTCGCGCTGACGCGCGCTCATCTCACTCTGAATATACTATGGGTAAAATAATTATAGGGTATGGTAAGTACCTACCTATAGTTTCAGGTACGGTCCGCTTTTATGCCATTTTGGCTCTATGTGGCCGTTGGCTGCAAAAAAATTGCCAAGCCCTATTCATTCATGCCAAAATTACTGACTATTTTATATTAGGGATTTCATGCACTTTAAACTAATAAAATTGATGATAAATACTCGATGACATTTTTTTTTTTACTTACCTAGTGAATAACACGCAGTATACGTAATATTTTTTCATTTCAATATTTAGTTACAAAAAAAATCCCGCGTTGAGTTACGTCCAACCTGCGTTCAATCTGGATCCGAAACGGAATAATTGAACGAGCGAGCGAAGCGAGCGAAGTTCTCCGAGTCTACTGGAACAATACGGCGTTTGTGAAAACAATAAACTTAACAAAACCAAAAATCAACTTCTAATACTTCTGCTGGTATTTCTTCATCATCATGATCGGTTAAGGGTGGACGATAGCAACGTGGCGGGAAATTCAAAATTTTCACAGATTTTTACATTGTGTAGCTAAACTGAGCTATTTTTGTTAAGCGATTTTTCGTTCGCGGTAATAAAACAGTATTCTTTTCATTATTGTAAACTACAGAACAACAATAATTCAGCCGATTAGTATGTGTTCTGGTCTATGAAGCAGTGGCACTGCCCAAAAAACTTATCGTAGACTAGAACACATAATCAGCTGAATTATTGTTGTTCTGTTGTTTACAATAATGAAAAGAATACTATGTTATAGCCGCGAACGAAAAATCGCTGAGTTAAGCAAAAATAGCTCAGTTTAGCTACAAAATGTAAAAAACTGTGAAAATTTTGAATCTCCCGCCATGTTGCTATCGTCCACCCTTAAGATTGGACGATAGCAGCGTGAGGGTAATTCATTTTTTTTTACAGTTTTTTTAAATTTTGAAGCTAAACTTTACTGAGCTATTCGTACTAAGCGTTTGTTCAGCGATTTTTCGTTCACGCCAATAGCATAGAATTCTTTACATTATTATAAACAAGAACAACAATAATTCAGCCGATTATGTATTCTGGTCGACAAATGGCAACACTCGCGCGCATTCGCATGCGCGAGCATGCTGTTGCCCCTGCGTCCACTAGGCGCATCGGGGCGGATCATGCCGCCGGCAAAAATCCGCCGGCAAAAATATTGCGTCGCGGCCCGCCCCGCCCCGATGCGCTCTAGTGGACGCACTTCCATACAAAATATAGGCAGGCGGATTTTTCCGTCGCGGCCCGGCCCGCCCCGATCCGCCTAATGGACGCGAGGCTCTAGGTGTCCTAATTCTATGATCTACATCAATTTACTATTTATAATCCGTGCGGGATCAGAATGGGATAATACCTTTTGGAACTGAGACACTCGCGGTCCGGTAGCGTCAGCATTTCGGCAAACTCTAGTTGTCTATGGCAAACTCGCGTCGAAACTTGCTTGTGTTTTCTGTGCGCGTGGGTGTCTGCTCGAGTTTTATCACGTTTTATTCAATTAATGCAATAACATTGAATCGTTTTAGATTACAACCATTGAACATTTTTGTGTATTTCCAATTAACCCTATGATAGAACGTAGAACTAACAATTTTTGTACTGACGCTACTCGAGAACTGTCATTTTCGATTCAGTTCCAAAAGGTATTATGCCATTCTGATTCCGCACGGATTATACAAGAATTTTCACCAGCAGAATACTTTGGTTGTATCTTCGCGTTTATGTTGCGCGCGCTATGAGCTAGCGACCACGGGTAGCCACATAATAATATGCTTTTCACTGTACATACAAGCTATACAGGGTGTCCCATAATTAAACTTCAAGCGGGAATTGGGTGAAGGTTGGGTGAAAATTATTAAAATGGTCACCCTCTAGCTAGTCCGACCAACTACATTTTGTGGGGCCGAAAATTTTGTAGGGCCGAAAATCCTATTGAATATCAGGTGAAAAGTGTACTTACCAGAGAAATATTTTTCCTTTTTCATGTGAAGTCAAAAGCGTTAAATGTTGTACCATTTTGAAATATTGACTAAATACTCGTACCTACGCCAATTTTTCAGACAACTTGCCAAGGGTAAATGTAATTTTTTTTTTAAGATTTATTGTCTAGGCTAGCTTAGGCAAAATATTTTCAGACTAAGACTCCATTAAAACTTTTTTTTGTCAACTGAAGGGGTTTATTGTTAAATTTGTCAATGCAATTTGATGGCATTATGTGAAAAAGAAAATCAAGGCAAAAAAAGAAATTATTATGCAACCAAAGTACCTCAATTTCCCAGTACCGTTATGAGCTGCCCTTTCACCCAGTTCCCCGCTTGACGTTGAATCACGGGACACCCTGTATATGTACATAATCGAACTTCGAAACATGAACTTCGAATGATTCTCGCCAACGCCATGCATTAGTTATACCTACCTAGTTAACCCTTTGGCACTAATTCGTTAGCGTACATGCGTAGAGCTAACTCAGCCATATAGTGGCTTCTGTAGGTATACAAGATAGCTTATGCCTTATTTCAGTCTTGCAGCAACCTCTTCACTCGAGCGTATCTAGGCTGAAGCCCTACAAAGAGCTGCATGTGCATTGGAAGGTAGTTAATGGGATTTGTAGAGAAGGTGTGGCTACAGTTTTTCACTGTGCTCTTTATAGTTACTATTAGCAATACAATAGTTGGTTTGCAACTATGTGTTAAGTAATCAACTATTTAAAGTTAGGTATGTCAACCAGGCAAGATTTTTACACTGACTTCTTTCTTGTCGAAAGCGTCACACGTCGCACTCCCAGAAATGCGCCTCCTTATCGAAATAGTAATTAGTAACTACTTAGCCAGGATTTATGATTCATAGTTTCCTCTCCACCTTTGTCCCCAAAGAAAAATGCGTAGCAATTTGGTGAGTAACTAAAATATTACGCTTTACAGGAGTGAATAAAAAAAGAGATAAATAATCTAGTATGATTTATCTAATAAAATAATAAATATTGGATTGAACAAAACAGTTAATTTATTTTCAAAAAGTTAGCCAGGTCTACTATATCATGTGCTTTGATTAAACTGGTTTTAAAAACTATTTTACACATTTCCTCACAAGATTATTTTATATCCATTTGATCTGATAATATGAGAAGCACATTTGAAATAATTAACCACATTATATACCCATGCCCATAGCAACATCTGACTTCAAAGAATTACATACATAATAGGCTAAAAATAAGAAGTAAGAATCTTCATAAAAGTACCTAATATCTTTTGGAGAACAAATAAAAGGGTCACAGGTTGAAGACAAAAATAAAATATAATATTTATCAATGTTTAAAGTGTGTTACACTATTATCACCATTAACTTGTTGTAGCTTGAACCAATATTGCCTGCTCACTAATCGTCCCAGTTGACTTGGTGGCAGTCGTGCCACAGGAAGGTGCCCTTGAGGGTCTGCGGTGCGTCGAGCGCGAGGTACAATGGAGCATGCGCCCCTCGCTCTGGGGTGAAGTCACCCATGCCTTTGGTCATATCAGTCTTCACAAAACCAGGATGAACACAATTGATTGATATATCTTTGCCTTCCTTTGTAAACTGTCTCTGCTGCACAAATGTCAGGGCAGACATTGCCACTTTTGATACTTTATAATCACCATAGTGTCCAGCATAAGATATAAATGAATTCTTCCCAGTCCTAGCTGCCTGAAGGAAATCATTCACAAACTGTAAAATCTGTTCAACACTGAGATCTTCTCTTACTAGTGTGTCCAGCCAAACTTGTTTCCTTATGTTTGATAACAGCCCCCAGTCACTGCTGATGTTGATAATACGAGCATTGTTTTTGAGGAGTGGATACAACACTTTGGATATAGTGAGTAAACTCATAAAGTTCGTGTCGATCAGCCTTTTGGAGTCCTCGTAAGAAGAAACAGATTTATCAAAATCGAGTATGCCAGCGTTGTTAACTAAAACGTCGATTCCGGAATGTTTAGTAGAAATGTATTCTGCGAACTGCTGCAAACTGGCCTCGCTGGTCACATCCAGTACGTGAAACAAAGGGTGTAAGTTCAGTTCTTCCAACTGCTTCACGGCCAGCCTACCCCGCTCATCGTTTCTAGCTGTGAGGTACACAACACCATCGAACTTCCGACACAGGCCCTTCACAATTTCGTAACCAATGCCACGGTTTGCTCCCGTGACGATTGCAACTTTGGTTTCCATGTTTGTACATAAAAACTACAACAACTGTGTAACAAATGATAATTTAGAAAATATTTATCACCAAAAATCTGTCCACCCGGTCATTTTTGACACTTTGTTTTTTTTCTGGAGACAAACCTAATCTGTGAACAGAATCTATTCGGCTGCGTTCAGAAAAAAAGAAAAAAAAAATTTGCTTTCATCACTGTGCGTGCGCGTGTGACGGCGTGTGTCAAGCAAGAGACAAGAAGGCATATTTTTCCATAACCTTATACAGGGTGTCATCCATCCATCAAGGAAGTCAAGAGATTGAGCAACTAGTCAAGGGGCACGTTTTTGTCTGTTTTCTAGGTAACTGATTTTGATGATTCTATTTTTTTTTAAAAGGGTATACCTCCCATGTGGTCTTTTACCTACGAAAATGATTACACTATATAAGATTTAGATTAATATATTAGGTGTAATAATATTTTACTCTAAGTAGGTACTATAAAACATGAGACTTAATTTCTTATAATGATTCAAGCATGCACTTTCAGCTAATATTTACATAGCAGATTACTTATACTCTTTGATCTTTTATTCAGCTTACTTAATTAAATTAAAACAAACTTTAAATGATCATACCATTATTATCATACACAAAAAATAGTGCTTACTTAATTCAATATGTATATTGCCTACTAAAACTTTATATAAAACACAATGATATAGCCAACCTTTCAATCAATCTTGACTGCTGCATAGATTTTGCGAATAAACGTGTACGCCGCGAAGAAACCAATTGTTCCAGTCAGCAGCCAGAAGGTCAAAACCATCAGCCCTACAAATAACAATAGGATTAGTAATTATATGTATTATAACCATTATAATATAAATAACACAGAATTCTTAATAAGTTTTAAATAAATATAAAATAGTCACCTGTATATCCAATGTACAACAGAGTAGGTATAAATTCCGTGATTTCCAGTTTGGTAAAGAAATAAAAGACAGAATAAATTAATATGTAAACAGCAGAGCCTCCAGAGATGATGAAACTCTTCCACCACCAGTGATAGTCCTGCAACATAAAAATACAGTGAAAGTTTAATAACATTGCATGAGTAGTTACTGATTTTAATTACAAGAAAATTAGAAAATTAAACTTGCCTCTCCACAAAGTTGGAAGTAAACCATTACTATGGAGATCTGTGATACAGAAACCACGAGGATACAAAATACCAGGAAGAGGAAACCAAATAAGTAGTAGAATTGATTCTCCCATAGAGCATTGAATATGAAGAACAGTTCAATGAAGACTGCTCCAAATGGCAAAATCCCTGACATCATAACACTGTAACAAATAAAGAGTTTATAAGTGATACTGTGAATTATATTAATAAAATATATTACTAAGCTTATTAATGAGAGTTACATACCAAACAAATGTATTCATGTACCACAGTTGCTCTGGAACTTTTCTAGGAATGAAATTGGTTCTGACAGGATGCTGGAAAGGTTGCTTCCGACATCCAAAGTAGTATCCCATGTAAACTAGAGGCAGTGATATGCAAAACCATAAACACAGAAGTGCCATCATGGTCGAGAATGGTACTGCACCGCTGGAATGTTTTCCCATTATGAAGAAGTTTAAGAAGAAGCAAGTCCCGAAGACTGTGGCGGGGTATATCGTGGCCGTGAGGAAAGCCGCTTGCTTCCACTGCTTTCCCTTCATGGTTGAATAAAGCCGTGCCGAGTAGTAGCCGGCGATGAGACCCATGAAAACGTAAAGGAATATGGCGGCCGTCATCAAAGCGCCGCGACTGGCCGGCGATAGCATGCCAAGCATAGCTATGACTGAAAGAAGAAAAGAAAATACAACTTTAATTCTGAAAGCTGATAGAGATTAATGGCCGAGATTTGCTTAATTGAGCCTTTCAGCTCTTAGAGCCTATGGGCAAGGGGTTAATTCTACAGGCTTCTTGACTATTTAACGCTGATTTAAGACTGCTCCCATATTTTTTTTTTTTTTTTGTATTTTGGTGTAATTGAAGCAAATAAAGATTTTATTATTATTATTATTATAACGCTAGAAAAAAAAAACGCGCGTCTACGGCGCGTAAAACGCTAGGTACAAGGGGTTCTTACGAGAAGAGTCCTCAGCCTAAAGTCAGCTTGCTTTTATGGATAAATAAATAAACTTCTAAATTCCACAAACATTATCTACAAGACAAACTATACTCACAAATTGTAATGAGTGCCATTAGAAATACTTGGATGCCACTTCCAATAACAGCAGCAAATAGCATCCTCTTGGGCGGAGGTCGGAAGACATCACCATGGACCAGCTTCCAGCCAGTTTCCTCCATCATATCGTCCATGCCCTCGTCAGAGTTGTAACGAGCGATGTCGCGGCGCAGCGTACGTACCATGATCATGGTCAGAATACCTGGAAATTTAAAGAAAATGTTTAAATATAAAATCAACCAGAAGCAAACAGAATTGACTTCTTCTTCAGCATTTATTTGTACACTGCTGGCTTTTATTTGTATGCTTCCTTGCCTATTAGATTTTTTGTTTTTCTTTTTAGGTAGCCTTTTAGGTACCTTTGTATTTAGATAATAGATAATAGATAATTTATTTATTTACACAAAAAAGCATGCACAGTATACATAGGTATTTAATTCGCCATTACACATATTTGTTTTTGTTCATACCTGACAAGAAGAACAGAACCACTATTGAGTTGATAATGGAGAACCAATGAATCTGCACATCTTTCATGCCTAGATAGATGTCCCATCGTGAGGCCCAGCTGATCTCAGACTCCCCCCATTCCACAGAATAAGTGAAGTACAACTTCGTCCCAGTGTCTTCGTTGACTAGTTGAGGTTTGGGGTTTGTGGGAAACTCGCAGGAGTCATCCACAAAGGTCAGCTCATCTTTGTCCACTGATACTGTCTCTACTTCAAAGCCAACAACTCGGTAAGAATCTCTGTAATAAAAAATAATAATTTTGAGGGAAATGCAATTAATCTGCTTAAAAGTAATTAGGGTGATGTCGTCCTATTAGGGGAGGTAGCAGAACACTGTAAAGCACTGTTATGAAGGTATGGGAGGCTAGTACATAGAACTGTGGGAGGCTCTATGCAAAGACCCTAGCAACAGTGCAAATCTTTAAAAAAATATGGGAATAATAAAATACTGTTACTAACAAATCAGTAATAACAACTGATGTGGGTACTTACTGGCTATGTTTGTGATATTTTAGTAAGAGTTTCAAGTGGTTGTTGATGTAAGCCTTGCCCTTTCTCATGAAACCTAGACGGTAACCCTGCTCAATGCTTCTTTCTGACGTCTCTCTGTTTACAGTCCTTGTAGCTACAGGCAGATTGTCTACTAATCTGAAACATACATTAGAAACAATATAGGGACCAACATGCTTAGTATACCCACAGAAGACCTAATAAGTTCAGCAGTTCAAGTCCTGTCCTGAGCGAATTTTTTGACCTTATAACAATATTTATAAGGTCTCTAATGTTAGATATACTGTGTGTAAGTAGATTATCCAAGTGAGCAAAGCATGCACTGTAACTATTGGATGCTATGAAAAAAAAATATATTTTTAATAGATCACTGACAATACTTATTACTCGAACTTATTAGATGACTTAAATAGAGATTTTAAACATCCTGGATTTTTAAACAGATGCAGCAGTATCTATCTGGGACTCGTAATCAGTAAATATGAAAATTAAGTAATACTTACAAATGCACAAAATATTCATGTTCAATTCTACTAGCAACCTTGTCAGATTCTTCCACACTCCAATTAATTGGCTCATTTTTCTTGTGACACAGTAAACGACATTTTATATTTTCAGCCATATGGACCTCGTATGGAGTGTTCACAATACGATCTCCACGCAACACTTCGCCGAGATTCTCAGACTTGTAGACAAAAGTCCCATTTTTTGGTAAACACAGGGGTAGTGAATAGTATTCGTAGGGCAATTGTGTATGGATGCTTGTCATTTTAACGGCTTTAACTTCAATTTTCTGCCCTTTTCTGAATTCCACTGGAGCGACGCCGGGGACATAAAATCCATTCGTAAAAACTAAAATTTTGGCAATAACTACAAGATAACATAACAACATCTGAAACGAAAATATTGGGTTATTACTTTTTGTACCGAACCTGCTTAGTGGTCCATTATGAAATTTCACTTACTTTGAACATTTTAAATTCACTATAAATCCCAACAACTGAGAATTTCCAAATTTTTTCTCCGGTGGTGAAGTTGATTTTTGTTTGATCATCACAGATTAGGTAAAGAGTAAAAATATTTGACATATTTTTTTTTTGTGAACAACAGAACACCTTCCTTGGTTGGGATTGGGACGATAAGGTAACTTTTGAGACGGCTGTAGTTACCTTATCCGACTGGGTGTGGGCACTTTTTGACATTTCGTTTTAATCTGTGTGTGTGATACAATTAATTTAAAAAAAAACAATCTATGGAAAAAGCGCGTCGTTTTCTTTTTTGGTTTTATTTTGTTTTATTACGAAAAGGAAGTCGTATTGATTGAAAATATTTGCATTAGACTGCACCTACATGCCGTATTAATAAAGTAAAGCAATTGGGTGTTGTATATAAGAAGGTTATCTCGACAAGCCAACAACATGGTTCAGGTAGGTACCACTCACCGAACTTGATCGAAGGTACCACTACTTTAAATCTTGTTCTTAGATGTTCCGTTTAATCAATGGAAATCAATGAAACTCCAAGACAAAAGCATTTTCATGAATCTTCACATCGTTTTACTTCGCATTCTGAAAGGTAAAACGAATGCTCATAGCATTTGTTTTACCTTTCTATAACCTCTACTTTTACCAAAAGGTAACCTGTAAAAAGGTAACTCGGGATCCCCTCTACTTATTTGAATAAAATGTTGTGTATTCCTTGTTCCTTAGGCTACAGATGAGATGGAGCAACCAGATTTGCCTCAAGCAATGAAGCTCTTCAAAGAAATGAATGCAAATGTACAGCAGGTTTCACAGCTTGTTGACAATATGTTAGTGCGGGTCAAAAGTGGTGAAATGTCAACTGATAAAGGTTTAGGATTTCTAGAAATGAAATATCAAATGCTTTTGAGTTACCTTATAAACCTAACCTACATTGTATTACGAAAATGTTCTGGAGAGAGAATAGAGTCAGATCCATCAATAGATAGACTCATAGAAATACGCACTGTGCTTGAGAAAATACGTCCCATTGACTCTAAGCTGAAGTATCAAATTGATAAACTTGTAAAAACTGCAGTTGTTGGGTCAACAGAAGATGATCCCCAGTCGTACCGGGCTAACCCTGAAAATCTTATCAGCAAGATTGAAGGCAGTGAGGGCGACACGAGTGATGCATCTAATGAAGAGGAAAGTAAAGACAAGCGCAATAAGTCCAATATCTATGTGCCACCTAAATTAGCAGCAGTTCACTTTGATGATACTTCAGCCAAAGGTAACAATGACAAGAACAAGGAACGTGCCAAGAAAAAATCTCTGAACTCGAGTGTTATGCGGGAATTGCGTGAAGAATACTCTGAGGCACCGGTGGAGGTGAGTACTGGGAACCATGTCAAACATTCTATCTCAAAACAAGAACAAGAAAGGACTGAGTATGAAGAAAACTATCTGACAAGACTACCAGTTACAAAAGCTGATAAGAATCGCAGAAAACGGTTGACCACTGTAGGAATGTTAGCAGACGAAATAACTGGCACAAGGGATAAGCGCAGCTCCACAGGCAAACGAAAAATGAAGTCTAAGAAAGGCAAAAGCTTTAAGAGAAGGCGTACCCAGTAAAGGTGCAGGAGCCGATGAACTTTATTATTCTGTAATCTGTTATTTTGCAGATTTTTAAACAGATATTTTTAAATTTTCCTACATATGATTAGGTTTGTCTGAATTCAGAAAATTTTTAGGATACAGGGTAAAAGGTCCTAATAATTGAATAGTTGATAGGTATATAGATTTATAAAAAGTTAAAACAAAGGACCATGGGCACATTGGGCCCACTGACAGTTGACACTTGATGAAAAATTTTACATTGTCCGACCTCAATAAAATTCATGTCAAATGAAAGCTCTTGAAGAGTACTTCAATTTATTCTATGGCAGCTTAGTCAAAATCGAGCGCGAAAATGGTGTTTTGGGCATATTTGTCCCATTTTATGAAGATTGTCCGACCTCAATAAAAATCATGTCAAATGAAAGCTCTTGAAGAGTACTTCAATTTATTATATGGCAGCTTAGTCAAAATCGAGCGCGAAAATTGTGTTTTGGGCATATTTGTCCCATTTTATGAAGATTGTCCGACCTCAATAAAACTCATGTCAAATGAAAGCTCTTGAAGAGTACTGAAAAAGACGACCAAAAATGAAACCCAGCTCTGGTGATCCTCGTTTACTGACTGAATTATTTACAATTGTTTGGAACACTAGAATTTTACCAATCTTTCAAATTTAAATTAAAGCCAAAAAGAAAAGAGGCGGTGTCGGTTGCCAACATGGCCCCCGACGGTGTGATGCACCAAATACCTATTGGCCGGCAACCAGCAACGCCACCTTGCGCGACGGACGTCGCAGCACACCTCCTCCCGTCGTAGCGACATCTACGACCCTGACAATCCCATCCTTGCCCGGATAGGTCGCAGCTATTCGGCCACGAGGCCAACTGCTTCTAGGCAGAGTTCCATCCGCTATAAACACCAGGTCGCCAGTTTTCAGCTGCCTTGATTTCGGTATCTCTTTGCGTGGGACGAGCTGCGGCAGGTACTCCTTAACAAAACGCTGCCAGAAGTGATCGGCAAGCCTCTGCGCCTTTCTCCAATGTGCACGTTTATACAAGTCTGCGTCATCAAAGAGTTTCGTCTGAGGGCCACCGCTGGAGCTCCCAATGAGGAAGGAAAAAGGAGTAATTGCGTGGTCCGAGTCCTCGTCGACTGGTACATGCGTGAGTGGTCTAGAGTTAACGACGCACTCGGCCTCTAGAAGGAGGGTGTGTAGGACCTCCTCTTTTAGTGTTCGGTCTTTGAGTGTTACTGAAAGAGCGTTCTTGACGGATCGTACCATACGCTCCCAGCATCCACCCATAAAGGGCGCGGACGGCGGCGTGAAGTGCCACACGATCTTTTCATTCGCGCAGAAGTTGAAAAGTTCTGGAAGAATCTTGACTGTGCCAACGAAAGATGTTCCATTGTCAGAGTAAATGTGGGATGGGCAGCCTCTTCTTGCTATGAAACGCCGTAAAGCCATCAAGGCAGAGTCCGATGTGAGATTATCAACGATCTCAATGTGAATTGCTCGAATCGTCATGCAGGTGAAAAGGGCAATCCACCTCTTCGCAGTCCGCCTGCATATGGAAACGTTTAAGGGCCCAAAGTAGTCTATACCAACGTGGGTAAAGGGACGCTCGTGATGCGCCAATCTAGCCTCTGGCAAATCTCCAGTGGGTGGAATTACAGGCTTGGTTTTACGGTTCTGGCAGACTTGGCATCTCTGAGATATTCTTCGCACGGCTGGTCTCAGGCTAAGAATAAAGTACCTTTGGCGCAACTCGTTCACCACCAGCTCGTGGTTCCCATGCGCAAACTTGACATGGTATGAGCTTATTAACAGTCTGGTGATAGGGTGTTTGCCATCAAGCACAATCGGGTGAGAATCAATAGCCGTCGTAGCAGCGGTGCGTCCGGATAGCCGAATAAGCCTATCCTCTCCATACAAAAGTGAAATGTTCTTAAGTCTACTATCGTTCGAGACGGGGCGTGCTGCTTGAACACGAATGAGTTCATCAGGGAATGAATCTAGTTGTGACTGTCTGAATAAATGGATCTCGGCAACGTTGAGATCTGTAACATTAAGCAAACGTAAGTTGGAATGATCGCGCGAAGAATCAGATATTTTAGAATTTCGCAATAACAGAGATCGAAAAACGTAAGCCGATTGATGCACGCGAGCGGTTGCCCTGAGAAGGCGCAACCAGCTGCTAAACCGCTGATGGTTGGCGACAACCGGCGGCAGGGTTGGCAGTTGCGTCGTATAACCGACTAAAGCTCCAGTCGCATCAGAAAGTTTTTTTATTTCTTCCGTGACCGGAGGAACATTGCATTTTGGTTCACTGGGCCACTGGTTTTCAGGTAGCAGAAGAAAGGCTGGGCCAGTAAACCAACGTGAACACAATGAAAACTCCCCGTTGTCCCGAGTAGCGTCGTCGGCGATGTTTAGAGTTGTAGGAACATATCTCCAATCGCGAACATTAGTAGTTTCAACAATCTCTCCAACACGAAACGAAACGAAAGCTTTAAACATGCAGGCGTCGCTACGGAGCCATTTTAAGACTGTAAGGGAGTCAGTCCAATAAAAGGTAGCATTAGGTTTTCGTGTATGTGCGTCTGTAATATAGACGCTATAACGAGCGGCGATAAGGCCCGCTTGTAATTCCAATCTAGGGATTGATACAGGTTTAAGGGGCGCTAGGCGACCCTTTCCCCCAATGAGAGACAAGCTTACGCTGCCGTCTTCATAAGTAAAACGCCAAAAGGCAACACAAGCGTAAGCTCGCTCACTAGCGTCCGCAAATAAATGTAATTGAACATCCTTAATGGGACTGGTGCTATCCAAATAACATCTAGGAATAGAGCTGTTAGCTAAATTTTGAATTTCGAGAAACCAACTTTTCCAGTTCTGTATCGCAGTGTCAGGTAAACTCTTATCCCAATCAATTCCTAGATTCCATGTTTTCTGGAATAGCACACGGCCCTTCATTATGATAGGGGTTAAGAACCCTAAAGGGTCATAAATTGACATCAATAAAGATAGAACGGAGCGCTTAGAAAACTTTGTGGGAAGCTTTGGTAAACACTTTATAAAGTAGAGTTTGTCGTCATTTATGCTCCAAGTAATACCTAGCACACGAACTTGCGAAGGGGAGGTTGGGCCTAAACTCACTTCGGACACATCAGTTGCTCGTAGATCTGAGGGAATCGAGGCCAACGCCTCTTTGCGATTAGAAACCCAAGACCTCATTTCGAAACAACCCGCTTTGTGAATCATTAATATTTCAGAGGCTCGCTTAGCCGCCTCTTCCTTACTGTCAAAGCTGCCCAAGAAATCGTCCATGTAATGGTCCTCAATGATGGATCGAACAGCATCAGGGTATTCTTGAAGAAATTGACCGGCATTCTTGTTCTTAACCCATAGTGCGGTACATGGACTGGATACTGCTCCAAAAATCATTGAGGACATACGATATTCTTGCAGTGGTAGGTCTGGGTTATCTCTCCACAAGAAGCGCTGAGAATCTCTATCCTCAGGTCTAATCTTGATTTGGGGAAACATTTCTCTGATGTCTCCTGATAGAGCAACTAAACGTTCTCTAAATCTCATAGCTATAGAAAGCAATGGCTGAAGTAGGTCAGGACCGGTTAAAAGAAGTGAGTTGAGGCTCACTCCAGCACACTTCGCTGCCGCGTCATGAACTACACGCAGTTTCTTTTTCTGTGGATGTACAACTCCAAAATGAGGAAGGTACCACGGCATATGGCCTGAAGGTGGTCCTTCACATAACTCGGCATAGCCCTTTCTAATCATACCTTGTATGTTTTGTCTGTAAGCGTCTGCATAAGAGCTATCTTTAGCCATCTTGCGCTCGAGACTAGTAAAGCGGGCTAAAGCTAGCTCACGGCTCTCAGGGACAAAAGAAATATTATCTCGCCATAATAGCCCGGTTTCGAATCTACCCGAATCTAAACGTTTGGTTGTATCTTCTAGGATCTGTAAAGCACGTTCGTCAGTGGCACTACGGTGATCCACCTTCGTTATTCCGATAGAATCTAATTTAAAGTAATCTTTGACAAGAACATCTAGCGAAGATTCATCATCGCCAGCCTTGGAGACGTGATTGACGGATGCCTCTACATTAGGTCTATACGATATGTAGCCGAACAAGACCCATCCCAAGGGTGTGTGGGCGGCTGCCGGCTGGCAACGAGACCCACGGCGGACGGCTTTGGGGAGCGTCACCTGCCAGTTATCAGTGCCTATCAGCAACATCGGCTTAGCAACGTCGTAACAGAGTTCGTCCACCAGGTCTGACAAATATCGATACTGGACAATATCATCTAAATGCGCCGACTGACTAGCTATACCTAGATTTGAAATGGATCGCGCACTTATGTTGAAAGTGTCCGCACTATGGCGGCCCTTGACTTGAATGTCAACATAACTTACCTCACATTGTCTAGTTAAACCGCCAATACAATCAATATTTAATTTACTTGTAGAGCCCTTGGCCCCCACTAAGTCCGCCACTGACTGGTCTAAAAGGGTTACCGAGCTTCCATCGTCGAGAAGGGCATACGTGTCTATGCTACATAGAGGCCCGGTAATGGTGACCGCTATCACTTTGAGAAGTGGCTTGAGACTGGATAATTTGGGAGGCGAAATGCTATGGGCTACGATTGCTGATGGCTGTTTATCTTCAAAGTTAGCAGAGTCGTTACTAGTGCAGGGAATTTGTATTGTAGACTGTACCTCCAAACTTGAAGAGGTTGAAGGGCTCGACTGTACTTCCACATGAGCTGTTGTAGCCGATTGAGACCTGTGTAGAAGTGTATGGTGCCGATTCTTGGCTGTGCATCCTTCTACTGAGCACCTTTTCCTGCAGCCACTATATTGGTGAGATCCTTTCCTCAAACATTTTCGACAAACCTTGTTTGTTAGCACCCATTGCCAGCGCTCGTCCAACGAAAGAGATTTGAACTCACGGCAATCGCTGACGTTGTGTTTATCTGTGTTGCAATACAAACAGGTATGCGAACTTTTTGGTTCCTCGTCGACTGAAATAGAATATATTTTGTCTTTGACGGGCTTGACAGGTTGACTTTTGACAGTTGTCGACTCTGGCGAAATAAAACCAAATTTAATTTGTAAATCAGCTTCGTTCTCTAGAAAGGCCGCTAGAATCTCTAGTTTGAACAAGCCAGAGCCAACTCTTGCCATTGCAAAGTCAGCCCACCTAGCTCTGAGGAGAGGAGTCAGTTTTCCGATGACTGTATTTACCAGTTCGGGAGCTGCGAGGTACTCGGGCTGATGGAGGAATCGTATCACCTCAACACAGTTCCGGATTCGGCATGCGAAGACAGTGAGGTCCCGTGGGGCGTCGTACGCGTTGAGCCTTGGAAGACCTCGGACGAGAGCTAGCTGCTGGAGGACTATGTGCTCAGGCTGGGCGAACCTGGTTTCCAGTGCAGCCATTACTTGCTCCGGATTGTCGGCAGAGGCGAGGAGTACGGCGACGGCTTCGTGCGCGGGACCGTGGAGGGCAGCAGTAAGCCTGCTGATGTTGTCACACGGAGAAAAACTAGCCTTGGACTGCTCAAAGGCCCTCTTGAAAGGAAGCCAGTCCAACGCGCGGCCTGTGAATTTAGGGATATCACTCACCCGTATCTTCTTCTTGCCAAGGTCTGCAATCGCGTTCGCCAATAAAGTTATATTGTCTAGTGTACCTTCATTGCTAGTTTTATTTTTGTTCAAATTACAATAGTCATCACTACAGTGGTGTGTGCCTAACATAGGTAAATGTGAAGTGGTGTTTAGGTCCGTAGCATTCTCACAAAGGCGCCCGCCGCCGCACGGGGGAGCTGTAGAGTGCGGCTGGGCGAACGCTTGAGCTGCGGCAGGCTTAGGCCCGGGCATTGGGCACCGGGAAGCAGCTCCGGCCTCACACGTAGTAAACGCGGCATCGCGCAACGACGGACGTGTTGGCGAAGCGGGTAGTAAATGGGCGTGGCCATAGGCCGCGCCGTGGTTTGTTTCCCTGCAAAGGGTCTGCACTGGATTAATATGTTCTGAATCTACAATACTTTTATGAGAGTCAACTAACCATTTTTCCACGTAATCTCCTCTGCGGCTGCTGCGGGAGGCAGTGCTGGCAATGGCAGCTAGTTCTGCCTGCAGCTCGAGATCCGCCAGTGCTTTTTCACGTGCAGCGCGCTGGGCGCGCTCTGCGGCGCGGTCAGCTTCGATCTCCTCGTCGATTTGGGCCACACGCCTAGCATGTTCCAATCTTGTGGCAAGCTGTTGCGCCTTCACAGTATTGGTGGAGCGCACGCTGGATTTAGTGCGTGACTTCGCTGCGGTACCTTCGCTAGTAGAACGTGATTGCCGCACAAGGGTGCGGTCTAGCGACTTCGGTACTGAGTCGTGAGGAACGAGCGGCGAACTGTGTGCAGCGATAAGTTGAGGTGTGCTGGACGATGCTGGTGCATGGGCACCGGGTGCAAGGGCACCGGAAATAGAGGCACCGTCACTGGGTATAGGAGCACTACCCTCGATAATAGGCACTGGCACTGGGTTCACTATTAACTCGTTTGTTTGCTGGGTTTTTGACTGAGCTCTGGTTATTATGGGCATGTTTGCATCTTCAAATTACTTCTGACACCAATGAAAAAGACGACCAAAAATGAAACCCAGCTCTGGTGATCCTCGTTTACTGACTGAATTATTTACAATTGTTTGGAACACTAGAATTTTACCAATCTTTCAAATTTAAATTAAAGCCAAAAAGAAAAGAGGCGGTGTCGGTTGCCAACAAGTACTTCAATTTATTCTATGGCAGCTTAGTCGAAATCGAACGCGAAAGTGGTGTTTTGGGGATGGGCATATTGGGCCCACTGACAGTTGACATTTTACATTGTCCGACCTCAATAAACTTTATGTCAAATGAAAGCTCTTGAAGAGTACTTTAATTTAGTCTTTGGCAGCTTAGTCAAAATCGAGCGCGAAAATGGTGTTTTGGGCATATTTGTCCCATTTTATGAAGATTGTCCGACCTCAATAAACTTCATGTCAAATGAAAGCTCTTGAAGAGTACTTCAATTTATTCTATGGCAGCTTAGTCAAAATCGAGCGCGAAAATGGTGTTTTGGGCACATCTGTCCCATTTTATGAAGATTGTCCGACCTCAATAAACTTCATGTCAAATGAAAGCTCTTGAAGAGTACTTCATTTTATTCTATGGCAGCTTAGTCGCAATCGAACGCGAAAGTGGTGTTTTGGGGATGGGCATATTGGGCCCACTGACAGTTGACATTTTACATTGTCCGACCTCAATAAACTTTATGTCGAATGAAAGCTCTTGAAGAGTACTTTATTTTATTCTTTGGCAGCTTAGTCAAAATCGGGCGCGAAAGTGTTGTTTTGGGCATATTTGTCCCATTTCATGAAGATTGTCCACTTTCGCGCTCGATTTCGACTAAGCTGCCATAGAATAAATTGAAGTACTCTTCAAGAGCTTTCATTTGACATGAGTTTTATTGAGGTCGGACAATCTTCATAAAATGGGACAAATATGCCCAAAACAACACTTTCGCGCTCGATTTTGACTAAGCTGCCAAAGAATAAATTAAAGTACTCTTCAAGAGCTTTCATTTGACATAAAGTTTATTGAGGTCGGACAATGTAAAATGTCAACTGTCAGTGGGCCCAATATGCCCATCCCCAAAACACCACTTTCGCGCTCGATTTCGACTAAGCTGCCATAGAATAAATTGAAGTACTCTTCAAGAGCTTTCATTTGACATGAGTTTTATTGAGGTCGGACAATCTTCATAAAATGTGACAAATATGCCCAAAACACCATTTTCGCACTCGATTTTGACTAAGCTGCCAAAGAATAAATTAAAGTACTCTTCAAGAGCTTTCATTTGACATAAAGTTTATTGAAGTCGGACAATGTAAAATGTCAACTGTCAGTGGGCCCAATATGCCCATCCCCAAAACACCACTTTCGCGCTCGATTTCGACTAAGCTGCCATAGAATAAATTGAAGTACTCGACAAGAGCTTTCATTTGACATGAGTTTTATTGAGGTCGGACAATCTTCATAAAATGGGACAAATATGCCCAAAACACCATTTTCGTGCTCGATTTTGACTAAACTACCAAAGAATAAATTAAAGTACTCTTCAAGAGCTTTCATTTGACATAAAGTTTATTGAGGTCGGACAATGTAAAATGTCAACTGTCAGTGGGCCCAATATGCCCATCCCCAAAACACCATTTTCGCGCTCGATTTCGACTAAGCTGCCATAGAATAAATTGAAGTACTCTTCAAGAGCTTTCATTTGACATGAAGTTTATTGAGGTCGGACAATCTTCATGAAATGGGACAAATATGCCCAAAACACCATTTTCGCGCTCGATTTTGACTAAACTACCAAAGAATAAATTAAAGTACTCTTCAAGAGCTTTCATTTGCCATAAAGTTTATTGAGGTCGGACAATGTAAAATGTCAACTGTCAGTGGGCCCAATATGCCCATCCCCAAAACACCACTTTCGCGCTCGATTTCGACTAAGCTGCCATAGAATAAATTGAAGTACTCTTCAAGAGCTTTCATTTGACATGAGTTTTATTGAGGTCGGACAATCTTCATTAAATGGGACCAATATGCCCAAAACACCATTTTCGCGCTCGATTTTGACAAAGCTGCCATAGAATAAATTGAAGTACTTTTCAAGAGCTTTCATTTGACATGAAGTTTATTGAGGTCGGACAATCTTCATAAAATGGGACAAATATGCCCAAAACACCATTTTCGCGCTCGATTTTGACTAAGCTGCCATAGAATAAATGGAAGTACTCTTCAAGAGCTTTCATTTGACATGAAGTTTATTGAGGTCGGACAATGTAAAAAATTTCATCAAGTGTCAACTGTCAGTGGGCCCAGACTTCATACTAATGTGCCCGTGGTCCTTTATCATCAAATCAAATACTGCATCATTGCACTGTTGCCAATGATAACATGTTTTATTTCTACAAAAATATCAATTTCATACACACAATATGCATAGTACAATAAAATTATTAATCTTTAATTCCAGTGATTGTTAAAAACAATAAGGCCTTGTTCCCATGACAGGCGCTTAACGCGCGTTTACAGCTACAAACATAAAACGCGTGTTAGCTTGTGTACGGCCTGAATAAAATGTATATAGTTGTAAACGAGCGTTTCCAAAACGCGCGTTAAGTGCTTGTCATGAGAACAAGGCCTTACAGTCTGAGTTTTTTTTTGCCCTAAAGATTTCTAAAAGTGTTTCTGTATGAGGTGTTTTTTTATATCTCCATCTCATCTCTCTAATATTGTAAAAACAAATTCATAGTATTCGTAACTTATTTAGGTAGAAATCTTGTTTTTAATATGGTTGATTTGAGATAATGATGCAATGATCTCATTGGGGTCTTAGTTATGGAAGAGACATGAAGCTCTTTATTAGTGTGAAATCTGTGTGAAAATAATATGGTTTGGAAGAGCCTGTGAGAAAGAAATTGATAATTGATTAATTTATGTGGTGTTAACCTATTTTGTTTTTTCTTTCGTTGTACCTTTAATTTGACATTGTTTATTTGTAAGTTTTCTTTCTGTTATATCATAAGTAGATTGTAAGATTTCTCTTGAGTTGCATGATTCGTTGTTTTCGTTTTCTTTTTGTTGTGTCCAAATAAAGTTATTTGTAACTATTAATTGTGTTTGACATACTCTAGCTAGGCTCTAGGTAATGGACTTCTGGCATGGTCAGCAACAGGCTGAGATACCCTTTTTTATTGAAGCACTTATGCTGCATGCTGTAAGAGCTGCCATGGAGTATCTCAGGGTGTCGCTGACCGTACGACTGTTCTGTAGGCCTGGCATGGCAGACGTAAAGTGTAGTCATAAGTCGAGGCTAACGGCTGCCATCTTTGCCTGGCCTTATATTTCGGGCGGGAAAGTCCGAGCCCCAGTAGCTGGATCGAACGACTGGTAACGGAAGTGCCTTAGCTTTCTGATGCGGTTTATGGGCGTGTGCTTATCCAGAAACTGGTATTCGCCCGGAGGCGGTGCCGCACTGTGATTCTGCGTCAGATCTGAACGGACCAAACGGTTCATAAGCCATACAGGTGAAGCCATGGTCAGCTGGAACAATACAACAGATACCTTTTTTTTATTGATTTTTCCAATGGTTCTCTATCATCTTATGCCACTTGCGCTGCCAAGGGTTAGGTATCCTTCCTAGTGTGTCTGCTGACCGTAGGTACATGGAAGTGTGAGCAATGTTCGGAATCCTTAGTAGAGTCATTAGGGACAAATAAATCAACCTGTATATTATTTCCTATATGATGTGCTGAACCTACCGGCTTTGTAACTTTCGGGAAAGGCGTTCTGTAATCGTCCTGATGTGTTGTTCCATAATCCATAACGCCATAGTCGAGTGGAAGTTGTACTAGATTTGCTTTTCTCATCAACCGGTTCCTCCCTGGTGTACTGAGGACGAAAAAAAATTACACACCGGCACGGAATAGAGGACGCCCTAAAACTACGGCGTCGATCAGTGCAAGAGGATGCAAACAGTCTTGGGATGAGCGTATATCCGAGATTGAGATGAACGCGCAAAATCGACCAGAATGGAAATTAAGAGCCCTATGTCCCTGATTAAGGATAACATAATTTTATGATGATGCAAACACTGTACACTGTGTGCTGTATACTGTAGGTACGTACTCAGTTATGTACCTACAACAACGAAAGTTATGTTTTACAACGAAAATGCAAAGGTTTACGTGCTGTTGTGTTGACAGAAGGTACCTACCTACCTAAGCTAATCTCTCAGAACAAATTAATCAAGCTAAACTAGGCCTCGAACTATGAACTCGTGATGCAAACTAACTTTTTGCTAGAACTATTTACGCAGGCGCATGTAAACTTTACAAGTTTTACAACCCCATCCATATCTCGGCAACCCCTTGTTTGACCGATTTGCCTCATTTTCGAACGTATATAATTTTTTGTCTCCTGTACTTGCGAGTACCTACCTACCTTCTCCACTTGCTACTGAAAACGGTCATAGGCGCCCACGTATCCTATCTTCTACGCATCTACCTATACCTAAGTATGTTTGTTACTTCGGAACTCAGTACCTACGAACTTTGCTAATGCTTACTCAGTGCAGGGGTAGGAAGTGAAGTTGACTAGGGGCTTGAAGTTGTAAATGGGATCAACCTTCCCGAAGACTTGGGCTTGCATGTCGCGAGTCTCAGTGGTGCGCGCGCCAATATCCTCTGTGCCCAAACGGTTGTAAGTACTGATGCTGTTCCTTAGCTGATCTCTGTATACGTAGTTGTCTTTCTTCTCGCAAAGCCCCTCAAACCACCAATGCTCTACTTTGGTGCATGGGCCGTAATGATTTTTGCTAAACAGTATTTGCTGCGGCTTTTTCGTTGGTAACGGTTCCATGGTTATTTTGTTTTGATTGTTTTACAAAAAAAAAAATCTACCAACAACTCAGATTAATACGGTTTAAAATAAACCCAAACAACAACAAACAATACACTCAGTCAAATGAGGTTGGGGTTGGTCTTCTTCATCTTCAAAAAGTTTGGTGAGTCGAGGCTAGTAGTTAGAACCTTATTTATCTCACAGACTTATACTGCCACGCAAAAATATCTGAAAACAGTTGCACCGGTCATAATCTATGGCACCCCTGTATTGTATTGTATCCAGCAAGCGTGGCGTAAGGCTGGGTGGGTAGGGTAGAGCGTATCTAGGGGTTTATACTCTAATATACTCTACCCTAGAGCAGTGGCAACGTCCCCTATGCTGGTGAAAAACAGGAGTAGAGAAGTGGGAATGTTAGGACGTAAAAAAATACAAAAGGCACTGTTATTTCTCGTTTATTAATCTTCGATAAGGTCTAATGTACTCGTAGGTACGGTCGGCCACAGTCTAGGATAGCCCAAGGTAGCTCTTACCGCGCTCGGCTTAAGGGCGCCAATCGAACAAAAAAGGGTATGCTAGCGTGAGGCTGACTGTACCTAATAGTCGGTTTAATAAATTAAACAGCTTTCTTCTTTTCCGGTTTGTAGCGGGGCGGAGTGAACTTCTCGCGCCAGACGTTCTCCTCGTCTTTAACCCGAATGCTTTCCTCAGCACACATCATGAACACTTGGAAGAACTCAAAAAATGTCACTTTCACATCCAAGTCCATGATATAATCTTCAGAAAGGATCTGCGGAAATATCCTCGCGAAGAACTCTATTATAGTTCTCGAGGACAAATTGCCGAAGTTGAAGAGTTTCAAATCTTCGTAGCCTGCGTCCTTATCGACGACGTTGCACGAGTCGTCATCAGGGCCCACAAATGATGGCATTGGAAAGATCTCCTCTGAAATAAAATAAATAAAATCTATAGATAAGTAAGCATCTGATAGATAGGGATGGTACCCTGAAAACGAGCCCCAAAACAAGTTGACATGGGAGAACATCGGCTGATGATGGATGGCGGCTGCTTTAATTGCTACTTTATAATTTTATTATCCAAGCTCACAAAAGCTTATGTCGCACCGCGGTGTTGCGTTCACGCCCGTTAGATGGCGCCAGCTACTTTCCAACACTCTCTGATCCATCATTGCTACTCAGTTGTAACTTTCTACAGGGTGTTAGAGAAAATCCTTCCATACACACCGGAGTTGCTGAATTCATCGATACCATCAACTTTTACTAATAAGGGACCAGCTGCAAAATACCGAAAACAAATTGGTTGCTCCATACAGTTCATTCGGAATGGCAGACTTTTTCCCGAAAAAACCGATAATGAGCTCCAAAGTTAGGTACTCCACTAACCAGTGACATAGTTCATCTCGTCCCCAATCTCGTAGATGTTCCTCCCAATCGCCAGGCGGTCTGGCGTGACAAGGGGCGGCTGCCTCGCGTCGCGCATGTGCGGCGAGCGACGCACGTCGCATAGGAAGTCGCGCACCGAGTGCACCTCGCCGATGCTTCGGTACAGCTGGTACACCGCCTTCAGCGGGATGTAGCGGCCGTAGTCCGTCACCAGCTTGCCTTAAAGCGGAAAATAATACGTATAGGTACAGTCAGCGGCAGCCACGTCTAAAGATGTGGTACAATACGTGCCACGAAAGAAGATACTTGACCGCACCTCCCGCACCTCTTTCCGCCGCCCCGATTACGCCCGGCCCCGTCCCGCACTCAGAACTCATACCGCTAAAGAGTCATGTCAAACCACGTGGTGTCTCAAGTCTCTTTCTTTCGTGGCATGCATTTAATTGTACAGTCATGTCAGCGAACAACACAATTGGGTAGGCAAAGATTTTTGTTCGAAAGTCCGTTATTGGCTTAAACTTATCTTTAGACAATATTAAGAAACTAATTTAAATATTTTTTATTTTGGTCCAGTAGTTTTGTTTTTATGCGCTAAAATGTTTTGTTCCTATGACCGCCAACAGTATGCAGACCGTCGCGTGAAGGTCATAAAACCGTATCTTTGAAACGTTGTAAAATCCAAACTACTGAACCCAAATAAAAAAAAATGAAATTAGTTTCTCAATATTGTCTAAAGATAAGATTAAGCCAATAACGGACTTTCGAACAAAAAACTTTGCCTTCCCAATTTCCATAAAGTTGTATTTTTTATAACGAAGACTTTTTGCAACAAAGGTTCTTCAGAATTACTCTAGAGTGTGCTATTCTGTAAAGCCATAAACAGATAAACTAGGAGCCCACCTTTGCGACTCAAGGCTAGAGGCAGAACATCAATGTCCATAAACTTCCTGAACGCAGACGAGACGATAGCCGTTATACTGTTAGGCTTCTTGGTCGGTAGTGTTCTCTCGCAATACAGCACGCAAGCGACAGATACCAAACTGTGCACGAATTGCCAGAAGTAAATTCTTTCGAAAGGATTATGCGGCGACAGCGCCAACCACTCTGGATTTCTGGCAAACATTTGGTCTATTTGTGCTAGGGTCAGCCCCTTCCCGTGTATATCCAAATCGTAATACAGCTGCCACAGGTACAACCGTATCAGAATCGGCGAAAAACTAATCGGTTCCTCGTTACAAATTGTTGCATAACCATAATAAATATTCTTCAATTCTGTTGCGTAGCACTCCAGTGCTTTCCTCAATGACCTTTCTTCAAAGTCCATAAATTCTTGAATGTTATAGCCACTGTGAGTGTTCTCAGTTTTTTTATTCATAAGTATGGCAAATTTTACCTGGTCGGTGTCTTCTTCTGCGTTGTTGGCAAAGTAATCAAGTAAAGTAGCCACTCGCTTTTCTTCTTGTCTACCAATATTACATACTGCGTGACGAATGTGAACTCCAAGATCAGCATCTGTATCACATAAATTGAAACGATGAGGGATCGGGGGATCTTGGAGATCCAGCCTGAAAATTTTACTTCTCCCACGGCCTTCATTGAGGGCATTCATGTTGCCATCAGTAAACAAATTTTTGTCTCGAATAATTTTTCCATTAGCGGTCACAAGTTTCCCTTCCCCATGTTTCAAATTTTTATGAAAGCCGCCCTTGTAATAGGCACCCAAGCCGTAGCCAAAAGTTAACAGCCCAAATCCATTTCGGTGTCCTTTCTCCCAGGCACCGTTGTAGTAAAGTAACGCTGGGCGTGACATAGTGTTGTTGTTGTAGGCGTCCCAAATATAAATTCCATAGTCTGACATCACCCCGTCCTTCCAGCCACCATTATAGAACTAGAAATTTAGTGCACGGCATTAGTGTATGTGTCCCAATTTAACTCTGGCGGACTTAAATTTTTGTTAGCGTCAGTAACAGTGCGTATGTAGGTATGATACTTACATCGTGGTTTGGCCAGATCATCAGGCCCTTTCCTTCTCTCACGTTATGGTCCCATTCGCCCTTGTATCCACTCTTAGAACAGTACTCGCGGGCACCATACCCGTGACGGACGTTCTGTAAAAAAAGAAAAATAATAATTGAACACTAATCACGCGCAACCTGTACCTTCGATGAGTAAGGGGAAGGAACACCGAACGGAAACAAACAAGTTTCAGGTGAGGGCTACCGTTCTTTTTTGTAATCTGTGGGCTATCGCGCTCAGATTTGCCGCTAGGGGCGCTTATGTAGCGCGAGGGCTCAAAATGTCACTGTTTGTATGGGCTACGCGGGTTTACTTCTAATTAGAATAATTTTGTGTATATTTTGCAATACCTGAGATGAATTATGGCAAATACAAGTAGTTTTTGTCCCGCTACTAAATACAGCTTTGAAACAGTTTTATCTTTCGGAAAATTGTGTTCTAATTCTAATTTATTTTTTATAAATTATAGTCTTGCTCAATATTGTTTTATTAATACAGTTTTAAGGTATGTATTAAATATGATTTTAATGTGAGGCCAATAGCGCACTAGGCGGCCAGGCCACAGCGGCCAGGCCCGCGTTTCATATAACTGACATAAATATTTTATTATGACAATTCGATGTTCATTGATAGGTCGGTTTGTAAACAAACCTTTTTTGTAACCTCATGTCAAATCGACTACGCAATCTATATCGAATTGTCATAATAAACTATGAATTGTATTTATATGAAACAGGCACCAGGTCGCAGCGGCCAGTGAGATACACACATAAGTATGAAATCTGGCCGCCTAGTGCGCTATTGGCCTAAGTGAACTTTTTTTTACGTACTAACTTTAAGAGCATGGCCTTACTCGACAGTGGCGCCTACTAGTGAGCACTAACATGAACCCAGTCTCCATCGTACGAGTTATCGAAGCTCTCAAAGTAAATGACTCCTTGTCCATGCTTGGTGCCGAGGTGCCATCCGCCGACGTAGCAGCGCTGGCGGCGCGAGTCCACGTACATTCCTTGGCCGTGACGTATGTTTTTGACGAAGTCGCCGCTGTACCACGTATCGTCCTTCCAGTAGAGGCAGCCTCGACCAGTCATTGCGTTGTGCTCGAACTCGCCCTGCAACAGTTTAAAGAATCATAATGTATGCACTTTTTCTTCTTTGCTTTCTTTCCTATCGGAGGTTGGCGATCAGTTTGGCTATCTCGTCCTTCGAAGCCGCCAAACAAGATAATGAGCTGTTGCTTTGCTACCAGGTTTCCTTCTGCCTGGTATCTTGCCTTGTATGATAAGTTGAAGGAAGCTGTACTTGTTTTTGTTTCTAAAAACGTGGCTGAAATACTCTAGCTTCCTCTTTTGGATGGTCTTCAGGATCTCCACTTTATGTGTCTCTACAAATAACCATAATAAGAAGCTATACCTACAGGGTGTTACAGACTGAGATTTAGCAATTGACCCTTGTAAAAAGTACAAATACAATGTATTGCTTGTATTGATGAGTTACGAGTTTACGATGCCTGTAGTACCGTCTCAAGCTGTCAGGATGGTATAGGTGCTGGGCAAGCCTACTCCATCTAAAAAAAACAATGTCCCAGGCACTGCAGCGCCGAGTGATCTCTTCACAAATCTAGTGTGAGTGAAGGTGCCACTGGACGCTGTATAAATCATCTCATTACGTAGATGCAAAGGCCTTAGTTTAGTTTAGTACCGTTTCAAGTATGACAAGATATTTTTGTAACATCCTCCTATTTAAATACATTTTTTGAAGTATTCCACTTATCACATACGTTCCCCGTTTTTAAAGACCTTTTTCCTTTCCTAGAATGTCCCTTTATACCAGAATTCCCATGTCAGAGGCCCTTTGGGCGACCTCAAACTCTGACACCAGGGGTGGCCACTATATCCTTTCCTTTTTCCTGAAAAAACTTTGGACGAGGAATAAATGTTTTATCATACCATATACACAGTCCCATCGGCCCATTGGAAGCGCCCGCTCCCATGCATGGTCTTCATGGAAACGGCGCCTTCATACATGTTTCCGTTCTTGAACTTTATGACCACCCGTTCGTCTGGCGACGCCCACCAACTCGGCGGCTTCGGAGGAGGCTGCAAAGTAATGTAAACAAAAAAGTGCAAAAAAGGTATGTAAGTATGTATTCATCTTTAAAATGTTCTCTTATTAAATCAGATAGGGTTAGTAGTAACTAATATAGAAGTACATAAGCGTAGTCACTTTTTTTTCTAAAGTATTTAACCGTGCTAGGGTTTTTAAAGATTGATTATAAGGTATGCGAGAGGTTGCGGGTTCAAGTCCTGTCCCGAGCGAATTTTTCAACCTTTCTAATAATAAATCCTTAAAATTGTTTATAATATTGGTTCTCTCCCACTCTACCTATGTACAGTCGGCCACACGCTAGGATACCTCTTTTTGTTCGATTGGCGCCCTTATGCCGCGCGCGGTAAGAGCTGCCATGGGGTATCCTAGACTGTGGCCGACAGTACCTAGATCAAAATAGCGAGAAAGAGATGACGTTTTCATGTAGAAGTAGAATATGGTGCTCATGCTGCGCTAGCGCAAGTAGGTATAATGGTGTAAGAAGTAATTAAGGCATTACCGCGTTAGTAGAAAGTACCACGTCAATTTCAGATTTCGATCGGCTCCGTTTCCTCACAGCAACTGCAACATTTTACAGTTCGATGTGAATACCGAGTGCATTACGATAGGTAATCGGGGTAAGTAAAAATAAGTACGTACATAGGTAAATGTTACCTTTTCTTTCGACCTTCTTGACTGCAGATTTGGTTTTCATTTCACTGCTGATCTTCTCAGGAATGGAGAGGTTCAGTATGCTCTCCTCTAGGATTATTGGCTCCCATGAGTCAATGATACAGTCGAGCATGCTTTCAAACAACAACGTTACGAGTTCGGTCTCTACGGGGCCCTTAAATTATCAAAGTATTTTAATACCCAGAGCAACCTCCAATTCCTTTCCTTATCACTCGAGGTGTCACCTCGCCTACTAAGAAATGTCGAACTAACCCAGTCTTTAATCTACATATAGCGAGAGATTTATATCGAGCTATAAACCAGCCTCTTTCGCTTGTAAGTAGATTAGAGGGGTGTTTAGACTAGCTACTTTTTTATGTCAGAAGGGTTAGTAGGTTTCATTGACTTTCACAGTGCATACAATTTACTACACACCAACATATTATTGCAACAACGACATAAAAACTATAAAAAAATATTATTTTAACTTTTTTTACAGAATTAACGCCCTGACCCTGTTGACCAGTAGGTTACATCCTGTAAACCCTGTAAAAAGAGTTAGGATATTTTGTAACACGTTGTATACTACAATATACTACATAAGCGGGGTGGCCGTGTCTTAGGCCAATTTTTGGTTTGGTCTGTAGCGCAAAAAGCTGTTGTTTTAAAGAAACACTGACTCACCTTGGCTGGCAGGTTGGCTGAGGACTCGCTGAGTTGAGTGGCGGACTCCCCATGGGCCGTGGTGGATTGCAGCTCCCTGTCCTTGAAACTTTGCTCCCACTCCACCGTGGTGGCAAGCAGGGAGCTGCTTCGCCGCGTGAGCGACCGCTGGGTGTCGATGTAGTACATCGTGATAAGTGCTACTAAGGGGACTTAAATCAAATAAAGTCGTAAAAAATATTGGATACGTTTTTAGTTAAAGTATCTCAAAACTGTCTAGTGTCACAGTGTAGATTTTTTCTGAGGGTACAAGAAGTCTCGACTAAACGAAAAAGTTTTTTTTAAATATTCTTTGCAAACGCAAACGAATAAACCAGCGGGCACCTTCGTTAAAAATCGGGTACAGTACAGTCGAAAGTTATCCCTGATTTTCAGAACGTTGCTAGGATCTCTGTTAGAAAAAATAAAATACTTATGATACCTTTCGAACTCTTTAATTTTAAAAATTAACTTCACTTTCCTTTTCAACTTATGATGTTGATGGTCCATCGCTGAACCCTTCGTCGAACTCGAATCCATCGCATGGATATGATCGTGTATCATACGACCTAGAGGGCAAACAAGATGTATGAGTACTTGAGTTAACTTGAGAACGAACCTTGTATGGACAGGGGATAGAGACCAAAGTTCATCAGCCTCCAAGGTTTCCACCAGTTCCAAGCAGGCTGGCGGTCGTCAGCTTGTAGCGATTCGGCGGGCGCCTGTAGCTCCGAGTCTTTTTTGTTTCCTTTGGGCTCATCGTCAGCCCAACTCGAGCTCACTGTCACTACTGCGACTAACAGCACCACTAACTGGAAAGTCACACTTTGGTTGAGTCACTTTCTCGCGTGATTGCAGCTTTCATAACAGGTAAGCTTTACCTTATCATTAAATAGGTAAGTACTTACTTTTAAATTCATCGTATTTTTTGTATCGAACACTGTCTTGTGCGACTCGCATGAATATAGTAATTGTTCAATGTTCCGTTCTGCTTATTTAAACGCGTGATAGAGGTTTCTTCAAGTTTGTTCATATTGATGATCATGACGTATTTTGCGTTTGGTAACTCTATCGCATCACAACGGATATTTCGCACTCGGAAGCATACTGCGTGAACCAATATGCCTGCACCCAACAGCGCGGCACATTTGTCCGAAACAATATTTAATTAACAGTACTTAATAATTTACCTTGGAACTCATTGTGTAACAAACTGGTTGTGCGCCAATAACTCAACCAATGAAACTAACAAGTTTAAACGCACAATAATTTATTATTTTCATAAAGCAATGTTCGAGAACAAAATACAAAACACAACTTATCGATAAAAGTGAGTATAACTTCGTTACTACAAAAAGATTTGGCCGTACCGCAAGATAGTCGTTGGGGCTGAAAGTTAGTCTTTAATTTATTACGAGTATCATAGCATAGTGACAATGACTTGCATGCTTATGTTTTACAAGAGCTCTACTATTTACATCAGTAACTGGGCAAGATGTTAGCAAAATACTTTTTACGTTTATTTAATTGACCTACTCATCATATCCATTCGCGGTTATGCCAAATTGAGTTAATTATCTACTTTTCACATATTATAATAACAATACACAATTGATGTAAGTTAACCAATAATTTCATTTGATGTTTAACACTTTTATCACAGATTCTTAGCACTAATTAATAACTATTTTAACAAAAGGTACTTACTGGTTTGACTATAGTTACTTTTTAGGCCTGATTCAATATGTTTTAAATCTTCTCTAGTTACTTTGAGCTTTATTTTTTTCTACGAATAGTATTTTTTAGCTTACTTAGGTAAGGATACATTAAAGTGACTAAAACAATTATTAAAACTTTGTTTATATTTAGACGCTACTTTGGACTAGAAGACGAAATATAGAATGATTAATTAACTTTAGTATTGTAGAAGTAAGTGGTACATCAATAAGATAGAGAAATCCAAGGACATTATTATAAAATTTAAAGGGCAAGACGGACTGAAACGACATAACTAAGTGTTGTATCAGACGTGGAACGCGAAGAGAGTTAAAACGTCACTTATTTTATTAATTCTAATTCTTACGAGAAATATCTAGTTAGCTAATTACTTTGGTTCAAAATACGTAATAGGAAAGTTTCGTATTAACTTGTAGGTAAAAGAACATTAACGAATCCCTTAATTCTTAGATGTGAAGCTGCAATGAGCTAAAGCAATGGTAGATTTTTTTGTCTAGTACTTAATACAGAAGAGTTCAATACTTTGGGTATCTTTCATTTCTACAATTTAGTTATTAGCTTTGCTAATGGGAGAGTGAGCAATCTTGAGTATATTAGAACCATGAGCTTGTATTCTTTTATTTGTGCGTAATATGCCAATACAACGCGTTTAAAACATTTTGAGCGAATATTCATCGTCATATAAAGCTGCTAATAGTACAAAAGAGTTCGGGCGAGTTCGAGTACGGGCGTAGTGGATTTTTCTTTTTTGTTCTAATCCAAACAAACTTTAGTTTCCGCTTGATTTTAGAACCAATATGCTCTACATACATTACAACGACGAAGTATACATTACGCGTGTTGCACCATTGCATATGCTTTCTTTATGTAATATCTTTAGGGCACTGGTGTCAAAGGCCGTAGAATACTTCGCTTGCTCGAGCGATTTTTTGTACAGGCCGAACAGAGGCATGCACCCGCCCGCACCGCGCGGCCTTAATTTGTCTCGACATAATAATAGCCTCAACTCAACCCGTCGATCGCAGTAGTGTTGTGATTACGTACCTACTATACAAGATGTTACAAAAGATGCTAACTCTTTTTACAGGGTCATGGTACCTGATGATAGGGATCACAACCAAAATATTTTTTTAGGTCTATGACGTTCCGTTGATTTTTAAATAATTAAAATGTAAGCACTGTGACAGGAGAAAAGTATTTTTAAAAATACTGTTTCCATATAATTTCACTATGTTTTAACAGCCTGAAGCTATTAAAATACAGCTAAGCAAACAACCATGTTTTTTAATTGGAGCTAAATCCAAAAACAAAAAAGTTTTGAAAATTTTTCAATTATGAGGTTATAAAAAAAAGTTGGGTTTTTCAATTTTTTTTGCAGATTTGTCATTATGTTGACCAGCAGGTTACACCCTGTAAAAAGAGTTAGTATCTTTTGTGACACGTTGTATGTGGTATGGTGTTTAGATGTGCGGGGCAATGACATCAAAAGGGCGACTGGAAAACGGTGGACATGACTAGCAAAGGGGCCGTGGAGCTTGGAGTGGTAGCCTAACAGTGGACGTCATTCATGGGCTTAACTAATTATGACGGGAGAGGCGGCTCCATAATATGACCAAAGTATCCACATCTTGAGCAACATAACTAAATGTACACTCCTGTCATCTCCTATCGATAACAAGACCGAAGCTACACTAGCGTATCCGCATCTCGTGCGACCGAAATCAATGTACACTCCTGTCCTCCCTACCTTGAAATGATAATCACGATGTATGAATGTAGGTTGTTTGTTTTTGTTTACATCCACGCGCTCGCCCGCAGGTTGTCGACGATGCTCGCGCGGCGACGGTGCGCGACGCGGCAACACGGCTCGAGGGCCAGCCGGCGCCAGGGTCACGACTCGTGGAGCAGACGCTGGTAGTGCGGAAACACCTGCGTGGGCGCAACACTTGTTTAGTCAATAGGTAGGTAAAGTGGCCACCCCTATTGTCAGAGTGTAGTCAATATCATATGCCATTACACCACACCAAGGGTTGACTGAATGAGATTTCTACTGAAATAAGTTCGCCGTGTACACCACTACTTTTCTGTATGCAATTAATGTATCTTGTGTGCAATAAAGTATAAATGTTTATAACTGTAGGAAATATGCGGTGAAACGACAACGCGCGATTGTGAGAAAGGGGTTGCGATTTGAACTCATGTTGCGTAGGCCTGAAGGGCGGCACTCGTTTCTGGAATGCGATAAGGATGTAGGCGGCACTCGAAATTGGTATCTAACTACGTAATCGCGATATGTAGCACATATATCTTAGTTATTGAGCAAATGCAAGAAATAATGTTCACACTCACCCCTGGTGCCCCAGCGAGCTATGGTGAAAATTGATCAAAAATAATTGTTTGTCAAATTAAAATGGTATTTTACCTCATACGGCGGAACATGAAGGCCGAACTCCAATGCTACCAGGACAGCGAACTCGAAGCGGACTAGGTCTTTGCGATTTAGGCGGAACGTTGTTTCGATGCGCTGAAATATTAATGCACTTGTTATCTAGGCAAGTTGAATGTGGGCTAATCTAGGAGGGGGCGGATGTTGTAGAACCTATTTTGTAGATATTAGATTTTGGGTTAGTGATTTAGAAATTGAAATATGGGGCAATGTTTGGCATCTTCTATCTTCAGAATCGAAGAGATTACAGGGAGTTACTGAAAAACATCTATCTATAAGATAGAATATTGTTAAGGTGTTGTTTTTTAATGTTACACCCGGCTCAGGGGTGATTATTTACACGACACTGTAGCCAGAAAAAATATTTAAAAAAATAAAAATATGTCAGTGAAAAATACCCAAAAATAATTAAATTGTGGCCGCCCGTACTATTACACTAACGCTAGCGGCGAGTCGGGCGCAACATCGCGCGCGCGCTTTGAGAAAGCGGGGGTGTCCGCACGTCGCGGTTGTTATAGAACAACTTGAACAAGGTAATTTATCCATCAAAAATTTTTTAGAAAAAAAAAAGAACTTGTTTTTAGTTTTAAGCGTTACTCAAACTATCGTCCCTGACTCGGGTGTTACTGACCAAAACAACACCCTGTATATATTGAGATTTGATCACGCTCTAACAGTGTGAAGCTAGAGAGAACCGTTTCGCGAGCTACCAATGATGTCGTTACAGTCCTTTGGCAGAAAGTAGTAGAAAGACAGATAGAGGACACTCATGCAAAAAAAACTTCTTTTAAATCATATCATACCCAGAAACCTACCTCAAGAAGTGACTTCAACACCTCCCCTTTCACATCGTTGAGTTTAGCGGACAGAAGCAGGCAAGCTCCGGCGCACAGCTTCCTATTGTCCTTGTTGATAAGGTTGGCCAGGATCAGCTTCTCAAAGTAGACGTACGCCTGGGCTACTGATAGGAGGTCGATACCGCCGCTATCGTGTTTCGCTATCTTGCGCATTTCTTTTTTTATACTGTAAAAATATAAGAACCACTTACCATACAAGAAGACGGATTAGTGCCTACCACCGACGTAGCCTAATCATAGACAATTTCCACAAAAGAAGGGACCTAATACGCTCATATTCCCATAATCATCCCACTCTCCTTAATAAATTGGCTCCAGGTTGCATAACCGGCTGATTCACTACCCCATCCCTACCCGTCCAGCGAGCACGTGTTCCCCCTCCAAAACCACCACCAATCACGTCCACCTGGTATCAATGCTGTGATAGGGCTGTCAGAGACCTGCGGCATTGCACACCTAGCACAGTATACTATACGGCCTAGGCTGTGTCGGGGAAACCTGGCTGGGTGGATGTTTTCGTTCGTTCGTTCGTGTAAAAATATAAGAACCACTTAGTTCAGAGTTGCAAAGGAAAGATGGAAATTGAATATGAAGAATGAAAGTTTTTGAATTTAATTCCTCATGAGACCTTGTGAAATGTATAAGTGGTGATGACGTCCATTATCACAAAATAAGTTTTGATATCTGTTGAAAGCGAAATTTTTGTAACTAAGATGTGAGGAAAGGCAAAAAATCAACTAAGACTTAGGCCGTCTTGCACCGCTTCTCCATTTGAATCGACTTTTGTATGAAGATTTTAGTTAAATGCTGTTTGAACCACATTTAAGAAAGTGGTGCAAGACGGCCTTAGTATGTTTCCTTAGCACGGGTTAGTGCTTTTGAAAATACACAAATGGTACAAAAGATGTCAGTCAAACCTGAATCATTGTATATTACGAGAATTATGTTTCTCTAGCGAGAGTTAGTACTTTATAGAAGCAAAACTATTAGATTATTTCTAGTCCTTTAAGACCGATGTGATAGTTACCTTCTAAGTTTACTCAGAGTGAGTTTGATGTGTGGGAACTTCTCTCTGAACTTGTCATTAAGCTCTTTCTTTAGGTCTTGAGGGCGGACGTAGTCGATGATGGACGTCATATACGACGTGAACGTGAGAAGCGTCCGGTGTTTGCCGGCTATCAACTCAGGGTCGTCCAGGATATTGGGGCAATATTGTACCTGGAACAGTAACGCTTATGATTAATTAGGAAAATGTACGTTTAAAAGACCGGTATTCTACGCACATACAAACGCGTCTTATACCTACGCCGAGCGTAGTACGCTCCTCGAATTTCGGGGAGTCTCGAGATGTCTGACGCTCGTACATCTCGTAGGTATAACACGCGTTTACTAACCGGGCGAGCGTAGGTAATTTAATTTAAAAGCGGCATGGCTGAGTTAGGTTACAGATTTTCCCTCTTTGGTGCCATAGCTAAAATGTAATTGGTACTCAAATAGTAGGTAGTTATTGGGTCAACGTACATATTTATGCGGGAGCAGGGTTCCGTCATCCCAGTCGAAGGCTTTATTATCAACAGACGTCTGCGGTGGCGACGCCGCCGTGGTCGTTCTCTGTGATGATTCATAAGAGAAACACCTGGAATTTTAAACGGACATGTTATCTATTGAATCACTTTTTATGGAGGTGCTCTGATTTGTAATATTATTAAAGGTTCTACTCATAACAAGAGGGTTAGTCTACAAACTAATCTAATGTGTTGGTTAGGTAGTACAGTATTTATTTACTCATGGATTAGTTCTAAGTCTACAACTACATGCTGGAGATTTTGTTATGTATTGTATTTGTCTAAATACTTAAATGATCTTTACTTAGCACTTATACATAGATAGATAGATATGCCTCTTGTAATATTTCTTTCAGAAAATGTGTACCATACTAACTGATAAAGTACAATGAACCTCATTAAGATGCTATTACAGATTGTTGCATTAGGTGCTATTTCTTATTGTTAGCCACTAAACAGCAACTTAAAATAGCTTTTTCGAGTAAATTATATTCCCGTAAATTACCTCTTCATTATACAGATGCACCTGATGCATAATCCGCAGCATTTTAGGGACTAATTAACTACAGCCGAAGAGGTTTTGCTTCCGTTCCGATACTTGCGTAAAAAATTCGTCGCTTTACCAACTATTTTTTTGCGGGATTATTAGGATAATGTTTTTCAGGAACGTCAAAACCCGTTTCGTGAGCTACAACTAAACTACATGCGTTACCCTGCACCAGAAATGGTTTTCTATTCGCCCAGTCTACTCTAGGTAAGTCTCCACATGTGAAGTGGTGCGAAGAGGTTCAAGGCAAAGCTTAAATGAACATGCAAGCAAGCAATTGAAATCAAGCTGCAGGTGAAAATTTTTTGCATTACTTTATTAAGTGACAATATTTTGTCTCAGGATAACTGTTTGATGATATAAACCGTGTCATTAAAGAAAACATTTAGGATGGACTTCAAAACACTCGCCCTCTCACTCTAATACAGTCAAAGCGAGACAACGCTAGGTTTTTAACTCCAATGTTTACTCCGTCCTAAATGTTTTCTTTAATGACACGGGTTATAAGACAGATAATTTAATAATTATTAGAGGTTATCCAGAGATAAAAAAATCGTTTATAGATTATTATTATACCAAAGCTAACACTCATGATTATCATTACCACTGCTTGTCCTTGTGTCTCGTCAATAACTTAGTCCTGAAATCGAAATAATATGTGCACAATGAAATGACTGCATGATACTAGTGTCAAGCATGGATTTCAGAGCTGATTTGGTGTACCTATGATGGAAAATTCCATGTTATGTGTATGATTCTTAAGGTGAATCTGTTGCAGTTGTGTAAATTGTTTCTCTGTTTCAGTTAGCAGACCAAGCACATTGAAGGCACAGATAACACGTAGTTGGAGCTCAGTTTACACAATCGAACATTTACAGACTATGTTGGTTATTGACATGCATACAATCATTGAAAAGTTCATCCTTCAAATTTATGATTTCTTATTAGTTTAGCATTGTAATTTTACTTTTTAGTAAGCATCTGAGATTTTTTTTTACCTGGCTATAACATGAGGATGGCGATTCATCATTTTCCAGTTGGCTTTGTCACTGAAATCTCCTTCATACATTTTTCTGTATTGCTCCCTGGTGCAGTGTCGAGAAGGCACAAGCAGTTTTGAGTATGATATATCTTGTCCATTCTCTTCCCTTTCAAGGCCAAGTAGATCAAATGGATCCATACCATTGTCTGTGATAGAGGATAAAGGTCTTGGACCTGATGTATTACGTCGTCTGACACCATCTTTTCTGTGGTCAACCCTAAAAATAGTAAAAACAGAAAATGGGCCAAGCTAAAGGTATCTTTGCAAGCTGGAGTTCAAAAGAGATAAAAAGTGGTTCTTGTTTTTTTTTTGTTGCAATAAGAAGGAATATAAATAGAAATAAAGAACAAGTCTTACCGTGAAGTCCTCACAGTTCTTGAATAAGGAATAGTGCTGAATATGACACACGGAACACCCTGTGCTGTAGCAATGGCAAGTCTCTCATCCTTGAATGAAACTCCTTTATTAGGTTGTACAACTCTGAACTCTTTGGTCAGCACATGATTCTCTGGTATTGAGGGGTTACTTGTACGGAAACGACCTGCCGAAGAAAAAAATTAAACCACCATTTTTTCCCCAACTATTTGATGATGACGATGATCATGATGTCATTTTATCCCTTATCCATTTTCCAACCATTCATGGATGAGAAATAAACATGCAAAATACATGCATTAGCATGCAAAATAAACTTGCAGTTCTCTAATAACAATCAAGTAGTTAGGTACAAAATATTATACATACCCAGGTTCAAACTCTCAGTGCTGCTTTTGTCATCTGCAGTGATGGCTGCCGATGTCAAATGTAACTTTCTGGTGCGCGGGGCTGCATGTTTCTCTTTGAGCGACTCTGTATTGAGAGTTGCACATCTGGGAAGTTAAACAACAATAATATTATCCTGCTGAATGAGCTAAAAATATGTATGGAAGGCTGGATTACATTATTTTTCTAAGCATTATTATTGGAAATTAAATTAACTGTTGCTGTACAATTTAATTTGCATGAGATGGTTAGCAACACTGTATGAGTGGATGATAGGCCTCGTTAAAGGCTCTTGAGGATTGGGCGAAACCGCAAGACTTTGACCAAGCAACAACAATATCAGAAATAATGGGAAGACAAATGCAAACATGGTACCTTTCTCTGAAATGAGTATTTACGCTCGTGTACTCGGAATCAGAGTTGAGGGAGTGATCGTCGGCGCCGTTTCGTAGAACGGGACTGGCTTGCAACACTCTGTTGCGGCTGCGGACGCTGTCGGCGAAACCATTCTCGTGAGCGCGAATAACCTCGACAGGAAACGCTTCCGACTCAGCTTTCGTCACAGTGCCACCTTTATTAGACGCCGCGCTCAAATTGATATCTCTGAACTTCCCGTCGAGCGAAATATTTGATAGAAATGTTACGGCTGCCAGCCTTCGTCGCGCCTTCTCGTATTTGTTGCGATTACTCGTCATCTTGAAGCGTCGTCCCTGAGAGGTGCGATGGATTAAAACGACTATGTAATTTAAAAGCTGTGCCTTTTTTAATCGCACTGTAGCTTCTTTAGGTAGGTACTCATTTCACAAAATTATTTCTGAATATTTTTAGCGTATTGCACACGACAACCTCCAAGCGCCACAGATAAGAAAACGAAAACAAAAATCGACATGACAGCTGTCAAAGTTTCCTTTTTCAAGTTGTTTCTGGTAGGTTTGGATTTTACTCTTGATTCCAAGACAAAAGATGTACACAAGAAAGTACCTACCTACACGCTCAAGATCCCCATTCACGATGCATGCAAATGTAATCCGCCGCGCCGTCATTTTCGAATGGGGCGTGGCCATTGGAAAAGCTACGTTTTCACTGAGCTATGAAAACGTAGCTTTAGAGCGTGAAAACGCGGCGTATAGGACTTGGGGACAGGGAACGTGTTAAGATTTGTTGCAAATTAAAAGTGCCAAAGTGTAAAGGTCAACGTGCTGTCGACCGACTGTGACAACTCGGAAAGGGTAACTCACAGAGATAACAGGGCCCTTAGCCTGTAACACAATGGTGCCAAAATGGGCTGTCAGGTGACGACTTCAATTACGATTTGCTAACGCTGTCTGCTGTCTGTCCTTTTAATGTTTTTGTAGTACAGCAAAGAATATTTTGATTCTAATTCTAGAGGATTAGTTCTCTGGTTGTAGGAGAAAAACGAGGAGAGCCCGGTTTTGTCCTTCTGCCGGGACGCCATTGACCCGCCATTGCGTTACAGGCTAAGGCCCCAGATGTGATTGATCGTGCCGTCAACGTTAATGTGATAAAGCCCCGCATTGACGGTACATGGAACACTCCAATGGCGTGGTAGCGTTTGGAGTTGGACGTTTTGGAAATCGTGAATGGAAACCTTTATCGTGAATGGAAACCTTCAGTTTGAAGAATTTCTGAACTGAAATTCACAGACAACTCATGTCAATGTCAAACAACTGTCATCTGGCTGGCTTACAAACAACACAACACAAGTTGAGTGGTTTTCTTGCTTGGAAATAGTTTGTTGAGTTATGTTTTATTTCTAAATAAATATCGTTAGGAGTCTTTCACGATGGAGTCCAATGTTCCTGCTACGACCAATCCATCTAGGGCTACCAGATTTATGATGGAAGGCGTCGGAGCGCGAGTTATACGTGGTCCAGATTGGAAGTGGGGCAAACAAGTAAATACAAGCCTTTCGATATGCTCCCCTATCTTTTTTTCACCCTTCTCCTGTAATAACTGCTTCTCGATTGTGACCAGGATGGTGGAGAAGGCCACGTCGGCACCGTCCGTAACTTCGAGTCACCGGAAGAGGTGGTTGTCGTGTGGGACAATGGGACCGCAGCAAATTATAGATGTTCTGGAGCTTACGATCTGCGGATCCTCGACAGCGCCCCTACTGGAGTCAAACATGAAGGCACTATGTGCGATACTTGTCGACAGCAACCAATATTTGGTAATTATTATTCTTCTTTATTATTCTTCTTGCTGAAAAGTAGCTGATACTATTTGACTACATTTCGCCAACATAATAAGTTGAAGCACCATAGCGACAGTCGAGGCTCACCCACAGAAGCCCTTATATCATTATTTTAAGTGTTAGTTTTAATCAGCAATCACTAGGTCTTTGAGACAGCTTTTCATCTGCTAAATATTGTGTGACTCATACAAGTCATAATCATACTGAAGGCGCTGGGCATAGTGAATCAGCCCGCGTGCAAAGAAAAATGCACAAAATCGATTCCTGTATCAAATACACTAAAAAAACTAAAATGTTCACATATCAAACCCTAGAATTAGGTGAGACCTATCTAACACAGCCAGTTTAATGTTGATATCCATAACAGATTGCAAGATATTTTGCTTGAAAAAAAGTGTGCCGCCTATTTTTTTTCAAGTAAAATATCTACAAAACGTTTATGAATGTCAACACGAAACTGGCTGTTTTAGATAGGTCTCACCTAATTCTAGGGTTTGATATGTGAACATTTTCAATTTGTTTAGTGTATTTGATACAGGAATAGATTTTGTGCATGTTTCTTTGCGCGCGGCGATTCACTATGCACGGCGCCTGAATAGGCCAAACTCAGCCATCTGGTAACATACAATTTGTTACTTTGCTCGGTAGCTTGTTTTGCAAGCTTTGAACTACAACTTGCTGAATTAGCCAGAATCGTAATATGTATATTGTATGGTGCTGTGCTGGCAATCAGATTGTAGAGCTTTATAACAGAATTTCCCAGCTTGTACTTCCATTGTAATGATTCCCTCTAAAAACCCCACTTCCAGGCATTCGCTGGAAGTGTGCCGAGTGCAGCAACTACGACTTGTGCTCAGTCTGTTACCACGGAGACAAGCACCAGCTGAGGCACAGGTTCTACCGCATTAGCGCACCAGGATCCCAGCGGTGCCTCGTTGAGCCTCGTCGTAAGAGCAAGAAACAGGCTGTGAGGGGCATCTTCCCTGGAGCTAGAGTTGTTAGAGGCGTGAGTAGTTTTCTGAGCTTTGAATGTTGTTACAAAAAAATAGATAGTTGAAGGTAGGTGCTGGGTGAAAGAGGAAAAGAAGCAGGAAAGCTAGACTTCCATTAGCGGCGAATCGGGCTGGGGCGGGCCGGAACTTAAAATCTACCTGCCTGCATTTATATGAAAAAAAGTCCACTAGCGAATATCATAACATAGCGGATTATTGCGCTGCGGCCCGCCCCGTCCCAATCCGCCGCTAATGGACTCTGTCTCATATAAATACAGGCAGGCGGATTTTTGCATTGCAATCTTCCGATGCGCCCCGGCCCGATCCGCCTCTAGTGGCTATGAGACTATGAGACATTTTGACTATGAGAATAATGTTGATATCACGAAAAAGACCTAAACTGAGTAGCATAACTGTACTCAAAATAACTGACCACAAATACTCCAAAGTGCAACTTGTGGAACACAGCTTGTGAAACTTTTAGAAGTGTAAAAGCTACATTTTACTCTCACATGCTTTATTTGTGCTGGCCTTCAGGTGGACTGGCAATGGGAAGACCAGGACGGTGGCAACATGCGCCGCGGCAAAGTGAACGAGATTCAGGATTGGTCAGCGGCTAGTCCGCGGTCCGCCGCCTACATCGTGTGGGACAACGGCGCCAAGAACTTGTACAGGGTCGGCTTTGAGGGCATGGCCGATTTGAAGGTAAGGACGTAGCAATCAACTTTGAATTTTATTTAATACTAGCGACCAGGGGGGGACCTTGACGCTATTGCGTTCTTAATGACAAAGTTTTTAATTAATATATCTTTGAATTCGCATAGTCATGCTTTGATTTTACATACTTCGTCATGTTTATTCAAAGGTAATGCTATTTGTACAATAAAAATATAAAATGCGTCTCTAATTCGTGCAATATAGAATTTTGTAAATTGCGCCATATTGAATAGATAGCGTCAAGGATAGAGGGGCAGCTTCGGCTTCGCAAGGGTTTAAAAAAATTACGGTGAAAACCGCATCAGCCCTCCCTGGGATGTTTTCTCGTACATACTTGCGGACACTGTTTCACCCTATTAGGGAATGCTTTTGAGGAAACATTTGCAATGACTAAAGCTGCTTATTGTGGTTTCGGCTGTGAAAAAGTTCAGCCACAATGGTAACTACAGTAGTCTTGCTAGACAGATAGACGGACAACAAAGTGATCCTATAGTGGTTCCGTTTTTTCCTTTTGAGGTCCAGATTCCTAAAAATTACTAGTGGGGGCGTGCCTTCGCGTGCTTCTTTACTGCAAGGTCGTTAATTAGAATTAACAGAGCGAGAGAAAGTACTGTACCGCAGGCGGCGAGCTAATGTTTTTTCCATTCACCGACCGCGAGTCATCGAAGTCGATACAATCCTTCCTCCAAGCTATACTTTATCAATTACAGCTATAACTTACCATGTTATATAGTCTACAATATTTTTGCTCTTTCTTTTTCCAGGTTGTGAATGATGTGAAAGGCCAAAATGTTTACAAAGAACATTTGCCTTTACTCGGAGAGATGGGCCCAGGAAGGACAGGACCACATGGGTTGCATATTGGCGATCAAGTTAGTCAACTTAAGTTATTACTGCAGTTCTTGATCTCATAACCTGTATAGTGGCCAGTAAACCTGTAATTGTTTTTCCAGGTGAATGTCGATTTGGACCTGGAGATAGTCCAGTCGCTCCAGCACGGCCACGGCGGCTGGACGGACGGCATGTTCGAGTGTCTCGGCACCACCGGCACTGTGGTCGGCATCGACGAAGACCACGACATTGTTGTCTCGTACCCCAGCGCCAACCGGTGGACCTTCAACCCTGCTGTGCTTACTAAGGTACTTCTACTTCTTCTTCGTCGTTACACTCTTGTCAGAGCGGTCGTGGTCCATCATCATCAGTGGCTGATTTGCGCTCCTTACGATGCCACGCCATTTCTCTCGGTGCCCACAGTGGTCTTGATTTGGTCAGTCCATCGCATCGGAGGTTTTCCCCGAGCCCTCCACCCTTCCACTAAGTTACTAGGTCTAGCTAGAGTTTTTACCTAAAATTTATTTTCTAGACAAACGTTTTTATCCGCGACCTTGTCCGCGCTGACTTGTTGCAGCTCTATTTTTCGCTTTATTTTTTGCTGTGAAAAATGTTACTTATCTTTTTGTGAAGAGTTTTAGCTAGCACCGTATAAATAATGCCCCTAACTTCTCACAGGTGTGCAGCAGCAGCCTCAGCGCCTCCACATCGAGCGGCGCGGTGGGCGGAGGCTTCGCGGTCGGTGACCTCGTGCAAGTCTGCGCCGACCAGGAGAGGGTCAAAGTACTGCAGAGGGGACACGGCGAGTGGGCTGAGGCCATGGCGCCGGTGAGTGTTCACCTTTATTACATACTTCGAAGGACGCGGACTCGCCCAGTCGGCGCCGACCAGGAGAGGGTTAAAGTACTGCAAAGAGGACACGGCGAGTGGGCTGAGGCCACGGCGCCTGTGAGTAGTAACAATATTGAGCTTTTGGTCTACACACTGACCGTCGACCAATTCTGGCTCACCGCTCCGTGAATGTAATAGTCCACCATCTGTCTTCCCATCCATGCCATATCTTATTTAGATCATTACTGAGAGTCGTAAAGTAATTCCTCTGTATATGGGTTTGTTTTCGTACGATGGGTCTCGATTTTTAATCATATTATCTGTGGCTAAGTGTTGACCCTCGTGTACTGCGATATGAAGTCTCATTTACTTCCAAGCTTTAGCTTTAACTTTAGTAATATGGTATTGAGTATGGAGCAGATTTGGTTCGTCCAATGTCTCGAGCATCTTCCTGTTAGTAGCTTTCTGTAGTTATTTTGTAATTTTAATAGTCCCGTTTTTTTAACAGACTCTTGGCAAAATTGGGCGCGTACAACAGATCTATCACGACAACGATCTCAAAGTGGAAGTCAGCAATATGTCCTGGACCTACAACCCTAACGCGGTCACAAAGGTCGCCTCGTCCGATGGCAGCATGGCTGGTAACTCTTCAGGTTTGCAAGGTTCTTTATCATCCTATCTGCATAGGAAACCTATTTCAACTCTACAGGATTTTTAAATAGTTTTATTCCTCAGACACTAAATGTCTGATTTCCAACAAGATCTTAGGACTTAGGTGAATTTTTATTTTCCAATTTTTTTTGCGCTCAGTTCCAATGGCTGGAAAGGTGGTAGAGAGTGGAGGGGCACGAAATCAACTTTCAGTAATTAAAAACCTTTAAGACCGATGTACCTTAGGAACCCTCGATGCGAATGAACAATGGGGACTATAGTATGAAGCCTGAGCCTACTGACAGTTGACACTTTATGTACCGACAGTGATCAGACTAATCAAATCTTTTAAAGACTTTTGTCTGAAATGTCAAATGTAAGCTCTTATAAATACTTTTTTTTTATTTAGTAAAAACCGAAAATGCGCAAAAATGGTTTTCGGCATTTTGGTCCTATTTTGTTAAAAAGTCTCCGTCAGTGATGAAACTCATGTCAAATCTCGGCTACGCAATGTACATCGTATTTTCATTGTTAGTTTTATGCAATCGAAACAGGGGCCCTGTCTCGATGTCTTATCTATTTGAACGAGCGAGCGAAGCGAGCGAAGTTCTCCGAGTCTACTGGAACAATCCGGCGTTTGTATGTTTGTATGTATGTATGTATGTATGTTTGTATGTATGTATGTATGAATGTTCGTTCGACGATAACTTGAGTAAATTTAGTCGGATCGTCATGAAATTTGGTAGGCGAATAAAAGAGACAAAGAGAATTTTTAAGTTCGAACATGAGCCAAATCGGTCGAGCGGTAGCCGAGATATGGGGTTGTTAAGTTTATATTGGGTCGCGAGTTCATAGTTCGGGGCTAACCACTAGTAATTACTGTAATAACAAAATATTCCCTCCTACAGGCGAGCGTCTCTCAGCCCTACTAAAGAAGCTATTCGAGTCTCACGTGACGGGCGACGCGAGCGAGGAGCTGGTGAAAGCCGCGACCAACGGCGACGCCGCGCGCTGCGCCGAGGTTCTGTCGCGGGCGGACGGCGCGCGCGCCGACGTCAACGGGGTGTTCGGCGGACATACCGCGCTGCAGGTAATGTTGACAGTCAGGGGTTGACTGGAAGAGACTTCTGCAGAAATAAGCACCAAGCACCAAGCTGGTAAGCTACCAATCCTAAGTACTTAAGTATTAATTTTTATGTGTGCAATCAAGTATAAAGTATGTTTGCACGATACCTTGCTCTCGCGATGTATTTACTATGCATCTCAGCGCCCCAAGTATTCAATCTCTATTTATTCACCATCCAAATCACGAAATCACATTGTCGAGTGGAGCGAACCCCACTATCGCTCACTCCATCGCCAGTCCATCACCAGCCCCTCACTCTCCGCAGGCCGCGGCCCAGAACGGGCACGTGGAGGTGATCCGCGTACTCGTCGCCGCGGGGGCCGACGCCGACGCCGAGGACCGAGACGACGGCGACCGCGCGGCGCACCACGCGGCCTTTGGCGACGAGCCGGCGGCTTTACGCGCCCTTGCGGCGGCCGGAGCCGATCTGAATGCGAGGAACAGGCGAAGACAGACGCCACTGCATATGGCGGTCAATAAGGGACATTTGGGCGTGGTCAGGACCTTGCTACAGCTAGGCGTCCATCCTAGTTTGCAGGTTAGTGTCTTAGAGAATGAATCACATGTTTTAATGTTTTTTTGCCACTGCCGCATATGGCGGTGTTCAAGTGCAACATGGGCGTGACTCAGTCGGTGCTAAAGCTGGGTGTCAATCCCAGCTTGCAGGTCTTTAGAAAGGGAACAATATTACTTTACTGACGACACCGACCGAGCCGCGCACCACACGGCCTTTGGCGACGAGCCGGCGGCTTTACGCGCCCTCGCGGCGGCTGGAGCTGATCTGAATGTGAGGAACAGGCAAAGACAGACGCCGCTGCATATGGCGTTCAATAAGGGACATTTGGGCGTGGTCAGGACCTTGCTACAGCTAGGCGTCCAGCCTAGCTTGCAGGTTAGTGTGTTACAGAAGGAATCACAAATTAAATTGCTCCTCCTGCAATTCATGTTTTTTCGCCGCTGCATATGGCGGTCAACAAGAGACATTTGTGCGTGGTTCGGACGCTGCTACAGTTGGGCGACTATCCTAGCTTGAATCTATAATTTAGCCGGAATCAATACGTCCAGTGGGAGAAAACTAGCTTCGTGTGATAGTGAATGCACGGCAGCTGAATTTATTTTTAGTAGAATGAAATACTTACGTATCTTTGTTCTTGAAATCGACTCTACTTTAGGTTCTTCATACTAGTTTGGGATAATTCAATCAATATGACTTCTACTTATACGTACTTATGTAGAAGTCGTATTATATGTATGTATTTTTTGGTAGGCACGGCGCTTCGAACAAGGGTTTTCGACAAATCACCAATGCACCAATCTATTACCTACATATTAGACAAAAACAGAACCCTACAAATAGTCCAACTCAACACTTTAACAATGCGTACTACGTTGTTGTCGACACAGCCAGGCAAATTGTACGCGAACCCATGTCTCTCAGACTTTTAATCTCGCCGAGTCGAGTTTCAGTCTGTAATGAGTGTCGCGGCGCTCTTAGACATGCGGTCGCCATAATTGCCAAACTTTGGCATCCATTTGCTCCCGGCCGCCTCGCCACCCCGCCCGCTTGTCACACGCATTGTTCGCTGCCAACGTGTGTATGTGTGATCGCGAATCGGGAGCCTTCACCAGCAAGATGCAAATCGCTCTTAATTGTCAAAGTTTAAAGATTTCACGCCCTAATAGCTTCATTATTTCTGAAGTGCTACAAAGAATGCGAAGATTAATGAGGTGAAATATTTGAACGAATTCCACTCGAGTACGTTGGTTCGTGTTTCCTCTCTGTTTTGTATCGTTTGTTCGTAAATAAACGTAGATCGCGCTTTAAGTTCTGAAGACAATGAACAAAACAAGTTGGTGTAATACAATACGTGCCTATTCGCCGAAAAACTAGAAGACGTCTAGCTAATTAGTGGGTGTACCCGACTACCCGAGAAACTTCGACGGATTCCGCTAAGACACGACGATAAAAGAGATAGCGGCATATTGAAGTGCAATTGGGCGTAAAGCTATTTAAATCTGAATAGAGCATTGTGAAGGCGCGTCACCTTGATTTTGCGACGACGTCGTCTCGTCCTTAATGAAGTTAGGCGTTGTCGCCCGCGGACCGACCACCCCCAACCGCCCCCGTACGCCCTGCGGCACTCTCACAATAAGCTAAATAGCCTTTGATAAATATTTACACATAATTCACACGTTTTATCTGCTTGTAACGTATATTGTATGTACATACAATGACTTATTTACATGGCTGAATATGTTTCGTGTTTAAGCAACAATACATGTCGTGATTTAGGACCATAACCTAGCCCGAAGGTTAACCATGCTGAAATATCTGCTGAAACTTTTCAGTTGTTAAGTATTTCGACGTGGGTTGGCTAACGTCTTCCAACTATTCGATCCAATTAGGTATGAATTCAAACTTTATTAGAGGCGGGGCCCGGAGCTAAGAGTAGGTACGAAAGAGCGTATTTTGTTCGCTAAGTTATTTGCTCTAATTAAAACAGATCTGCTACTCGAGTAGTGTTCAAATTTAGTAGGTATTCTAGTCGAGTAGCATCTATTAAATAGTTGTTATTCATTAATCTTGTATACAAAGTTTATCGTAGCGTAGACAGCGGTAAGTATGAATAATGCTCTGAACTCTCAGATACTCGTATTCTGGGTATTGGATGCTTTGCATTATACGCTTTAGCGTTCAGTTATATACGAGGAGGTGGAACAGAGGAAAGGTGTCAGTATGTTACATTTGCCATCTGTTACCATCTTCTCAACAAGCAGAATTCGCGAAATGTAGAGAATACTCAATGAGTAGAGATCTCGTTTCACAATTTCATTGTTTTCTTGAGACGTTGTCGGATCTTGCGAGAATCATTATTTTGATCCAAAGATATAAACTTGCTATCATATTATGCTTACGACTGCGAATGCCTTAGAATCTGCTAGAAAATGAAGCTTTGTTTCGTTGTTCTGCGCTTTTATTAATTCAAGGCACAAAACAGCTTATTTAGGAGTTTAATCAGAGCAAATTGGATGATGAGTTGACGAAGTGGAATGGTGAAATCCGGCGTCGTCTCGAGTCTCGAGCCCGAGAGCCGTAGCGCCACGGCGACGGTCAATATTGCAGACGTTCTTATTGAAATCTAATTTGCGTTAAACTCAAAGCGAGACTCTCAAAGTGCTGAAGCTTTTCTTCTCCATCAGCCATTACTATCCCGCCTGCGCTTGTTTCCTTCAAATGAATCTGTGGAAACCAATTCGAAATAAAAAAGAACCTGGTCTAACTTTCAAAGAAAAAGTAAGACGATTTGTGTTGCATTTTATTTTTCTGGGATATAATAGTCTCTTGCCATTGATCGTAATTACCGAGGGCGAAATGTTTTTATTTTTTTCTGTTTTTGTGTGTTTCGTCATTTCTTTGAAAGAAATCTCCCTCGCTGTGTCGCCGACCGCAAGACGGAAATTCACAGCCCTTCCATTTCTGGTTATGCGCCGATTTATATTCTGCGCCCACTCGCCGCCTGAGAAATCTCATGTCGGAGGTGCTCTTTCAATTTGAATCGGAACACTCGGATCGTCGAATAATGTATTTCGATATCGACCCTCGGCTCGGAACGGATCCTCCTGTTTATCGCAGCTCTCATCTATTCGGGTGCCGCCTTTATTTTTTTCAACAAAAATTCAGTGTCGCACTGTTTATCCGCCGCGCGATACTATTAGCAGGGTCTTTGTTTTGAGACGCCGAGATTGTGCCGCTCTGACTAAAGGATAATTGAATTGTCACATAACACACTCACTACTCCACTCGTCCCTCCACTCTTTGTGTTTGCGTAGACTTTTTTTCTGCCCATATGAAAGGAAACTCGATAGAACAGGACAAGGAACGGAAGATGTGCTCTATGTGTAAATCAAATTGATTTCCAATTCATAAAGTTGGCATAAAGGGTCCGTTGTTATTGATTTGATACAGTATTGCCGCCGGCAATTTCAAGTTCAAAAGAAGCTATTATAAGTATGCGTATACGATTGCACAGGTAAAGGCCACTTTAGAAAGTTGACTGCTACAAAGCGGATAAAGGTAGAATCAGTCGGCGCGATCGTATAAGCGGCAGGAAGAACTACATTTCCTGCTAGGTGCCTTTGTTGAACAATCGAACGATGCACAAGGCGACGTAGTTACGCTAACGAATGGGTCCACGTACTTCAGGGAAATGGGACCTACTGTACACGAGTTACAAATACGTGCGACTTATGCAAACAAGTTATGGTATGAGAGTTATCATCCCAATTCAGGAGTTGACGTCTAAAAATAAGCCTCATTTACACCTTGGCGCCCACGTTGCCTTTAATAAATAGAGGGCGACGGGAAAGGGGCCGAATGTGTACTTTTTGTTTGGGGTTCTCACTTACTCATCTGGCATTCGGGCCGCGCCTCGGACATCCCGCGGGCCTTACCCGCGGCCTATTTCGTCTATTCAAAGGCCTATTTACGTCGTTTTGTTTTATAATCTGCTATGGCTTCGTAGCTACGCACTATCCCTGTAAAATTATTCGCAATATCTATTCGGAACGTGATGGGTGTGCGAATATGCAATGAATAAATAATATCCACAAAAGATTGCCTGTCGATACACGTTGCTGAGGTATAGAAAAGCCTTTGTTTGCAATATTGTTAATACCCTAGTGTTGTCTGAGGCTCTACCTACGCCCTCATAAATTCCTATGGAACTTTGTATAAACAATATCAAGGCGACACTAGCTAGTGTGAAGAACTCTGTTAGCGGTGTTTGTTTCTCTCTCTAAAAATAAGCGCAGTACTGCCGTCGACTGTCGCTGGAAATAATCTTCTCCGTATAAATGTATATCTATGTGACGATTCCATACGATTCATGAAGCCATTTCATTTCCGTTTATATGCCTATTTGTATTCTTTCTTTCGCTGCGGCTAGAGAAATCTCTATACAGAGTTGCTCTTTCAATTTGAATCGAAACGGCCGAATTGGGGTATAATTTATTTCGAACGCGACCTTTTTATTCGGAACGGCCTCTCTCTATACTTAACGTCCTCTGGGTGGTTTCCCTGTTTTTGTTGGCTTTATATCTTTCCGGTCTTTAACCTAAGCTTATGTAAGTCGTAAAGTGTAGGTACTCTAAGAGCAAAACTACGGCTAAACTATATTTTATGTCATATCCAATTTATAGCCTAATCCCCGTTATCTTTCATATTAAACCCGGGTTCAATATTAGTTCGGATGTTCGGAATAGACTTTGAATCTCGTTTAGTGGTGCCGAATGTAGAGTCATACATTGCGTTAGAGTGTCTTGAGGCACCCTCGCCGGGCCCGCTGACGGTGCTGAACATTAGAAGCGTGCCCGCCTGTGCGCAACCCGGCTCTCTCCGTTAGGTTTCCACTGGCTCCGACTTAAGCGTCTTATTGAAATCAAATTTTCGCTAATCCTCCGGTACGAGTCCAACCGGCAAGCGAAGCTATTGCCTTTAATATTGTTATTGTTGTTGTCTAGCGTAATACTTTCCATTCCTTTAGTGCTTTGTAGAGTTCTCCGTCGGAATTTCTCATTTTCTACTTAGTTTGCAGCTTTTCAAACTTGTAAACTTTTTATATTTGACGCGGAGATGATTCAGGTATCCGTTGCAGCTTGCCAGCTGTCTTTTATTGTTGCAGGTTTATAACTACTGTAAAATTTAACTACGTTCTCGTTTATTCAAGTCTACATTGTCGATTTTGTAGGGGTTTGTAGTTGGAATGTACATGTGGACAAATAAATGGATTGCTGTGTCAATCACAGTAGTCGTGAAAGTTTTCAAGGATAAGCAGTAGATGCAGATATTTCGGGAGCGGACATATGAGACGCAGTTAATTTATTTGCGGCGTCGGGCGTCGCCGCGCGTCGCGCCGAGCCGAGCCGAGCGGGCTTGTGGCGTGCGCGGAGACTAGTCTGATTTATGTTATTTGCACGTTAAGCGGAATTAATGGCTTTATTACTCTTCTGTTTGCTGAAGATGCCGCCCCCGATGCCGCGCGCACAAGCCTCGCGCGGCCTCATATCCGCGACCGCTCGGAAGTTACTGCAAATGAGTTAACACGAAACATATTGCCTAGTATTTTTAGACGAATATGCTGGAAGCACGTTTCTTATTTCACGACTCGACGTGATAAATTCAACGTATTTCTATTCTGAAAGTTCCTTTGTCTATTTTGCGTCTGAAACGCGACCACTTTATTCTGGAGTTTCTCTTAAAAGGTGCGGTACGGAAGTCTCCTAAGTTAAAGTTTCATTATAAAAGTCATATTTCGTCGGCGAGTAATATCTCCTGCGGCACACACATATTTAAGTCTCGGCGGCGCTGCGCAGGTGAAAAATTTGAGCTCCGCCTCGTTGTGCCGCGAGCTTAGTGTTTTATCTCGGCTTAGCGTTACGAGGATTTGTGGCTCGCTAAGTAAGGTTTTATGTCCTCGGAACGCTTGCAAGTTTGCTCTCCTGATAAAAAAAATCTTTCGATATTACCCAGCTGTAGCTACAGAATTGAAGAAACATGTTTATTTTTCTCGATACACATAGTCCGGAATGAAACAGCTTTGCAAGAGAGATAATCGGTATGAGTAATAGCTGATATAAGAGCGTTCAGTCGGGTGGACAGTGGACGTCGGACGGTAATTGAGGGCGTACAAAGGAGTCTATAGATTCAGCTGTGTCAGAGACATTAAATGCCGTTTGTTCAATGGCAGGCTGTAATGCATCGGCGGCGGCAGCGGCGGCCGAGACACGCTTCCTGCAGCCGCGCCGCCGCCGGAACCTCCAGTCGTAAATAACGCGCGGTGCTCTACCTTCCTGTCTTCTGCTTTAGGGACCGCGTCCTATCCCGCCCCGTCTTCCTTCAGATTTGTTCGCGGCGACAACCTATTGTCAAACTTTCCGCTACCTACAATCACACGAACTACCGCTGGCGCAACTCTACACAAAGAAATTTTATTTTTGCTTCTCGTTGAAATTCTTGCTTTGGTGTGCGCGTCCGCTTCATCGGAATTTTTTGTTCAAAGCGTGAATTCGCAGGCATAAAATGTATGCAACACGTTTGACGCAGCGAAGCGGTGCACCTGTGGTAGATACACAAAAAGCTACGCATGGATTGATGCGGTGTGGTGTTCATAACTGGGCAACAAATGCTCTTTCGTCAAAAAGAGAGAGACTCTACAAAATGAAACGCCTTTAGTTTGATATGCCGTTGCCATTCATATCATATCGCCCGGAAGTTGATTGGCAGAATGTTCCAGACGTGATCTGCCATGAGCCATTTCACACAAGTGAATACGACACAGTGCGTATTGTAATTTAAGCATTTCGCAGTTAGTGATTACAAATGCCGGGATTACTTTGAATGTTGAAAATAATAATTACTAAATTCAAAATGGGGAGGGAAAGGGATCTCTAATATGCAATTGGTAGGCATATCAATATAAACATTGCTATGCTTGCTAATGGCTTGTTGAAAGTCCAATTCCTAGCCACACCTCCTCGCGGTCCCTCCCGGTAACTAAAACTCATTTCATGATTCTACCCTATAGATTTTGATTTGTGTTGAAATATGCGGAAATATGCTGCGTAAACGGCCGTATCTTTTGATTCTGTTAACTTAGAAGCTTGATATTTTTAGGGACTGCAGACCTGAGTATATTTTGATATAAATTTCAACCTGATACCTCCACGCGTTCTTGAGAAAAAGGTATTGACAGATCCTATAATGGTTCCGTTTTCCTTTTGAGGTCCGGAACCCTAAAAACGCATTCAAATCGGTTCACCCGTTTAAGAGCTACGTACGGTGCCACAGACAGACACACACGCACACACACTTACACGCACATAGAGGTCAAACTTATAACATCCCTATTTTTGGGTCGGGTTTTGCTCGAGCCGTAACTGGAAACGCGAGCGCTGGCACGGTAGACACTCATTTCTAGTCTCATGGCTGAATTTCCCTTGGCGTTTCACAAAAGATAAATCTGAATATGTTAATGCTAGCAACCGTTTATATGTAATGCACGCGTCGGAATGCCCACCGATGTGCCGGCCTCTCGACATCGGTGGCATTGTGTCGGCCGCACGGGCGGCGGCGCGGCAGCTCGGCAGCTCGGCAGCGCGGCAGCAAGCCGTGCCATGGCCGAAGCGAGCGCGGAATCCGGAATTGAACGAGCCAGCCACAGCACCTCGCATCGCCTAGATTATTCATGCACACAACAGCCGCGCAAATGAATATACACTGTTGAGAGAGCTCGCGCGCTACCTTAAACGAATCATGCCGCTCCCCAATTTGCCTCCCGCCATGTAGATTATTCGCGTATCCTCCGGTGGCATCACGCGTTCCCAACAATGCCGCGTTCAAATGAAACAGCCCGACAAAGGTTCAGGTACTCTGCCCACAGGGGAGGGGTTTTTCATCAGAAAATTGAACTTGTCATTCAAAACAATCGAGGCGTCTCTCGAGACATGATCCGATGACAATTTTTACGTCCTTCGACTCCCAAACTCCCAAACGTATCGAAACAATACATCAACTTTTTGAGCGAGCATCACTGAAACAAATACTGCTTCCACGGCAAGCGATAAGTCTTAGCTTCGATTTATCATAGCTTCTCTCCGATACTTTTTTATTTATGTTTCAACAATATCGAGATGTTGGTGCATTGTTTCAACTTTATTCCGGGACCGTGGCTGTCTGACGGCTTTGTTTACATTTCATATGAAGAGGAATTGTTGTAACAAAACAGTTTGATTCATCAGCTCTTTGTCTTGGAGCGGGTTCGACCGTCGGACGCGGATTGTACGCTTCAACTGTTTACTTCGTTAGTCGGCTCGCACTCGGCTGACCCCCCTTTACTTCCGTGTGTTTACGTGCCCGATTCTTTGCGATATGTGATTGGGCCAAGGCAAACAGACCAAAGTACCTACATAGTCGTGGAGTATGTATGTTGTAATGGCGCTCCCGGTATCAGTGGATCGCACATCGCTAGCGGATCCACTCTCGGCGGGGCGGCGCCACCTGCGCTCGTGTGCTCGACACTCCGCACAGCTTCGCTTCGTGCTGCAAATTTATGAACGCTTTCAGCGCTTTCAACGTGTGCCACCTGACCCGGGAGAGCGACATTCTGCCGGACAAATGTTCACCTGTCTTTGTTTAGACTGGATACTTATTCTAACTTTGTTATAGACGCATTTATAAAGAGAGTCTATTCGTTGGCTCGCTATGGATTTGTCCCACTTGGGATTTCTTTGGATTTGTTACTCTATGTATACGTATAGCGTGTATGTTATTCGAAGCTTATTGTTCAAGATAAACTGCGGGCGAGGTAGGTAAAGTCGTAATGGGAGCATTATTACCCCGAGGAGTATGCCTGCCGAGTCCGCATGTGTGTACGAGTATAGCCGCGCTGAACCCTCACGTTTCCTTCCACACGTTACTCTTTTGTTATCAGCCACACCCGGCGCGGCCCGTCCTCCTCGCCACTATAGTTTCAAACTTAATTGCAACGAAATCCTCGTTTTGCTGTGTGGACTCACGGATCTTATAGAAAAACTTTTTTAATATCAAGAGTTGCGGGCCTGTCCTTCGATTGGAAATACCTATCTCAAGCTGTAAAAACAAAGGACTTTTTTATATGAAAGATTCGCCAGTGAAACCGTGTTCCGGGCCGGGCTGCGGGTGAAATTTATAGCGAAATGTAATGTCGTCCTGGGGGACATTCCTCTGTAGAGGCTCTCTGCATCGAGTCCCGCCCCCGCCCCCGCGCCCGCGCCCGCCCCGCGCGTCGTTACCTCTCCGTGCCGAATGCCGATTAAATAAATTAACTCCAATTTACTGCGTATTTTTTTAAATGTATTCAAATTCTATTCAGATTCATTCAGATTGCTTGTACTTAAGGCTGCAGAACGTACCTATCTGTACGCCCGTAGTTGCGCTCACCACAATTTCTGACCTCGCCAAAGTATTTCTTGGTGTAGGCAACTTAAAATGGAACGCACTCAAAGCGAGGGTCTTAAATTAGTTCGCGCAAACACATTACTAAGCAGTATATAGCCTCACGTCTCGCAGAAAAGTTTAGACGAAGAGGAAGGAGTTTTAAAAGCGCTCGGGTAAATAAAGGATTGCTTAAATTGTGCCAAGGGGAGAGTATCGGGCGGCGGAATGCAGGGCGTTACGTGAAACAAGTGCGCTACGAGAGCTATTGTGGAGCTATCGTTTCCGACCAGATTTAGTTTCCACAGATAGCTGCTATTTAATGTCCGACCGCGCGTACCCATATCACTTGTTGGATAGGTGCGGCCTACGTTTTGCATTCTGGAAAATGCTAGAGCTTTTGTAAAAGCTTTATATTATTATACCTTCCTTCTACACTAAACGTAAAAGCTTTATATTATTATACCTACCTTCTTCTAACGACAATACCAACAACACGTTTCAATAGCTTGTACCTATATATTCATCGGGACCAGATTGGACAATACATATATCATTTATTTTTGATAGAGATTTTATTGGTTTTTCAGGAAGGGAATAAATAGTAAATGAAGGGACACGTATTTTTCTTTTTTTGGATTTCTTTACAAATACTAGTTATTTTTAAGTTTTAAAGTTGATTTTTTGGGCCGGAAGTGACGTAGCATTTTAGGCTTAATAAAACATGACCTTTGCCAGTTAATCCTGAAAAAAAAGTGTCACTTATCATAGGTCACCCTAATGCTAGTGTTCTGTGATATTGTTCCCCAGCTGCCAAGCGTTTTTTCTTTTTTTTTGCCTACACACTGTAGAGCCGCGGTGCCGGCTTTTTTTAATTTTGCGATTTTCTCTGAAATAACACTACAGAAAAATATTCGAATATCTTTCTCATATTCCTTGAAGCTCAACCTTAAAACGGTTTTTATTAATTTCAGTTTCAAATTATTTTGATATATTATCCATTGTTGCGTTATACAGGGTGTTAAAAGACCGCCAACAAAGCGGGAAACCACGTATTCTCCTCATCATAAGGAACATTTTTGCCCAAGGAACTATGCCTGGGAAATCAATGGTTTCCGAGATAATAAGGTTCAAAGTCGGACATTTCAAACCTTTTTTTTTGCAGAAATGTATTCAATATCTAGTTCTTAACATACCTTCTCAAGAAGCCATATCAAAATTATGAATATTTCTTACAAAAAACGACGTTAAAATTGCAACCCGCAATGTATTCTAAACATCGGCATTTCAAGCTTAACTAACATAAACTTATACCTACGCTTGCTCAATATGACTTCTGTGCGTTACCCGTCCATTGCGGAATAAAATATTTTTCAAAATTATAACCTATAAAACCAAAATCATTTCCCAGCAATAATTTATCGAAAAAGTACTTTGTTTTGGTGTCTAGTATGCGTAGCTTTCGGGTCTGTTGGCGGTCTTTTAACACCCTGTATTCTGTTGTGGAAATATATTTAAGTTTCAATTAAAAGATTCGAGAAAATTGTTATAAAGTTTATACCGCTGTGAGGCAAAGATACCAAGGAAGCGAGGCAGTACAATAAAGTATTAGAAACGATAACTTTCCTCTCCATTAAATTTCCGTAGTTAATTAAAGCGGTGTGGACACGAAACAGAATTCAGTGACGCTCAACAGTAATGTTACCAACTGCCGTCACTATTGCTAACCTCTTTCCTCTTACGTTATCTGGAAAAGATAGAGCAAGACTTACCAAACGTTCGTTACGGTCATTGAAGTCTGAATAGCCACACAGAGCTGGGAAAGGCAATAGAGCAAGTTTCGCGCCAGCTACAATGCCACCACTAATTCATCTGACTATATTACTATCGTATGAAATAACAAAATTTCAGGAAGCATTTAGGTGGAAAATATCTCCTGTAGCTACGATACGTGTGTAAAATACGTACTCAAAATACCAGTCTTGCAACTCTTTGGCTGTAAGACGTTGCGTAGGTTGAGCTATCACCAACAGCTCGCCTCAGTCTAGAAGTCCTATTAATTATTCTCCATGAGTGTGCGTACACAAACATCAAATGATGGTAAATTTTGGCGTATTTTCTTTAAAAAACTTGAAAATGATTTAATAAAATAAAAAAAAAACCTTTGTAATGCTTAGAATGAAAACGCATAACTTAGTGGAAGTGGGCAGAACACTTGGCGAGACGTACCGATGGCAGAAGGACAAAGTCCATTGCGGAATGGCAACCCCGAGAGGGGAAGAGATCCGTTGGCAGACCACCAGCCAGATGGTCGGACGACATAACCAAAGAAGCCGGAAAACAGTGGTTGCGCCTGGCGCAGGATCGTGAGAGGTGGGGTGAGCAAGAAGAGGCCTTTACTCAGCAGTGGGTGCTAAGCACTTTCATTTGATATGTCACATGATATACATTTTGCAAAACTTTTTTTTAAATTTTCTGATTTACCCCCCATAAGTGGTTCCCCTAATAAAAATTAATTGATATACGTTACACGACGTTGTTTCGGTCACCGACTTACATATGTGTACCAATCAACTCAATCGGTTCAGTAGTTTCGGAGCAAATTCGGTGTGACAGACGGACAGTCAGACAGACACACGAGTGATCCTATAAACTGTAGTGGTTCCGCTTTTTCCTTTTGAGGTACGGAACCCTAAAAATACAAAACTTATATTGCCCCAACAAAGTACACAGTAAATGTCATAAATAAGTATCTCCCTTTGTTCCTCAAGCGGCCTTATTGCCGTAGTCTTCTCATTACTTATTCTACGACTTAGCCAAATAAATACTTTGTTTGAACTGAAGACTGTTAAAGGTCGAGAAGTTTTTGTTTAGAACTCTCAATGGGCCCAAGCACATAAAAATTAAAAGGTCCAACTTTATTCACGTTCGCGGCATCTGCCAACATTTATAATTTTCATCGGAGATGCACAACTTCCGAAGTTTACGGAGCGAGAAGTTGTGTTGGTGTTCCTCGTCCCAGCAGGCCCATCGACCCTATGAGAAATTATACAGCCTCGGAAAAAGGTATTCGCGCTCTCGGACTTCGAAATTGTTTATTTTGGAATTAGGGACTCATTGTGAAAAACTGACTAAAGTATTTTTTCTTCAGTTTGCATCACTTTCGTCAAATTGTGAAGGTTGAGTCGTGAATAGGATGCACATAGCACTCATATTGTTGTGTGTATTCGCAATCGTGGAGGTTGGTTGGTTGGCAAGAGCCGACGGTCAGCGGGCGTGCTGCCAGGCCGGCGGCGAAGCGCCAGAGATGCCGCAAAAACTTCACCCCGCTTTATTATTACCACGATGCTAATTAAAATAGCTACGAATAGATTATGGGCAGCTTCTGGCGGCGGCGCTTAATGCGCTGCCTTTACGGCGTCACGCTTTATGCCCTCTCATTAGCGCCGTCTACCAACTCCCTCCTCTATGTTTTTATGGACACTCATTATTTTCGTCCATGCTGCTTAATATTTTGCAATTACCATGTCCAGTCTGCAGCTCCCGTCCGCAGGTAGCATTAAATAAAGGGGCTTCATGTCCCAATTGCAGTATTGAATTCATATGAATCTCATTACATTTCAATTAAATATCATATTACGTTAGAAATTGTCAAGCGAATGAATCTGTAATAAATGTATTTTCATGTAATTGGATTGGCTCACATACACACTGGTCTGTTAGTAATAATATAATAATCCAATTTCATAGGCGGGTGATAATGGCGCGGGCCGCTCGTTAGCCACGAGAGAATTACCTATTGTTAATGTTTTAATTTGTATCCGCCCTCGTCGTCGTCACCCGGCCGCCCAACCCCGCCCGCCCCCGCCGATCGCCCCCCGATGTCCGGCGGGCGTTTTACAGCGCTACAGGCTACAGCAGCCGTGCGGCCACAAAGCCGCGGCTACTTTTATGTCCTCTTGTAAAAGATGTCAGCCCTTGAGCCAAACATGACTACTGAGGCACCAGATCCCGTTTTAATCTCTACATGCTTGGGTACATTTAGTGACTCTGCATTTATGAGTTGCATTGTTTGCTAAAATAAAAAGTATCACATGTTTCCGTTCCACTTTTGATATTTGGAGAGCAATTCGAACCTTTACACTTTATTTCACCAGCCAGTGAATATTTGTGTTGAACCGGTAGCAGTTGGTGCGACCTATCTGTTTTTCCTGTCCAAGCAGCCGGCGGCGTCTCGCCCGTCAACCGCAAACACCCGCTGCCCGCAGCTCGGCCCACTTCGACCCTTTGCCCCAACTATAGCACAACTCCTATAACCGACACCTGTGCCCTGACACCACTACACTCTTATCAGTCCCCCAATTAGTGTTGAGAGAATAAAGGATGCTGCACTGTCGGAAGATTTTGGAAGAAGTGATGAATGAAGCGAAAGAGTTGTGTCGAGATCGTGTCGTATACTGTACCTTCATGATACATACTTCAGTTTTTGTCTTGATGTAATTATTATTGAGACAGCAAACACCTAAAACCTGTTAATCGACGAGGAAGGTTTTCGTTCCACTATTTCCCTACCGATAGTGAAATATTGTGTGCGAAGACATTTTCCTAGATCCCGGCCTTTTGTGTTTACTATCGGTTTATTTATTTGAGACGCCTGCCTCGTAAACACACCCACACCGATATACACAAAATTGAACTTGTCTTTATTTTCCTACGGGATATTCTTTTGCTGGCGCAGAGCTCCTTTGCAGTGAAGGTGAACCTTGCTTTTTTACGAGCGTTTTAGGAAAGTTTTTATAAGCTTCAACTTAAGGAAATGTACTTTGCTGGCGCAGCATGAGGTGAAATGGTATTAATGAAGTAGGCAAAGTCTGGGGCAGCGTTAGTCGGGTGTAAGATACCAGAGCTTCGTCCCTGCTTAATTTACTGCCGCGGTTACGCCACCACCACGCTCCATATCCAACGCGTTATTGCCAACTTGAAAGCAAGAATGGCGTTGCCCGTTTCCTTCATATTTCTTAAAAAGTGGGTGCTCTCATGTTACATTTCTTTATGATAACTGTACAAGTTTTGAGATAAAGTCTAAAACTATTGCGATACTGAGCGAATAAAGAAACTCGCTCTACAATCTAAAACATTTGCTACTTCCACTATTCTAGTGTTGCTTGTATTACACACGTATTGAAAATACGAGGTGTGAGCACATTACTATTCCATCTCTGTCGCTAGACTTTTGCATTCGTATCAAGTCGCCGTCTTTGCTGCTTTAGCTAGCTGAAACTGTATGCTACCTATCCATGTTGATGTATCTTACTTATGTATCTACTCACCTCTATAGAGTGTTTCCTAACCTTAGTTGAAATTCTGATAAATTCAGGGAAGAAAAATGGAGTTATTATCCGGATAATATTTCCAGATAGAGTCTGCGATTGGTACGGATAAAAAATTGTTCCTGTGTCCGTATCTGATTGGTTTCAAATCACGTAACAGATGTGAAAAGTAAAAATCACGTATTCCTGGCGCGAGTGGTGTGCACAAACGGGGACAGTTGTGTGTGTGTGTTCGCATGCACGACGCTTTTATTACCCCGCGGCAAAGGCGGCGCGGCGCGGGGCGTCCGCTCTCCTCGAGTGAGCGTTTTGTCACCTCTTCGAGAGGCTTACGCCGCGCCCGCCGCCGTAAAAAGAAAAGAGGGCATTTTCCATGACTTTTCCACCCTGATACATCTCACTGCCTTAGTTCAATAGGTTGCGTGGAACACTTCCAAGATACATCTAAATAGTACTCACGATTGAGTAACCCCTCTCGGAGTGACTTCCGTTTCTCTTCACACACTATACTCGTATTCCCGTAGAGATAGAGGTACAATTAAGTTTATACACTACAAAGGTTCACTTTGCCTCAAGTAGAGCGTACACTCCGAATTTGCCTTGTTTAACTAGAGAAATATTGGAATGTGGTCTCAACTTCCCCACTTAATTACTAGAAGAGCGAATATAACTTGTTAATATAAGCAATTAGAAACTTATTTGAGGCTGCTGGTCCGCCTGTCGCGCCTGGGGCACTGGAGTCGAGCGGGATGAGCCATTACGTGCTTTCGCTTAACTTTTCCTTTTAAAAGTCGTCTCTTTCTTACTCTTAAAACTTGTTATATTGGATAATTCGGCTGAAAATATGAATATGACGGCCGCAACTTTGGTAATTTCAGTCGAGCTAGGGAAAAGTGTGTCGATTATGCCGTGAAAAATGACCTCCTCTGGCGTTTAAGGCAGATTAAGTCTTTATGAGAATCAGGCTTATTATGGACGCTGTAGAGCCGCAAAGCGATGGAATTTATTATTTGAGGTCCCCCGTGACGAGTCGCAGCACTCTCGCTGTATGGAGGTGTTATTAACGTTGTGACTGAAACAAATTGCCATGTGAATAGGTTCTTTACGTGCCTTTTTGTTTGCGTTGCGGCCCCGGCCCGGGCTAGATATAAATAAAGTGCTGCGGTTTATAACAACTCTTCCCTCGGCCTTATTATATCTCGTAATTTATGATGACTTACTTCCGTCATCCCCATATCCCCGAAGGGTTAAAAGCAGATTTGAACTGAGCCCATGATTAGCGTGGTTGTTCATGACAAGGACTCCTGTCAGTCAACATGCCTGGGATTGAATTGTCAAAAATCAGTTTCACAAATAAAATAAAAAACTCGTCAGAACTCGACTCTTGCACCAGCCTACGGAGATCTATCCCTGAATTCGACCTCTTACCAAATCTGCAAGCACCGCTCCTTTCTCGTAATAAGCTCTACGAAAGTGTCACTCAGCGTGTTTCTGACACTGCTAACTTCGTATTTCTTCTATTCTGTCTTCGCTAGGCCGCGATTTATTGTGTTATCCTTCGTAATAAATTGATGTTATAGTTTTGTTTACTTGACTCTCCACAAGTATGAGGATAAAAGAGGAAACTGCTAAGGGCGCGCTGGCTTATGATGTTCCGTACAGACCCTATTATGTAACTGCGAAGTTGTAATTATGATCCCACCAAAAACATTTTCGTGTTAAATGTTGCCAAGACGAGACCATACACCTCGCACTGTCAAAAAGCTATCAAATCTCATGTAGAGCCAAGCTTCTAACTCTATACGCCCTACCTCTACAATCCCTAACTTCACAAACTCTACACCTTAGTCAAAATATTCATCGCTAAAAGTGATATTTTCCATGAATCTTTGAATAAACAGGAATTAGGTTAACTAAATCGCGAGATGAATGAGACTTAAGCAAATGACCTAACTCAGATACCTAAAATCAGAGGCGAAATCCACTTTTGAACCGAACGCAGAGCTAAAAACTCATTAGCAGTAAATTTTAAGGATTCACGGCAAATGTAATAAGAATCAGGGCACGTTCTGTGTCGCCGGATTGGAATAGATGCCTTGCGAATGAGTTGATTAGGAGTGTATAGCAGGCAGTATCAAGAAAGGCACGCACATCGCACAGTACCATTCGCTCTACTTGTATTAGCAATTATGCAAAGCATCTTCCGCGTGCTGCGGAACTCGCAGGGCGGCCCGGTGCTGCCGCGCTCTCTTTCCTCAGTCATCGCGAAATAACGACCTCAATTTGCATAACAATGCTCGTCACCCCTTATTCCCCGCTGTGACTTTCCCAGGCTGCGCGGCCGCCGCGGCCCTGAAACATTTCGCTCAAATCCGCCCTAAAAACAGATTATTGACATTTGATTCGAGGAGCTAGAGTGTTTTAGGGTCAAGTGCGTGTCGGGCTACGCAAACTACTTTACGGAGGTTCGTTTGAGCCTGTCATCAGACATCTGCATCGGGTTCAAAACTCACGCACTGAAATAAACCAATTTAGAAGGGTTCGTAACTAAACTGGACTCGGAAAAAATGCTAAACCGATTGTTGTAGACGTTACGCATAATAAATACTGTAACAGAATTCGCGTTCAAAGGCGAACGTTTCTGAACTTCCAATAATTTAATAAAGAAAGTTTATTGGAGTTGGAGAAGCGTGCGCTCGCCACAAAAAGCCGAAAACTTTGATTCAATTAAAACGGAAACTTGGACGAAGAAGTTACGGGTGCGGCCGAAAGTGTTCTGTGCGGCGACGCCGTGGTGCGGTGCGGCGCGGGAGCGTGGCGTGACGGCGCGGTACTCGACCACTAAATCAAAAGTTAAGCCGCCGCCGCCGCCGCTGCCGTGCACTCGGCTCGACAGAGCACCGGACGTCATAACCACCTCCGCGCAGGCTCTCGCACATTTGTTATTTTAACTTTGTGTTTGCGGACCTACCTGACACGGCGCAAAAAACTTTAAAATTATTTTAAGCCAGAATTACAGACCTTTTTTGTGTGACTGCACATCCATTCTGCGTAAATAGTCACAAAAGCTGGGTCCAATATAAACGACCACCGGCAAAAGATGTACCGTTTCAAAATTAATCTCGTAAAGTAGGTTCCATTCCTCTTCCGTGCTATCAACGCCGAAGAGCCTTGGACGGAATAAATTAATAGCATTCCTTATAAATAGTAATTTTAGTTAAAAGCTAAGATTTCAATTAGTGTTTTCGTTATTTGGCAGAAGATCTTTTACGTACGCCGTTTTCATGATATACCACGGCAGTTTTTATGTCTGAACATGGTACATATTTCCATATCGAGACCGATCTCGGCTATAAAAACTGCACAGTTTATTTGGAAAGCATTCAGAGTACGAGGAGTAAACAGTACATAAAGATGTACGATTCTCTTTGCTAACGACTTGAGGCATTCGTCCGGAGCATTGTTTTGCGGCGTAGCTTTATCTGGCGCGGAGCGAGTTGTCGTTCCAGTAATTTATAGATCTCTCCCCGCCCCGGGCTGCACGAATAACGACTCGCCCGCCGAAGAACTGCCGAGGGGGACTTGCTGCTGGACTAAAACTGTTCTCAATGCGATTCTGCTGACTGCCGACTCGCGTGACAAATGAACCAAAGTACTGCACCGCTACGGTGCTATTCAGTATCAAAAACTTCATTAGTTTCCTAACCCGAGCCCCAAACGGCCACTATGAAAGCTATTAGCGGTCACGTAATAGACTTCGAAGTCAGCACGTACCGGATTCAAATTTGAGTAAATATGTCGCCGTCGTCAGCCTGCTATTGTATTGTACTTTATTTATATTCGCTTTGGGTATTTTGATTTTGTATGCGGGGTCGCCTTGTTATCTCGTATTGTTTGTTTGGGTTGCAGAGGTCAATTTAGATTCAAGATCCGGTCGTAAAAATCTATTCAGTGTTTGTAATAACGCTGCGATGTTTATCACAGAAGCTACATATAGCTTGCGCTTTACCTTATGTTATTCGAGCGATACGTCGAAGTTTTATTCATGCTCAACTTTACCGAAGCCGACCGCGGCGGATATTGGAGATTTACCTCAGTGTGAAAAGGAGATCCGGAGAGTTTTGTGCTGGCTTTTCTCAGTCACATAATCATCATCCTTCCTCAATACAATCCACTCGCTATTCGGATAACTGTTCACTCTTTTTGTGAAAGAAAATTTGGGTAAATAGTGGTAATATAGAGTTTTTTGGTTGGTTGTTGTAGGGGTAAGTGGCGGGGCAGGTAGCGGGCGCGCGGGCGCCGGCGGCGTGATGACAGCGCGATGGCTCCCAGGGGGCGCCGCTGCGATCCTCGTAAATTGTGAATATTAGATTATAAGTGCAGACTGCGGCGCGGCGAGGCTATCAACGGAATATCGAACTCGTTCGCCTGCTTACCATAGCTTCATGATCTGAATCTGCTATTAGTGAATTTTCAGAGTGCTAGTAAAACTTCATCGGCGAGTGAAATTCGAAGAGGAATTTCCTTTGGAAATTAAGTCAGGAGTCGGTACGTAGTTGAACAAAAGTTGGATCCGGCGGGGTGTTACGTCCTGTCGTGTCGGGTAGTTGTACGTTCGTAGCAGTCGTGACAATAACGGCAGCTGTTGTGCGCGGCTGGTGTCGGCTCGCCCATCGCGCGCTCCGTTACGACTCCATTAGGCGGACATATGCGTCGCCCACTCGCAACCAACCCATTCTTTTGTACTATCAGGCTATCCACTTTTTCTCATTATGTCGTAAAATGTAAACATTACGTTACTACTAAAAATACCCCACAAAAGAATTAAGTTCGCCAACCTACTCGTTGCCGTAGACGCACTCCAGTTCCGTGTACATTTCAAGACGGAAAGCATCCAAACATAAATAGAGGTATAACCAGGCAACTGTAAATGTACCTGGCGCTACTTTGCTGAAGAGGTCTAGGGCCTCCGCTCGTAAAATCTTGAAGCTCGGAACATCGGCAACGCATTACCGAGTGAGTGCGCGCTAGTTACGCCGCCCGGCCGCGCCGCCCGCGCCGCCCGCGCCCCGCGTCGCACACCCGCCGTGCCCTTTGTGAGCAGCGCCGTGTAATTACTCGGGGACTATGGGAAATAGCTCACCCGGCGCCAGAGCACTGCTCGGTATTATTACACTAAATTAATACAGATAAAAAAATCCCGGACAATTCCGAGCCCGCTTGCCGTTTAACCCGTAACTTGTAGCGCAAGCGGGGAAAGTTGAAATTGTGTGACTTTTTGTCGACAAGGACCCTCTATCGCCTTTGTATTTACAGCGTCGTCAGGGAGAAGTTTCCTCAAGACTCGTTGTAATTTTACGATGTGCAGTATTTTGCACAAGAGGCATGAGCGGTGGCGGCGGGCGGCGGTCGGCTAGCGGGCTGCAGCCGTACGTCGCTCGTGTCTAGGGTTACTTCCCCTCACACCTGTATTAAGTGCCTCGTGTCGTTCCTCGTTATCTCTCCTCCCTCGTGTAAATTAAGAGCTTTGCATGTACATTTAGTTGTTTATGCATTTGAACAGCCTCGCCGCGGCCCACGCTTTGCCTAACTGCTAAGCCAATACATAAAACATATCGGATGTTGCGTCGAAGTGGCCGTGCACTGAACCATGCTAGTTGAGCTGACATAAAACAGATACCTGCAGATAAGTAGAGCGCCCCAAAAGTATCGATACACGTCCGTTTCGTACTTTGAAACGTCGTTTGTAAAGTTCCTATGTGGAGGGATCTTTTAAAATTCCTTTTACATGCGACTACCTGGGAAAAGTTCCATTAAGTTTCGTAGCAGATACCCAGAGCAGAGTCCAGAGCTTTTAAGAGGCCGTACCACGCCAAAACCCTCTTTTCGGCACAATATTAAGCTTGCTGTTTCTCAAAAAAGGAAAGCATGTATGAATCCTAAGGGCATATTCATTGCTTCGTTGAAACGATAATGTAATGACATAACATGTAAGGTGCGTCTGTTTTCAATAAATGTCCTTTACTAAAAAACGCTCGTAATGTGCTCATTAATTTGACAACATTTTTTGAGCTAAATCGGACTTTCCGGCTACTTTAATTAGGCGCCAGCAAAGTTACATAAAATTCCATTACTGTCGTGTTTTGCGGCCAGAAATTTCCTTTAAAAATCCATTCAAATAGAACTCAAAAATCAGGCGCAAAAAGTATTTATTCAGAATTTGGCTGTATGGGTACTGGCAGTCTACAATGTTTGCATAGAAAAAAAAGCGCGGCGATTCCAGCTTGTGGACATCAAGGGCTGCAATTCTGTCCGCACTATGTTGGCCTGGAGCTCGCTACGCTGCGCTGTCGGCCATCAACAGCGCGCCAGCCAGCAACGCACCCATTACAGACAGCGAAAGTAATGACAGTTTTTTTTCTTTTCTTTCTTTCTAACTAGTGATTTATTTCCCACTCCTGACAATGTTTTCACTGGAAATATTTCCGTAAACTTTCCGAAACTTTCCAAATGTTTCCATAAATTCCCAGTATTTTTTTTGTCAATGCATGCTAATTTACGAGTATGAAGTATCGTATTCGTTAGTCACGTGACTCGTATAAGTGACTTGTCCTTGCAGTGTTGCCATATGGATACTGCTTGGAATCAGTATTTCATTTAAAAAAAACCGCTCAATTGCGAGTCGGGCTTGCGCAGTAATCTTGATAACCATTTTGAAATCTTGATTAAATGCGCCAATTTTTCAGATAACTTCCCAAGGGTAATGGCATATAATTTTTTTAAACGATGGAGTGTCAAAGTTAGTGAAAATATTTTTCCAAATTACGACTCCATCAAACTTGATTTTTTTTAGTCAACTAAAGGGTTTAACTGTTTGATTTATCAATGCGATTTGATAGCATTATTATTAACAATATTGTGAAAAAAATACATGGCAAAATTAAAAAATATGCGATTACAGTACCTCAATAATAATATCTGGTCTAGGGTGACCATTTTCAAAATTTTCAAAAAATACCTATAATTTCCGAACGAAGCGAACAGGATTTTTTTTATTATTTTTCCCAGTACCCTTAAGACTTGCCCTTTCACCCAGTTCCCACTTGACGTTGAATAACGGGACACCCTGTATATTTAGACGTACAGAAAATGTGCTTCACTGAAATATTTCTGAATTTACTGAAAAATATGCAAAAAAATATTGCTATTATAACAATAATTAAATTATTACAATACATTGTATTTGGCTCGACGTAACAGCCTAAAATTGACGATGCGTGTTATCTCTAACTTAGCCTTAGGACGTTAACATAAGAAATGTCAACAGTACCAAAATATTCTTTAATGTAAATCACGTCCCTTTCGTGAATAATTGAGTAACTTTTACAGATAATTTATTTTCATTAGGAAAGCCAGTGTTACTGTTGCTCAGCGATTAATTATAGGATCATTTAAGTGACATAGTAGTGGTTGTCAGATAAGCGTCGCGTCGCTTGTAAAAGAGAATGAATGGTGTAGAGTATGTAAGCGTACGTGTTTAAGTAATGACCGCGCCCGGCGCCCCCGTCATCACTTTTCATTGTGAGTCGACTTAACGATCCCTTTGTCTGCTTCACATTTTCACACTTTACTAGGTGATAACTTGGATATTAGTACTTAATTGTTTAACCCTTCCCTCCTTTGTAAGCTGTTTTTCATTAGATTTTTTACTTTTAGCAGTATTTCTCACTCGTGCATACTCGAAAGTACGAAAATTGGTTGGAATTTTGAAAGACTGATTGTTTGGCTTACTTATTTCTTTATTTATTTGGTATTTTGACATAATTTACAGATCTTTGACTAATGTAAGAAAGCGAAATCTAATTTGAAACAATTTTTGTGTATGCTGTATGCTCCAAAAATGTCATGGAAAACAAAAAACTTAGCTCGCATGTATCATATCGCATGTATTAAGTATTATATCGCATGTATTATAAAATTAAGTAGAGCCTATTTATCTTCAGTGGCTGTGGATTGCTTTGCACTAACGGCAGTCCTTAAATTATAGGTGCTATAATGCACCTATAATTTAAGGACTGCCGTTAGTGCAAAGCAATCCACCTATAACAATTTAAGGACTGCCGTTAGTGCAAAGCAATCCACCTATAATAATTTAAGGACTGCCGTTAGTGCAAAGCAATCCACCTATAATAATTTAAGGACTGCCGTTAGTGCAAAGCAATCCACCTATAATAATTTAAGGACTGCCGTTAGTGCAAAGCAATACACAACCACTGAAGATAAATAGACTCTACTTAATTTTGAATCTGTGACGTGAAATGTTTTATCGGAAATTAGCCTCGTATTTAAACAGCGTCCAGTGGCATCTCTACTAGATGGGTGAAGTGACCACTACGCATAAAAAGTATAAATTATACATATAATACAATTTATTTAAACCAATATTAGTTATTCTATTTGTTGCACATACACGCAGTTAGTCAAGGTATATTAATTTTTCGGAACGAAATCACATATTTTGCTCGTAATCAGAATAAAAGACCGTTGGCAATTAATTAACGTCTCTAACATTTATTTGGCAAACGAAGAATTTTAATCTAATTACATCTTAATCAAACCAATCTCGAGCCTAGGAGGGGGTGATTGTTTTGTTTTACATCAATCCGTCTTATAAAGCGGAATGAAGCTTCATTGAGGGAGGCGACTTAATTTTTGCAGAGCGGATATAACGTAGCCTTTGTCGAATCTTCATCAAAACTGTGAATTCTTATGAAACAAGCCCCCTCGCGTACGACCCGGGCCGCCGGGCCCGCCGCCCGCCCCGGCCCGCGCCCTCCCCTCCCCCGCGCCGCCTGACCCCTCGCCGCGAGCACGAAAGCCGACTCCGTGAGCGTGGAGATAAAACGTATGTTCGTTTTATTTTCACATTTGTCAGCGTTCGTTTTGTGCCCACTAACATAAATTGGACGTGGAGGGAAACCTCGCAGGTGAATGTAAAATAGCCGGGTTTTCCCAAGATAATACCTCCGAAATTTTACGACACCATTAAGAGATTTATTGGCCCTGTCACATACGGAGTGATATTTCAGAAAACATTTCTTCGCAAACAGCATTATCTCTTCAAGAGATGAAACGCTACTCTTTTCATTTCACAGAGAAACAGCCGGAAAAGCAAAATATTTAATAAAACATGATTGGTTTGTTCATGCCTCTTTACACCATTTCTTGCGAGCGTATATATGCCGTAATAACAAAAAATCTAGTTACATAAGCGAATTACATACATCACCTGCGAGTATTCGTTTGTCTATCGAAATTATGCTACGATGGAATTACAAGTAGCGAGTGCTACGACGGCGTAGCTCGTAGGCGCATGATATGCTACGCGGCGTAGGCTACGCCAGTCAGCCGTAGCGGTCTACGATGGCACTGCACACTTGGTCAGAGCGCCTGTGGTCGTATTTATTCTGAAACTTTATCTTTAGTAGAGATAGTATAGTTGTCTAAGTAGTTTCATAAGAATTCACAGTCTACAAATGTAAACCAAATATTTTTTAGGGTTCCGTATCTCAAAAGGAAAAAACAGAATCATTATAGGATCACTTGATAGTGCGTCTATTAGGATCACTTGATAGTCTGTCAAGACCTTTTTTCTCAGGAATGTGTATTAAGTAGAAATTGAGGTATTAATCAAATACTCAAGTCGGCAATCCCTTGGAGCTGTGAAAAAATCGATCTTCTAAATTTACGCAATCAAAATATGGCCGTTTATGCATCATATTTCGACCCTCGCAAGGGAATCAATACCTATATGGTACTTCCCGTTGACCTAGAATCACAAAATTTGGCAAGAAGCCAGGTCATATAGCACCAGTACAGGAATCAATCCGAAAACTATGTTTTTAGGGTTTCGTACCCGAAGGGTGCCAAACGGGACCCTATCACTAAAACTCCACTGTCCGTCGGTCTGTCCGTCCGTGTGTCTGTCTGTCCGTCTTTCACAAGGCTGTATCTCATGAACCGTGATAGTTAGACAGTTGAAACTTTCACAGATGATGCATTTCTGTTGCCGCTATAACAAGAAATAGTAAAAAAACAGAATAAAATAAATATTTAAGGGGGCTCCCATACAACAAACGTGATTTTTTGCTCGTTTTTGCTCGATATTCATAACGCTTGAAATATTCACAGAATTTGAGTTATATTATTCACTTTATAAATAAATACTTAAATAAAAACAAATAACGGGGGCTCCCATGCAACAAACATGACTTTCTTGCCGTTTTTTATAGATAATGGTACGGAACCCTTCGTGCTCGCTCCTCCGACTCACACTTGCCCGGTTTTTTTACTACATCACAACAATTGGGGTCCCTATACATACAGGAAATGGACCGTATCGTGTGGGGTATAGTGTGAAAGGGCTTCATCAGCACAAGCCAAAACAATTATTTTTACCATGTATAGTTTTCGATATAGGACAAAATGTAAAAAGAAAAAAGAAAACCGTGATTTGTAATCAGGTTTGACGATAATCTGGAATTCGTGATCTAACATCCCCTTTCATTCGGTAAAATCCAGTCTATCTATAACACGTACAATTTAATTAACATCAATATTTTGAAATATTTAAACGTAACTTTTCGGTCACACTCGTTCGTTGCCGGGCAGTTGTTCTGCTGAGCACACTAGGGCTTTCGATAATGCCAGCAATGTCCTTCTGACAACGCCAGTGACTGTGGTCCAGCTACGCCACTCTAATGGCTGAAACAGGCGTTCAATTAAACGTGCCAATCCGGTTAGAGATGGCTCTGTTAAACGCTACTCTCATACTGGCTGGATGTCGAGCCGCCCTGTTCATTGCATCAGTTAGCCGAGCCCGTGTCCAGCTTTAAAGGGTTATGCCCTGTTGGATTAAACCCGATTGTGTTTAAATAATTTATCGCCCCCGGATTAAATGTTAAATTGAATGAGGCAAATGAATTTAATATTCTTTATCGCCGCTAATAACAATAAATCAAATGGTGAAAGCATTTGCGTCAGGTCAGATGTAGCGCGGCTTTAAGGCTGACAAAGCCATTATCGTTGGAACCTTAACCCTAATCTCTGCCACTCCCTTCCGTGCGCTGCCTTCGAGTGCCGCCACATATAACTACATTGCTATAAACTATCCATTTGAATGGATCAGTTATTTTTAGAGCTGACGCAACCTACCTACACCCGCTTGCCTTAGTATAATATCACGTTTATTTCAAAGAAATCTTTGGAGTTTATAATGTTTATTAAAATACCCATCAAACACTTTTATGGGGTTTTCAGAGGGCTCGGGTTTCGGTTTTCTATTCGTGCGAGAGGCAAACGAGATTAATTTAGATAACTTAAGGTTGCCCCAAACTGAGAGTCGTTGCCTGAGGGCCCTTGCTCGGCCAATAATTAGCTAATGGAAATCGCCGTCGCCTCTCTACTTCATAAATATTTTCGTTATAGCCTGTTACCACGGCCTGTCGATAAATTTATGAAGGCGCCCCGGCGTCACCTGAAATTTTATGGTTTCTTTCTTTGCCACTCGCCTCTATATTTATTACCTACTCATTCAAGCTCTGTGCTCAATTTCTAAAGAATTTAACAATATTTCATTATTTCGTTAATAGGTTATTTTAACTTTTTATAACATATGTGGTGGACCAACCATGGACGTCAAATAAAATCTAATAAAATAAAATCTAGATACCTGACACCAAGGCCTACCTAAATCACCCCATGTATGTCATACAACATAGAGCAAATCATACGTACTCGTTGTTGTAACAACGAGTACGAACATGTTATTAGAAACAAATTGGATGACCTAAGCTTAAGCTTAAGCTTTAGATTTAACACTTTGTACTGCTGTGTGTTTTCCTTAACAAATAAAATAAAACAAGACCTACTACCAAATAAAAGCTAGCTACCGCTCTACCAGCAACGAACGGTAGAAAAAAAATTACGATGTTCTTAAAAAAAATATCTATGATCGAATTCTCTCTGTATTACTATCGTAAACCTAGAGCATCTCTCAAGTAAATCTTGTATGATAAATAAAAGAAAATTGTCCATTTGAAGCCAATAGCATTAGGGCTTCTCATGTCGGATTCTCCCTGGGATCGATGCAATAAATATCAGTTTCCCTCTCTCGTATCTAATACCTACCGGAGGTAATGCTTTGACGTAAAAGTGCTTACAATAAAAGGTAAGTGAAAATACGCTGCCGTTGACGCGACATAGGGTCTTTTTGACCCCAAGTTTGCTTTGTGCAACATTACGAGCACCTGTGCGATAGTGGTTCCAAAACATAGGCCATTCCCATCAAGTATTGTACCAAAAATTCAAGATTCATGTGTTCATTATGACTAAACAAAGAATACAACTAATAATTCTAGGGTCGGCGGACATAACCACATAAGTCCTATAGGAATTGTATAGGACTTATGTGGTTAAGTCCGCCGTCCCTAGAATTATGCAAGCAATAAACTATACTTTAAAGCTACACCGAGAAGTTGCAGTCTTCAATTAACTTCCTTATCAATAGAAACAAAACTTTGTTCAGAACACATAAAATGCATTGAAAGGGAGCAAGCTCGCGATAGGTCGCAGAGTCCCCTTCGCATCGTAATCTCGGCAGGCACATTCCCATCCGAACAATATTCAGGTAATAAATACTTTCCTTCCCGAACGTTCACTATGTGAGAGCCGAAAGTTCGCAAACTGTTATTGAAATTGCGGACCCGAATATTTTACACAACTACAACTGCGGCACGTTTTTATGACAGGTGTTGTAAGCCAAGATTAGTGGAACGTTTTTGCCTTAATTTTGCTGTGTTAACATTTTTGCAATCTCAGTTTTTATTTAAACCAAAACTACTTTTTTTACCGATTTCAAAGAAGGAGGAGGTACTCAATTCGCCGCGTTTTTTTATGTTTGTTACCCCAGAACTTTTTTCTACGTGAACCGATTTTGATAAAGGGTATACTTACCATATAGTCCCATAAAAATGCTGAAGATCCGATGAATAACTTCGGAGATGGAGAACGGAACTCCTCAACGGACAGCAGTAAATCGCCCCGAATCAGTGCAATAGCTTAATAACAGTACCTTGCAGTGAAGTTGGTATTTTTTAAAGTTGCTTTTTTTTACAGTAGAATGTGGCTCTTTCTCACTCTTTCTCTTTCTCGCTCCTTCTGACTCAGTCTAAATTAGCATCAACTTGAACATTCAAGTTTAATTTCCGCACCTTTCTGTTCAAACGCATCATGAATATTGCTTCGAATTGTAAACTATAACGTGGAAATAAGCAGCGCGACGAATTCAATTAATTCCGCATGTCATTTCGCATTGATAGTAAACTGTTTAATTAATTTTATGTTATCACTGATCATACTGTTACTTCGTTTATTATCAAAAGCACTCTTGGTTGTGCACATTGGAGATGCTGCATAGTAAACGGGCAAAGTTGCGCTATAAATTTCAGGCCAAGGTGGAGAACACAGACAGTTGTCAAGTAACAAACATTTGCAAGTTGGACCGTTACTTGCGGCGGTCCACTGTACGAAAGGCAAGTTAGTTGTTTACGTGTTCCACTTTCAGTTGCTTCTGTATACATGTGTATAATTATATGAATTGGAATTAGTCAAAACAACGAAAATGGAATTAATTCCTTCTGTTAAAATATTATTTGACTCACTTGATTTACATTCAGGAACATTTTCAGGCAAATTAAACTACAGCGACTGTTCAAATTGCGGAGTATTCTAGCTAGAGCAATCTGTGGCAGTATGTGTAACCTAAGAAGCCAAATATTTGTCCCCCAAAGCTGTGCTGTACCGAGCGGAATAAACTGTGAGCTTACTTCGGAATGCGAAGAGTGCTCAGGGAGTGCAGAGCCGGCTGCGGGGCGCACTGTTCAGCGCTAAATCTCACAGAGTACATTAAACGTTTTCCGATATCGAAGCACGCGCCGCGCCGCGCCCGCCGCTCGCTGCCCGCCCACTGAATAACAAAGAAATGCGTGGTTGCGTTATTGAATCCTTCTAATGGACTCGGCGATTCTGCACTCGCATTTTGCAGACCTCTCTAGATAATGATTACCTCGGACAAATAGTCTGCGACATCTTTTGATTGGGGACTGATAAATATCGAACATCGTGGACAGATGTAGATAGATAGGTATGTAGATACTACACGCATAGTGAAGGGATTACTTCCGCACAATCAATCAAGGCTCCTGATGAGGGTGGCGCGTCGGCGCTGCGGATTCCGAGTTGTCGCTTGTAGCTGCTCCAGCCAATTCATATAATTGCCGGAAAGACTCGACAAAATTCGCTAAATATTACGCATTAAATTTTACAATCAACAAACACTTTTATCTGTGTCGAATTTCCATAAATTTAAAAGCGTGCCGGACGTCCTGCGTTGGCAAATTTCCACGGCGCAACGGCAACTGCCGACGGACGTACAATTCGATTTAGCTCTTGTTTTCAATTTTCATCGCTAAAATTATAGCGTTAGTAAAGCATTTTGTAAATTAGCGTTAACAACTCAGCGCCCAACTTTTCCACAAAGTGGAAAAGCAAAACAGCGGATTTGCACAAACAACCTCACACACACTAACATAATCGTGAAGAAAAAATATTGTTATGGAAATGTGTGTCATGTTTGCGTAACGAAAACTCCAAACAAATGTCAAAGCCCATAAATAGAGGCGGCATTCAGCGGGGTATTCCTCTTGGTTGCACGTAATGTATCGTATTGTAACGAGAGTTAGATGTAAATGGCGGGCTGTGAGGCTTCGCCGTAAGTCAGCATTAGAAGCCTCTACACGACCACATCGGAACGCGGAATTGGACCGAGTGTAATCCCATAAATATCGAGCACAAGTGAGTTTGTGTCTGGGCTTAGGAAGACTAAGCTCTGCAGTATTCAGATTTCAGATCCAGTTGATGACTGTATGGTCGAAGTTTGGCTTTGGTGACATTACAAGATATTTAGAATGTAAGCTTGGTTTCAAAGGAAAGTGAGAGTCTGGAACCGCGCGACAGAGTGTGCGTGGTTACGCGAGGCGCGACGGCGCGGCGAATAGCGAGGGCGGGCGGAGCGGCGCGGCGCGCTCTGATGCCGCGTTATATGGCCCGTGAATAATCCTTTCGTAATACCCGACTTAATGGGTTGGAATTTAACAATTAGTTGTTTTCTTTCTGCCTCGTCAATGATGGAGGCCCGCGCGGTTGCGTTTTGGCGTACGTTTCACTAAAACAAAATAATACAAATTGGCAGAACGCCGTAGTGGTACCTGACCCGTTTACCTTTGTACACTTAGTAGCAGTGTACATTCTACGTTGAACTATTTGGGATCAAGCCCCTCCGCCCTCCTCCCCGGTTTAATTTATTCAGTTCCCGGGGGAAGGTGGAGAGCGACAAGATACTGTTGTCTTGATGGTTGGTCACGGTGAGCGCTTTAATAGCTTCAAGCCATGTTTGTGCGTGGTGCTCAGACAAAGGACTCTTGTCAGGAAGGACTTTTGTGTTAGCACACGGTGGCTTAATATTATGCACATCGGTAACAAGTCACTCTAACGCATATTAGGGATAAACATAATTTGCATCACAGTGACTCGTTGATTAGTGCGAGTAGGCTATGCGCAGCTGGATTTGCTTTGTAGAGATTGATTGGACACTGGTATTCTGCAATTTCGGTTGGAAATGTGACTTTTGTCCGTCCACATTATTCCTAAAAAAAAATCCGTTTTACCAAATGAAGGCTAAGGGGAAAGAAGGGTCATAGTCAATGGAAGATAGTTTGAAGAAAAACAAAAACATTTTAAAGAACGTTATTGACAATGATCTTTTCTTTAAAGAATCCTTTTTTTTTTCATACGGACTTTCTGAAGACTGTGATCGTTCTTTTGCGTTTCTGTTTTCACTATATCATAGAACACCAATTTCATTACTAGATGGCGTTGTTAGCTTTAATTATGAAAAATACTGACTATGACCCTTCTTTCCCCTTAGCCTTCAAATGTATAATTGATATCCCGACCATTTAAAACGTGTGATCTTTTGATTATTCGGTAAAACGTACTACACCATCAAATACATTTAAAGGACCATGGAAACCTTGAAAATAGGTCTTAGAAATTTTAATAAAAAATTCCTTTCTTTTCTTATCTGAATATTTATTTGTGCTTACAAAAAATGTGTTTTCCCCACAAAATTACTTCATTACCTAATTTATGTTTAATTTATTTGCAAAATTCAACTTAACATTTGGGTCACAAAATTACAAGGCGGGCGGCGGCGGCGGAGTTTAGTCTCGTTTTTCTCAAGAGAAGTAGTTATTTTGAGTGCTTGCATAAATTCTTGTGATAAACCTGTCGTCCTTTGTTCATCCATAATAATGCTACGCGTTGGCATTTTAATCAAGGTTAACGAATTTTTAACGCTCCCGCTTTACCTTGTAGGTTGTGCGCGTTATCGCGCCGTCATCAATGCCTGTAGCGTCCGCGTCCCAAAAGAGGGTTACTTTTGTTCGTGCCCCGCGCGTTGTTCTTATCTTGAGTAATTACCTTGTTGTTTTGTTTCGTTCATTGTCAGCTCTGTGAGCTTGCTCTGTTTTATTTACTTTGTCGTGTCCAATATTGTGTGCGCTTCTTACTTCATGACAACATTCAATAGTGTATCTAGCCAGCATAAGTGGTATGTGTATACCGTATGGAAATATGTTACTGCTGGTCATTCGAGCACCCGGCGGCATATGGAAATAGTTTTGCGGCTTCATTCCATATGGATATTTGAGTGGGTCGTAAAAACTTGATTGAGGTTTTCACGTGTTGTGGATTTAAATTAGAATTTCAGCGTGAACGTGTTACGACGGCGGCTCCGCTAGCTTGCTGTATAATATTCGGAAGGAAGACTCCACCCCGCGCGCCGCGCCGCCCCCACCCCTCACCCGTGCAGCTCACATGCACCGCCGGATATTATCGTGTAAATCACATTTATTATTTCACCCCGTATTTCATCGATCACAGGTAGGATATCCCAGATTATCTGCGTTTGCTCGTACACGTTTCGTTTGGGAAATTAAATAAATTATCTCGTTAAGTTCCGTTTGTATTTTACAGTCTTAACTCATTATTGTTGCCCATCTGTTTGCTTTATCGCATTTACGAATGTTAAGACTTCATTAGCTTTATGAAAGCGGTTCAAAATCACACAAATTCCTCCCTCAAACTGTACACAAAGCGCAAATATAATGTGCTCAACATGAGCAAAGTTAAACAGATTTTGAATCAAGTCCGAATTAGCTGCGGCATTGTATTGTTTACAATCGACATGAACGGCAGGCGCGGCGGGCGCGTGAATTACTGCTTGTGATCACTACATATATGCCGATGCGATTAATATTTAATACCGCTATTCTGCGCGGAATTACTACGCGCCTGCGGTTGAGTTTGCACTAAATTACTGCTCTCTGAATGGTTGTCGCGATGACGTTTCGCCTATGCATATTATGCGTTTACGTGCATGCTCATTCTTGTTAATGTTGCACTGGTTGCACTTCATAATGTGCTTACAGTTCAATCTTTCTCATTTGTATTCACTAACTCTAAAATGTTGAGTTTGTTTCGTTACTTGAGCATTTTTAATGCAAAGGCGCTACAAAATGGCATTGTTAACAGAGAATACACCTACTCAATCTTTTAACAGCAGCCGCATCCGTTTGTTATAATTCGGGAGCGAAAATCACTACTCGAGACGGCTGGTCTCTCACAAATTAATTGCGGAATGACAGAGCACAATGCTGCTCTCTTAATGCACGCTCACAAAGCGCGACGGCTTGGGCGGCAGGGTAGCGGCACGCGGGCGACGGCGACGGCGGCGGCGGCGCGTCGGCAGCGGTGATTATGATAATGACGCGGTGGCCGCGCTTTTTGTGCCGCTCCCGCCCGCCCTACATTGCGGATCTCGACACCGTTTCTGATTTAGCCGCCGCCGCCGCTGCCGCTCGCCGCTCGCTGCTCGCCTTAACTACTCAGCGCTGCTCATCAAATATGCAAGTCGCCATAATCCACGCCCTAAACGCCTTCTCCGACGCCTCAATTATTCATTGGGGCGGTTTGATGTTTTAGAAAATTGTCGCAATACGCGAGATGGGCGTCGCTTTATAATTCAGCTTCGTCCTCGCAGCTGCCACCAGATTCGAGCCCGCAACTTCGGCCCTCGCTAAGTGTCGCATTGTTTGTTGCAGGACTGCGAAGGCGACACGCCGCTGCACGACGCGATCTCGAAGAAGCGCGACGACATGGTGTCGCTGCTGCTGGAGCATGGCGCCGATATGACGCTCACCAACAGCGACGGGTTCAACGCGCTGCACCAGGCCGCGCTGCGCGGCAATGCAAGGTACACCCCTCATAAACCCTTGTCTACCCTCTGGCCACGTCACCACGTGGCCAGAGGGTAGACAAAAAAATCAGGAAAAAAATCAGGTCCGATCAGTCTGACGAAGCATTTGAAGCACGTGGCCAGCTTAAACTGCATGATTATGTCCAATAGTAGATGAAATTTACTGAAATTGGTCAAGATTTATGAGTATATTTCTTTACCGCTTTAACGCTACATGTATGTATTTTAGCCACAACGTCATATCCGCATACGTTATACTATCTCCGACATATTCGTAACCCACGTACCTTACCTTCAGTAGGTATGGCAAGTTGTTCGATGTCACAAGAATTAACGAACAATTTCCCAGTTATAAGCCGTCACGCATCAAAGTACCTCCACAACGATGTACTCGCATTTTCACCGCCATTTTCTTGGCTCATAAGAGGAAAACGTTACACGGCAAAGCAAATTGCAGTTCACTTAAGGAGAGTAAAGTAAATCCTGTCTAGTTGCCGAGTACGAGAGAGTCGGACCACTAAGTAATCACGGAAGCCGACTCTACGTTTTCCTATTCTGTATAATAATAATTAAACAACTCCATCGCGATTGTTACGGATACTTTTATTGACAGTGTATATGAGAGGAACATTTCTACGGTAGGATTTGCCTGAAATAAATACAACGTGGGCACACTCTGTAGAAGAGGAATGGGCAGTTATGTGCGCAGCTGGGGCACAATAAACTGGTTAATGCGTCTAATGCCGGGACCCGGGAGGTTCGGGTGCCGCTGATCACTTTATCGCCGCACTCATAAAAGCTACACGACACTGACAAAATATGACATCAACCCGTTACACATAAGGCTAATTGAACTGTCCAAGAAGAACACTCGTTGCAATATTGATATGCTTTCGATTGGAGGGCTATCAACTTTTCTCAACATTTTGATGTTAAATAATACTGCTACTAGAAAGTCGCAAATATATGTGATTCAGGAATAGTGACACAATATAAAGTATGCTACATAATAAACCGATTAAAGCGTCTAATAGGACGGTGGGGATTCTGCTCGCTGGCGGTTAGCGCGCCGCCGCATGCCGCGCATCACTATTTCAAGCAAACTCATAAAACGGTACATAATATATGACAGAGGTCGCGATGCCGAAGGGAATACGACCATCGGCCCATCCGTGGCAGACACTTCCACTCTACAATACCGTCCTTTGGAAATAACTAACTGTACATTTCGTGCCGCGAACCAGTTTTTTTTTTTAGTATTTACCGCGGTCCTTTAAGTCTCAAAATAACAAACAGCCCCAATTGTAAAAAAATACTATAAGTTGGTGCCTCAGATGCCTCTAGTTACCTCTGATTCTGTTGCATAAAAAATGCAGCAAATAACATCGATGATTTTTGCCTTAACGTGCTACGAGGTGCTACGCTTTTCGTAGCTCTTCGTAGCACAGTGTAGCACAGTCATTTTTAAAGTGGTTGCAGCATCAACACACTCTTACTAATAGGTATTCGTTTACTTGTTCATCTGTGGCTACATTTTAGACACCGCGAGATAACTTGCAAATGACGAAGATAATAACTTCCCTTTATAAATCCCAAGGGAGGAAAAAAACAAAGAGAGACCTCATAAAATTTCAATATTTTCAATAGATTGGAAATAAAATTTATTGATCAAAGAGAAGAGAACGGTCCGTTTTATTTTAAGGATTGGTAGGCGAGCGTTAGAATAATGAATCTCCGCTGTTGAGTCATGCGTGAAGCGGTTTATTTGCGGAGGGTCCGTGAAGCGGAGGCAGAGGCGCGGGCGCCGCGCCGCCCGGCACTCGCCGCCCGCATTTATTCCAGTCACGCGGCGCGTCCCACGGAAATAATACGAAATGTGGCTACGTGACCGGTTCATTATGCGGCGACGCAGAGAAGGGCCCTCGCGGTCACCTCCGACCGCCTCCGCTAGTTTTTCATGTGTCCGCTGGAGCCGCATATTACAAACAGCAGCACGTGACGCGGCACGCCAACCTTCGAAGAATCCCTCTTAAATCACCAATGGTTTTCGGCATCCGTGTGGTATTATTTGCCCTCGACGTACCGGGATTTGTTACAATCGGAAATTGGTACTTGACAGGGATTGAGGACCCTCCACTATGTGTCCAATTTCCATAACGAAAACGTTTCCTGGTATGAAGCCATTGCATATTCGACCTACCTTTCAAGGATATAATAGGGCTGCATCTATCTTGACGTGACGGACGGCTCGGTAGACTTTTTTTTCTTTTTACAAATTAAAACTGACTTCAAATCCGCACTGAATAGGCAAAAATAATTTGATGTCCCCCTTATGAACTTAACTATTGGAGTCGGTGCCAAGCCATTTCCTGAAACCCTCTACTCTACAACTACATACACCATCTCATAAATCATACCTACTTTCTTTGTAACACTATCTTCACACCATTAGTAGGTATTGTGTTTACTACGAATGTGGTTAGTAGGAGGGTTTCTGTTGAAAGCTTGGCAATGACTCCATGCAAGAAATTTTTTTTTCCTGTTTAGTGCAAACTTATAGTTGTTTTTTTATGTTATATCAATTTCTACCAAGCGGAAGAAAAAAAAACACTAAGCTATTGCATTGATTCTGACTGAAGTAGGAATTGGTGAACATACACATAAGAAAAATAATAATATAAAAAAATGACATACAGCCGTGATAAACTCCTCCTTTTTTATGTCTGTATAAACTAACAGAATAACGTCAAGAAGCCAAGCTCAAAATGTTGCGTCCGAGTTTGGAGTATGGCTCACTCATGAGCCCGTGTCGTAGTGTCTGCTAGCTTGTGCCTAGTTCAAAACAATAATGCAAAGGCAAATGAGCAAACTTGTGAATGAAACTCGTTTAAATTTTAAGATTGTTGTTTAACGGTAATCGAATAGAAGATTGTCGTAAAACGGTCCCGATTTTATCGCACAATGAGAAGTCGCTCGTGACTTTTCCCATTCGCCAAAAACGTTCTTTTGCCCCTGGAGATGTTAAATCGTTTTATTTTATTACTTCCGTCGGCAGTGCGTAGGTATATCAGGCTATCAGAAGCACCCATCCTCACTGGTTCCAGAAACTTCTTTATAAAATCGAAACGAAATTTAATTCGACGAGTTTTGCATCTCCCTCAGCGGGAACTTTACGACAGCAAAGTTTTTTGGCATGAGCCCATTTTTCTCCGTTACTTTACCAAGTAGACGTTAGTGTGGGATTGTGTCCGCCCGACGGCACACTCCGGTCTCGGTACGATACATTCATCCCAGGAGTAATAGTCTTTGCAAGTGAGAGCAAGGCGGTGTGTTATCCAGTTAATGAAATTAGAGTAGGAGCACCTCCCGGTCGGGCTTGCACAGCACAGCGTGCGGAGCAGCTCCGGGGAGGAGGCGCCGTGTCATTACGTCTGATTAGAAACAGTTATCTCGCGCGGTTATCGTTACAGCTCCCCTAACGAGCCCTTGTAAAACTTCTATGGCACTTTCACGATACATTACCGAGACGCGATAAGCTTCCGGCTAATCATTCTCGTAAATTACGCGCTCGACTCGCGATCGTAATTCGCTTGCGGAGCTTTATCACTTTTCGCGAACCCGCCGATCCATTCATGTGTCTTTATTTGATTTCACTTCACACTAAAAGCAAATTCTGCAAATTTAGACGCCATAATTCAATGAGATACGTTCGAGCCGTGTGCGTTAGTGATCGGTGTTTGAGTATGTAAATGCATTTCGACTCGTGCGGCTGAATCCACCATGTTTGGTAATGCACTGCACTAACGCTACATTCAGCGCTAGCTTTTATTTATCTTGCGTTGCAAACGGTTTAGAGCTCTACTATTATACGATAAATGCACATAAGGGATGAATTTAGACGCTAAAATGCAAGAAAATGTCGACGTCCGAACCAATTTTTTTCGTTTATTATTAAGTGTGAGTAAGAAATTGCATTAGAAAAACTTCTCTTAGAAAAAAGGTCTTCCAGTGAAAGACCTAAAAAAATATATACAAGGTGTTACAAAAGTACCTTACTCTTTTTACAGGGTAATAGCCTGGTGATAGGGATCACAACCTAAATATTTTTTTAGCTCTATGACGTGCCGTTGATTTTTAAATTAATAAAATGTGAACGCTGTGGCGGGAGAAAATTATTTTTTAAATATTGTTTTCATTGACTTTCACAATGTTTTAACAACTCAAAGCTATGTAAATGCACCAAAAAAGTTATATATATTTTTTAATTTTGAGGTTATAAAATAAAAATTGTTTTTTTTTCAACTTTTTTTTACATATTTGATATCCTGTTGACCACTAGGTTACACCCTGTAAAAAGAGTTAGGATGTTTTGTAACACGTTGTATGTCCCAGAGACTTTCAAGGGCTACCTACGTTATGTAGTTAGGTAAGTGTTACTCTGGTCATTTGAAGTTTGCAAGGTGGCGGCGTGGCGCTGATAGTGCGGATAAAGCATTTCCAGATAGTCTCGAGAAGTTGGCTGTCTGTTTGTCGCCATTAATTCTGGTGAACGGACGATTATCGGGCGAGCAGGTGCGCGGGAGCGGTCGCTGCGACTGAATTCGGAACGTGCCGCCGAGTGCCGGCATTAATCGTAAGCTTAAATATTTTAACGCGTCGTAACATTGATTTATTCGGAGCGATATCTTAGCTCGCGGCTTGTTTGTTCTCCGGCTCGAGACGTATAGGTGAGATTAAGCGGAGAGCCTTCGACCCGCGCATTACGCGCAGCATTCGTCTTCCGATTGCCAACATCAGCCTTGTATTTATTAATCGCTATCATTCCATCTGAACAGCGAAAAATTGATGTGCTATTTGTGCTCAGCTGTAATTGCCTGCAAACTGCACCGGGCTTAGTGGAAGAGCATCTAGGTAGGGAAGGATATAGGAGTAACACTGTATTCGCAGGAGATTTATATGGTCATTGTGCAGCGTTAATTGCAGCGATAGAGCGAACGCGCGATGCTATCGTGTAACGTCCGAGCGAGAAATGCTATGCGCTCGCCGACGGCCTTCGTGCAGAAACCGAGAGAGCTTTCACTGTCTGTATAAACCCATTATGAAGATACAACGAAATAAACGGTTTATTTCAGTATTTCAGACTTTTATAACGTAGGCTCACTCGTAAATAAGCCCAATAATAGGACGGGGCCCCGTTAACATAAAATTAATGACCTGAAATAAAAAACGAATGCGTGTAGATTTGAAGCAAAAGGTCACGTCCGCCTTGTTTTACCTGGAGCGGGGAGAGCCGGCACTGAAAACCTATTGGCACAGATATCAGCGGCGTGTGCCGGGTCCGCGCCACTCGCAGTGAGCACATTTCACAGTGGCAGATTTATGAGAAGCGACCGTTGGTTATTGGGGCGGGGGGCCCACGGGCGGCGCGCCCCCGCCCGCCCGGGTGGCTCCTGTTATTGTACGACGTTTGATTTACGCACGCACCGCTATCACCCTTTTGTTAGGCCGGATGCCGACTGCTGTGCCCGTTCCGCTCTGCCCTGAATGCAACCTCGCAGCCTCCTAGTTCCCTCGCTCATTGCCCTCGTACGCATCGCTCGCACTATTTCACTCACATCCATCTCACTTCACTTCGTTTTTATTTCGTATGCATGGTGCTTTGTCAGGTAGACACATGGAACAGAGAAATGGTTTGTACTCCTTTGGATAGACATGATATCAAATTATGCATTATACCTACAGGTGGCCCAAGCGTAGACGGTCAATCCAGATAGCTGATACCAAGAGCTACCCGAATCATCCCCATGTATGCTAGGGACGTATTTTGAAGAAATAGTATATTTCATTACAAGTGTGGAAAGGCTGTCATTGCAACGAGTTCCGACAAATGGCTACCCGAGCCGAGGCGCAGCCGAAGGCGAGGGTTGACAGTCGGAACAAGTTGCAATGACGGTTCCGCACGTGTACTGAACGACTATTTTTAATACAGTTGCGAAAAAATGAAGCAATATAATAAAATAATAAAAACACAATAAACTCAACTAACCTAGCATTTTTGACTTTTCCGGTAAAATGTTCTCCGAAGCATTTTGTGCAATTATACTGAGTTCCTGTGGCTGTTAATTAAAAAAAACTAGGGTCGAAATTACTCATTTTGTGCAACAAACAACTAAAGCAAAGAAAATTTCTGAAAAATCAAAATGGCGCCAACCGTTTGTTCTGAGGTAGAATATAAGCAGAGTTTTTTTTTCTTCACCCATTCTGGTAGGCAAAGGCAACTATGCATACAGCCAAGTCTTCAGTAGAAGTTTTTTATTGATATGAAATGAAAATGAAATTTAATGAAATGAAACCTAACCAAACTCATTCAATAAAATCATTAAATCTGATATTGAAACAAATTAGTAGCTTCTTTTTAGAAATATACGTATTTGCATGAATCATAAAAACTTTTTTAGTAAAAACTTCATGGTTGGTTTTTCTTTTTAATAGACGTTATATTGACAGTTGGGAAAGAGAACGCACGAGTGCGGGAAAGGTAAAAAAAAAGCACGCGTGTGTAATAGCCCACATCCCGAACGCTATACGTCCCTGCAATACGCCACTTTTTGAGCAACTGTATTAAAAAATAAATTTTAGCATCAGATTTAATTTTAGAACTTTTTCTTCTTTTTACTTTTCAAATATATTTTTTATTCTTATACAACGTGTTACAAAACATCCTAACTCTTTTTACCCACTGGTCAACAGGATGTCAATTCTGTAAAAAAAAGTTGAAAAAAACAATTTTTATTTTATAACCTCAAAATTGAAAAAAAATCTTAACTTTTTTGTTTTTGGTATTAGCTCAAATTTAAAAATATGGGTGTGGGTGTAGGTGCATTTGCATAGCTTTGAGTTGTTAAAACATTGTGAAAGTCAATGAAAACAATATTTAAAAAATACTTTTCTCCCGCCACAGCGTTCACATTTTATTAATTTAAAAATCAACGGAACGTCATAGAGCAAGAAAATATTTAGGTTGTCGAATCACCTATCATGCAAGGTGATTCGGGTAGCCCTTGGTGTCGGCTATCTAGATTTTCTCGCTTGACGTCTATGTTTGGGCCACCCTGTAGACGTACTTTTTCTTTATCTACGTTTGAGCTTACGGAATAAAGAATAAAACAATTACAACAAGAGCCATATAATTGAGAAAATAATAATAAAAAATAGAAAACCCATCATATGGTATTTTCATATGATTCCTAAAATATAAAATGTATTACCAAACAGACACGAGAAGCAATAGTACATTACTGCCGCGGTCTTTAAGGGTAGACGATAGCAACGTGGCGGGAAATTCATAATTTTCACAGTTTTTTACATTTTGTAGCTAAACTGAGCTATTTTTGTTCAGCGATTTTTCGTTCGCGGCAATAAAACAGTATTCTTTTCATTATTGTAAACAACAGAACAACAATAATTCAGCCGATTATGTCTTCTGGTCTACGACAAGTTTTTTGGGCAATACCACTGCTTCGTAGACCAGAACACATAATCGGCTGAATTATTGTTGTTCTGTTGTTTACAATAATGAAAAGAATACGGTTTTATTCTCGCGAACGAAAAATCGCTGAACAAAAATAGTTCAGTTTAGCTACAAAATGTAAAAGTCTGTGAAAATTTTGAATTTCCCGCCACCTTGCTATCGTCTACCCTTAATAGGTGCGTTTCTGGCGCGCTTTTGATGGCCGACAGAGCGCAGCGTAGCGCAGCTCAAGGCCTTCACAGCGTGGTCAGCATTGCAGCCCTTGATGGACAAGCTGGAATGAAGGCCGAGACCGAAGGTCGAGGCTTTTATAGCGCGGACAGCAAGGGCTGCAATGATGACGAAGCTTGAGGGCCGAAAGCGTAGCTAAGCTAAGCTCGAGGCCATCATAGCGTGGCCAGCAGCGCACTCATTGCAGACCAAGGCTTGTTTAGTGCTTTACTCAAACAATGCGAGTAATTTAAATCCCACCAAAAACATTCTGTAAAAACTAGCCAGGTCTCGATGGATCTGCTTGTTTATCTCTAAAAAAGTAATGAAATCTAGACAAAGTCGTGCCAAGTCTAAGGTTCCTTATTGCGATTTCTTTATTATTATAGTTAATGTTGTGAGACTTGGCCGTTGAAGGGTACACAAGCGGTTCTGGCGACAGATTGGTGCAATGGTGTCATGGAGCACCTGGTTTTGTACCCTTGTGTATCCTTCAACAGCCAAGTCTCACAACATTAACTATAATAATAAAGAAATCGCAATAAGGAACCTTAGACTTGGCACGACTTTGTCTAGATTTCATTACTTTTTTAGAGATAAACAAGCAGATCCATCGAGACCTGGCTAGTTTTTACAGAATGTTTTTGGTGGGATTTCACTTCTTTTTGTAGAAACGAGGGCATATTGATTAATTTTATTAGATTTTCTTATTTGACACAGTTTTTAAATTTGTGTAATGTTCGAGTAGAATAAAGTTAATAGTCCGACTATTTCTTGTTGAACGAGCGAGCGAAGTCCTCCGAGTCTGCTGGAACAATCCGGCGTTTGTATGTATGTATGTTTGTATGTATGAATGTTTGTTCGACGATAACTTGAGTAAATTTGGTCGGATCGTTATGAAATTTGATAGGCGGGTAAACTAAATTAAAATAATTTTTAAATTCGAACATGAGCCAAATCGGTCGATGGGTTGCCGAGATATGGGGTTGTATAGTTTAAATGCAAAGCGCGCGCGCGCCTGCGCGAATGGCGTAAGCAAAGTTATACATCTGTAACTGAGGTCGCGAGTTCATAGTTCGGAGCGAACCACTAGTGGGACGCTATAGGCTAGATTAAATGAAGATGTGTCCCACTACGCTGGATTTTTGCAATGACAGTCGATTTTTTTATGTACCAATAGTAGAAGGGGCATTACCATAATATCTCTAATAAAGCTGATACCAGCTGAGGGTTCTTCATCAGATACTTCAGACCTTAGATTTTTGACATCAAATAAAGCGGCCCACCAAGTTGAATATTTTTTGTAAGGGCGGTATATGTCGATCTATAATAGTTTGGTTGGGCTCTTGTGTTTTCTAATCAGGGTCACCGGGTACTCCAGATCTTCGATTATCCTAGTTTTTATAGTTTTCCCTTTATGTGGCCATTAAACCCTAACTCTGTACCAAAATTCAGCTCTCTGAGTTTATGGGAAGTACTAGTTCTATTAGGGTTCTTGTGTTTTTTAATCAGGGTTACCAGGTACTCCAGATCTTCGATTATCCTAGTTTTTATAGTTGTCCCTTTATGTGCCCATTAAACCCTAACTCTGTACCAAATTTCAGCTCTCTGAGTTTATGGGAAGTACTAGTTCTATTAGGGCTCTTGTGTTTTCTAATCAGGGTCACCAGGTACTCCAGATCTTCGATTATCCTAGTTTTTATAGTTTTCCCTTTATGTGCCCATTAAACCCTAACTCTGTACCAAATTTCAGCTCTCTGAGTTTATGGGAAGTACTAGTTCTATTAGGGCTCTTGTGTTTTCTAATCAGGGTCACCAGGTACTCCAGATCTTCGATTATCCTAGTTTTTATAGTTTTCCCTTTATGTGGCCATTCAACCCTAACTCTGCACCAAATTTCAGCTCTCTGAGTTTATGGGAAGTACTAGTTCTATTATGATGATCATGAGTGAGTGAGTGAGTGAGTGAGTGAGTGAGTGAGTGTGTGTCATAAATGCGAAACTTTGCTTTCGCTTAACTTCGGAACTAAATGACCTACAGACTTGAAATTTTGGATTTTAAGTATGTGATTATAGCTTACTAGATGACGAAAATTTCTGCGTTCTGGTCTTATCCAGAGGTTCTCAAATAGGGGCCTGAAAATGCGGCGAAATGGTTCCAGTAAAGGATGGTACGGCAGTGTTTGCTTCGCGCTCGACCTGGCGGGGGCACTGCCGTGCCCCCAGATAGAACCAGCTTACCTTTTGTCGTAGTTTACTTTCTGTTGATTTTCCATTCCGCAAACTTTTCGTAGATAAACTTGTATTTTTCCTTTGACTTAGGTGGCAATAGGTACCTTTAAAATATCTAATATCGCTTCCTTTTTATGTTCGGCATTGTTAAACACATGGAATCGGAGGATTCATTGCTTGAAGAGTTCACTTTTATTTACAAAAAAACAGAACGCACAGAAAAAATCTCTTCGAACGACGCTACATGGCTGCGCTTTTTTTTATATGCAATTTGTAGACTGCCAGCACCTAAACAGCCAAATTCTAAATAAATACTTTTTGTGCCTGATTTTTGAGTTCTATTTTTGAAACAAAACTCGACATTAATGGATTTTCATACAATTTTTCTGGCCGCAAAACACGACATTAATGAAATTCCATACAACTTTTCTGGCGCTTAATCATAGTAGCCCGCAAGTCCGTCTTTGCTCAAAGAAGGTTGTCGAATTAATGACCACATTACGAGCTTTTTTGAGTAAATAATATTGCAGTATATTAGTGCCGTGCCGCAACCTGTAACGGGTGCGTTGCTGGCGCGCTTTTGATGGCCAACAGAGCGCAGCGGTCAGCAAGGGCTGCAATGATGACCAAGCTTGAGGGCCGAGAGCGTAACTAAGCTAAGCTCGAGGCCATCATAGCTAGCCAGCAGCGCACTCATTGCGGACCAAAGCTGTATAGTGTGTGTATAGTAAACCTTACTCAAACAATGCGAGTAACTTAAAGAAAACCAGCTTAGTATAAATAATTTATTTAATTACTACAGGGTGCACTCTAAGTCGATAGCGGAACTTTAAGTAGGCTGTCTACTGATCACTGCAAACAACTTTTACCAGGTGGCAAAAAAAATGGAGCGAAAAAAAAATTCGCTTTTCCATACAAAAGGTTGACTCAGTACTGCGCCAAATGTATGAAACAGCTGCTATTTTTTTCGCTCCATTTTTTTCGCCACCTAGTACAAGTTGTTTGTAGTGATCAGTAGACAGCCTACTTAAAGTTCCGCTATCGACTTAGAGTGCACCCTGTAGAATTAAAGTTACTAAAGTTCCAGCGTTAACTTTAACATAGTTTGTCATGAGCCAAGTGCTGTATTTGATCGTCGGATATGTTCTTCATCATGGATTGCCATAGCAATGAGCGAAAAAAAAATTACTATGTTACCAGTACATACCCAGCCAAATTCTGAATAAAATCTTTTTGCACCTGACTTTTTTTGAAACATTTGAACAAGGCATCTGTAAGTTCCACAAGTTCTCTAAATATGTTGGGCGCTAGTAAGTGTAATTACAGCACGCACTGTTTCTTACAGGAAACTGCTGCAAAAACTGACATTAGGAGAAGACGCGGCAAGTGTAGGAATATTCTTGTTATCTGTATAAGTTACGATGAAATAGGTATGGATAAAAAGTACGCATAACCGGAGCATGTGCGTTCAACAACTTAATAAATGGATGAAACACAAGGGGTTTATCAATAACTTTGCTAGCGGGTATGCCGTAGTGCCTGGGACAAAAGCATTACACATGTGGGATACAATTCGAGTTTTATTTATAATCCAGAGAGCTTTACGTGCAAACTCTGTTACTATTCGATTGCTCGAGGCTCGTACAGTATCGAGATTTACGTGGAAACTAAGCCTGTTGCTATGGTGGCTGGCAGCGTGGGATGATGAGCGATTTGTGGACAGCAGTTATCACGGGGGCGGCGGCGGCGGCGCTGCACTCTCGTTACCCTCAATTAGCGGCTCCACATATGCGGGTAATCCTCGCCCCGCATCCCGCGCGATGCGATGCTACGGATTCAGCAAATAAATTCATTTGCACGCAAATTGTATCGGCGCTTGCAATTAAAACTTTGTTGCCTCTCGAGCTAAGATAAATAACACTAATACATTCTGCTTATTGTGGCAAACTTGCAGGATACAGAGGATATATTAATGTTGTTCCTAATTTGTTTCGGCGGATTAATGCCGTAGGTATGTTGTTGCCTTCACAACTTTAAATTTACCCATTTGTTTGCAGTAATTTGCATTTGGGTCAGTGTGTTAGAATGTAAAGTTACCGATAACACAAGTAATTAACAAGAAACTTTAGAACTATCACTATTGTTTGCGACACGCACACGGTGTTTTAAGGTTTTGCTCAGGCAGGTGATATTTTTCTCGCTTTCATAGTTTTTGATCATCAGCATCATCAGCAGAGTCTGCGCTCACTGTACGAATATCCTTTCCGAGGTAAGGAACCGTCCGAAAATCTGCCAAGACTCCACAGTGGTACTCACCAGGCCTCACAAGAACGATTTCGAGCCAAAGTTAAAACACCAACCTGATACCCGACCTAATTATCCAAAACTTAGTGCTGTGTTCAGGTACTAGGTGATAGATCGTTGGACAAATGAATTGACGAAACAGCGTGCGAAGTTCGGAATACAGCATGGTAGTAAATGGAGCCTACTCCATCTAAAAACAATGTCCCAGGCACTGCATCGCCGAGTGGTCTCTTCACTCATCTAGTGTGAGTAAAGGTGCTACTAGACGATGCATAAATCATCTTATTTCGTAGATGAAAAGGCCTTGTAGTAGATGGATGAGCACTAGTGGTTCAGCATGTCTCGTTTCCGGTCGCTCACTGCAGCTCTACGTAGATAGGATAAATTTATTAATTAATCTATCTGGTAATGCCGTATTTAATTTTGTAAATGGATTTGGTTCAAGCTTCAGAGTGCTGCCGTGATATTTTACCAACTAATTAAATGTAACCGTATAACTTAGGTATATTTTACGCCGAGTTTCGTAACTTTGCTTTAAATATTTTATGAAAAACACTAAAGAGCACTATGCGTTCCTTTCTTGCCGTGAAAAAAGCACTCGTAACCAACAAACTTGGTCTCAGAGTTCGCAGCTGTTGTTGGGAAAGTTGACTATCTGCGGAAACTGATTTCACTGAGCGTTGCAATGTTTTTGGGAACTTTTTCTGAGAGGGACTTGTGTATTAGAAGGTAGTGGGTGGAACCGCGCTGTATGTCATTAGCGAAGTTTTTGCTTGGGCAGAGCCGCACGTGAAGGCACTGGGTACAAAGAGCAGGCGCGCGCGGGCGAGGGCGCGGGGCAGCCGTCTCTTTGTGCGCCCGCCATTGTTCCTCTCGCTAATGTTGTTAGTACACTTTTTCAGCGACTACGCTAATTTAAATACCTCTCCTTCCTTTTGTGAAGAGACTCGTCTTCCGTTTTCCGCGAGTGGTACGCTCCCTTTGCGTTTGAGACGGCCGGGACTACTGCATTTAAATGAGACACTTAATCACCCGGGTTGGCCTAGCTAGCTAGCGCTTCTAAAAAGCGTTTGTTCTCTTATAACGATTCATTAGTCGCTCCTGGGGAATTGAAAACGAGAAACAAATTGCAATAAAAAATACAAACCTTAGAGGAGAAGTTTTAACCGAACTCGTCTTCCGAAAATTCATATGTAGAATTTTAAGTTTGAGAATTTCTCGCGCCGTCCGCCGCTAACACCCACTCGAATTGTGCAAATATGAGTAGGGTAATAAAGTCGGGGCGAGCGGCGTGCTCGGATTTGCCTGTTGGAGTTTCAGTACGTGCAGCCCCCTAGCGCCGCCTCGCACACACGCGCCACCCGCCGCTGCCGCCGCGCCGTGCGCCGCCCGCAAACTTTCAGCTGCTGCCAGATAGTGTTAGTTACCCCAAGGAGGCGTTTGTTAACACACTATACATACGACTACGACTTTGCCGCTGCTAAACTCTTCCCTACTAACGAAGCACGTCGAAACTACCTCCGCCTCCGTAATGTATCCTCATTCTAAAAGAAAAACCCTAACTCTCATGAGCTAACTTGCAATAAATGTGGAAACGGAGTACGTTGTTTCAACTCCGTCAAAGTGAAAGAATTACCTACCCCGAAGAATCGTAAGCGGCTTATTTCCTTTCTTTACTTACGCACGAGTAAAACCAAACCAAATATTTGAAAATTCTATAAATTCTCTACGGGAACGAAATCTTCGCGACAAACGTGTTACGACGACGTCAATATTGCTACTCCGTGGATGTCGGTTGCAGGTATAGGATGCATGCAAATATTTGAGAGCCGCAGGTTTACCGTGCATCAACACGTCATGGCAGGTTAGGTATTAATTTCTGTACTAAGCCGAGTGGATGAGGGCGGTCGTCGGCGCGGCTCTCACGGACGCAGCCTATGATGCATGGCCGGGCTTTGCCCGCTGCGGCTAATGAAATATTCGTAGCGGGAGTGAGTCCGACACCGCCATCAATCAAAGATGATACTTTAGCGATGACCAGCGATCACTCGCTCGCTCTCTATTGTCATTAGGATTTAACTTAAATCGCAAATGTGTAGCTATTGGCTTATACGTGACTTTGGACGAAATTGCATCAATAACTCAATATCGACGAAACCTTCTGAGTTGTGAGACTAAATTAACTGCTATACGAGTATGTTAAGTTGTTCGTAATTCAATACCATCAATTATTATTGGATTACTCGTAGACAATATTAAATCTCAATATGATATCATATTTTAGTGACATAGCATAGTCATTTATCCTGGTTCTAATGATACGCACAGAGGCAACAAACAGTAATTGATAACGTGATTGATTCCAGCTTGTTGATGGGATTAGTAATGGTGAGGTATGGTGCCAGTAAACGGGTCACGTAAGTAACATAACTTTGTTGCTAACGTTATTACGTCAGACGTGAAAACAGTAACTGTGCGACGTGACCGCAATAGCAACAATCAATTTCTTCTTGTCTTATTACTCGCCGTGCAGCTTCCTCGTGGAACACTGATTTCTTCAATAATAGATTTTGCCTGCGTACAGTTTCTTTGTCTGCAATTTCAAGACAAGGCGGAGACGAATACGCGATCGAGGGTTATCTCGAACTTACTCTGACATGCCCTAAGTTTCGAATGAATGTTTCGAAATTAATGTCTATGAAAATGAGGTTTGTAGAGAGAGGCGTTGAGCGAAATAATTTCAGGCACGTCGATCCCCGCTCGATCGCGTCGACACATACGAATGGGCACTTTCAGGTGGAAAAGTTAAATGCGCATTTAAATAACGTCGAGCTTCAATGAACTGTAGCGATTTAAAGCTGTCGAAGTTTCCTATTCCTGGATGAGTATTGTCTTTTTCAGTCTGTTATTTTTACCCCTTTACACTCGGTCTCATACGAGGGTAAGGTTAACTTTTTTCAAAATCCCACTCCAAACTGTCGGGGTCGATCGATTGTGAGGAGATTTTCGCGCGTGATTAAAAATATACGCGAGAGGTCCGGGTATTTGGTGGTCGGGAGCCGCTTTGGAAGATGGCTTCTTTTTTCGACCCACGCACGGCGGCAGATATGTGATTTTGATATTATTTGTAAAGTATTTCTTATTTAAATACGTACAAGTTTAAATTGTAATAAATACATGGAATATTTTAATTTGTTGGATTTATTTGCAGTTAAGACGCGATACGTCTCACAACTAGCGCCGCCAATGGAAAAAAATCATATCTTTTTTTTGGATGCGTTTTTAGCAAAAAACGCTCCTGCGATTCCTCAACGCGAGGCTTAACTATTTTAGGACCTAAGGTTTGGATTCCAGGTTTGGATTTCCTACGAATGCAATCGATTCTCGCCAAAAGTGGCCACTTTTGGCGAGAATCGATTGCATTCTTAAGGGTCCGTATAAGGCTAACTAGCGCCACCAATGTTGAAAAAATCATATCTCGCTTCAGAAGAAGTTTCTGACAAAATCCTAAGATGAGCTCATGCGCCATGCTTTTCTAGATTTTTAAGTGTGGGTACCCAAATCAATTTCTAGTCTTAAGCTAAAAAAATTTCGATAACCGCCAAAAACGGCCGTTTTTGGCGGTTATCGAAAATTTTTTAGCTTAAAAGTAAATTTCGAAGAGAGTATCAACACTTAAAAATCTAGAAAAGCATGGCGCATAGGCTCATCTTAGGATTTTTCCAGAAACTTCTTCTAAAGGAAGATATGATTTTTTCAACATTGGTGGCGCTAGTTAGCCTTATACGGACCCTTAAGTTCTAGGATCTGGAATCCAAACCTTAGGTCCTAAAAATAGTTAAGCCTCGCGTTGAGGAATCGCAGGAGCGTTTTTTGCTAAAAACGTATCCAAAAAAAAGATATGATTTTTTTCCAGTGGCGGCGCTAGTTGTGAGACGTATGGCGTCTTAAGGTACAAATTGTAATGTGAACTGTTACGATCGTGTCACTTCGGTCATATGTTCAGGATATTGCTACTGAATATTCTGCTTTGTTTTCTTATTTTTATCAAAATTAATTAATTATGAGGCATGTTTTCTTAAATTTTAGGGAGGAAACTCCGCGACAAACAGGCATATGTATATTGAGCGAAAGAATCTCTCAAAATAAGATTGTATGACTAGACCCCAAAGAAGACCCTGAGCTTGAGCCAAAGCCGGAACCTGAGCTAGAACTAGATCCTGAGCCAGAATCTCTATATCGGGCTCGCTGATGAAATAGGGGTGCCTATTTCATCAGCGAGCCCAAGATCTACTCTCGCAGTTTCTATGAAGCGAGTTTGTAAAAGGAAAATTTTCATGTCGCATCAATGAAGACTGAAACTAATATTAATTGGAACAAATAAATGTGTTAATTATTTTCTTAGGTTTGCACGAGCACTTTGAATAAATTAAACACAATTTAAAGGGTAGTTTCAATTAACAAATGACATTCAAGACAGCTGTCGCCTCAGTCTACCGCGACTACGAGCCCTGCAAAGGTCACGAAACGTTGGAAAAATTTAAAAAGCAAAATAAATCGAGTGTTAAATCCGGTAAAAATTGTGTTTAAATTATGTTAAAGTTTCTTTAATTTCCCATCAACTTACTCTAAAAAACTCAAAAATCACGATCGTGAGTAGACAAGTTGTAAACACAGTTTCACAATCGTGCGGATAACCACGGGCACATTAGTATGAAGTCTGGGCCCACTGACAGTTGACAATTTATGAAAAAGTTTACATTGTCCCATATTTGTCCCATTTCATAAAGATTGTTGGCCCTCAATAAAATTCATGTCAAATGAAAGCTCTTGAAGAGTACTTCAATTTATTCTATGGCAGCTTAAGGGGCCGTATAAAGCCAATTACGCTCACTTCAAATGACCAATTCACACAGTTTTACTTAGTTTATTAATTTCACAAAAATAGTACAGACACTAGACTATATTTGTGATGAGCAGGTTTAACAAAAAACGTAAAAGATAAAAGTTGACTCGATAGAAAAAAAATACGAAGTTACCTCTATTTTCCCAATTTATTGAGTATTTAGACGCCTAAAATGTTCTTACTGTAACCATACAACCTCGAAACATATATTAAATCAATGACCACGTCAGTGGGTCTTACAACTTTTCATTGTTTAATACAAATATTTAGTTTTATTTCAAATTAAAGAATTGGCGCTTACGTCAACTAATTCTGAGGCAGATATTTTGTTTTCTATCTCCGTCACACACGCTTGGCGACCTATCGTTTGTTTCATTGCCACTGAGCGCTTCATTCCCAATCGCTCCGTTGAGACGAGCGGTCTATGCTTGCGTGCGCTCCGCAACACGATACGACGACACGTTATTAAAAATTTTTGATCACGTAAGTATTATTACAAATCAATACAAATTCGTGCCTTCAGAGTGAGCGAAGTGAACAGTATTCATAAAAGTACATAGATTTTGTATTTTTCAGTCAACATGGGAAATAAAAATAATAAAAGGAGCAGGTGCAATATTATACTAACGCACAAAAAAAAGAATACTATGAAAAAAAAAGACTACTACGTAGAAATGTTCAATTTACGTAAGGCACTACAGCATCTGAGTGGTCACTTCACACATCTAGTGCGGTTAGAGCTGCCATTAGACTGTATAATCATCTACCAAAAAATACTTAGGACTTTGCAACTACGTTAGGCGATAGTTAGATGGGTAAAGTGACCACTCGGAAGCTGCAGTGCCTGGGAGATTATTTTTAGATGACTTGTGTTTTCTTTGGTCTAGGTTGAATAAGCTGTAAAATGATTGACAACTTATTCGACCTAGCCCACAGGAAAGACAAGTTTCAATACGTGCACCAACTAATCCGCGGATTTCCTAATGATGTGTTCCTTCACCGATAGCGAGTAGCATTGCTACTCCAAATTCACAAATGTGCGTAAATTTGAAAAAAAAAAAAAAAAAACATGCCTGCACCGGGAATCGAACCCGGGTCGCGCGCGGCACACGCCGCGGTGATGTTAGCGGCGTAGTCTGTTGTGCGTGCTAGCTACCCCTCACCTCACTCAATAAAGTTTACTATTGCAATTTTAGAACCTAGCATGAGCCATTTGACCGTTTTTACAGGAGCGCAAAAAAAGGTGTTTGTTAGTTGTAAAATAAAAGGTGGTAGGCAAAAGGTGAACGTGAGTAAGCTCAAAAGCGGAAGAACCATGGCTTGCCATACAATACAATTTCATTTCTCTATGGCTAATGTGTACGTTAAATGTAATGAAAACACTTGCTAGGTTTTCTGGTACGATTGGTTTTGTTTGACCATTTTAAAACCAAAAAAGAGCCTTACTAGGTTTTAAAATAGTCGATGGCTCATACTAGGTTGTTTGAGTTTGTTTTTTCATCTTTGTGGAATTGCTAGGTTTTTTGAGCGTTTTTTTTTTGAGATTTTAACAATGCAATTTCGTGGGCAAGATTTATGCATCTAAAATGATGAATAAATCTTATTTTTTTTTTTTTTTTTACAAATGTCTCTTGCTAGGTTTCGAAATTGCACAGCCGCCCTCAACTTGCAACTACTCAGGCGCGCACTGTGTGACGGCGCGTGCGTTCGTTCAATGATAGTAAATGTAAGGTATACAGATTATGATTCACATGAACTCGAAGATTTTGTTTTGTATTTGCATAGGTCACCCTTGGTAAATGTTGTATCTGCTGTAGGCGAGAATGAACAAGATCACGATGGCATTGAAGGTCCTATTAGGTATGTAGAAAGATATAAATAAATAAACTGGACTTTATTCATTTAAATATTACACTTTAAAACCTTTAGGTATTGTAGGTACATAGAGTAAGAATAAAAGAGTATAAAGTTTATTCAAATAAAATTACATGAAAGGTCAGATGGCTTATAGATATTTTAGACCCAAGGACGTACTACACTGCAAAAATACCGACGGGGCGGATATTTCAAATCCCAAAGGTAAGTTTATACATACAAAGGTAATATTGGTAATATTACATTGTAAAATATTGAATGTTGTAAAATATTGTAGGTATATTTTTAAAATAACACTTCATTCTTTTGATATCATATTTTTGTAGTTTTATTTATGAATAATATCCCATGTTGATAAGCTTTGGAGTTTAAAGCTCTATAAAATTACAGATTAAAAAAAATCTAATCTAAGACCTGGTTCGACTTCCGGCTCGTGATAGAATAGAATAGAAAGCTTTTATTATCATTGAACAACGCATACAAGGTATACAGTGGATTAGTGTTTTTTTAAATCTGTTAATGTCAAAGTGTTTTATTCAATATATCATAAATAAATTTTCTCGCACCCTGTATACAGGGTGGTCCAAATAAGGACGTCAAGAAATTTTTGTTAGATTCCTCGCGCGTAGGGCTATCCAAAAATACCCCATGCATGTTCAGCGATTTTTCGAGGTTTAGAAGTTATGATTTTTTTAATTTGTTTTTACGAATTTCCTTCCGGAACGTCTAAAGATAGTCATAACTTTTTGAAACTACTTTGAAAGTACAGAACATCCATTTTGTATTTTTAAGAGACTTTTGAAATGTTTGCTCCGTCCACCTCGAATCTAAAATGTTCACTTTCGACTCTTATTTTGGTAACTTGTAGTATCGATTTTTTTTTTCAGTTTTTTTTTTAATTTTGAATAAAATCTGAGCTTTTTTTGTGTAGCGATTTTTGATTCACTGCAATAAAATTGTATTCTTTTCATTATTGTAAACAACAGCCTCTGTTTTGTCGACCACAAAACAAAATCTGCTTAATTATTGTTGTTCTGTTGTTTACAATAATGAAAATAATACTATTTTATTGCCGTGAATTCAAAATCGCTGAATAAAATAGCTCAGTTTTGCTTTATAAAAAAAAACTGTGAGATTATTGAATTCCCGCCACGCTGCTATCGTTGGACCTTAAATGCTTAATTTTTTGCTCTCCATCCACCTTAATACTTGGAAGTCCAATATTACGATGTCTCACAATGATCCTCATTCGCTCGGGGCATCATTGTATGGATTTGTCGTAAAATTATGCATATACTATGCACTCTTGAAGCTCGACTGCTCGAGCGACACGCAGCGCCGCGCGCGGCACGATTGAGTAACTAGTACACAGTTAGTTAATCATCATTTCGGTAGATGTCGCTTGCTTCTCATGTCGTTGACCCCTGTAAGCGGCTATGATTGTGGTGGAGGGGAATTTGTGAGGAAGCGGGGTGCAAATCCGATTTTTCTCTGGCCTTATACGCAGCCTTAATCAAAATCGAGCGCCAAAATGGTGTTTTGGGCATATTTGTCCCATTTTATAAAGATTGTCGGACTTCAATAAACTTCATGTGAAATGAAAGCTCTTTAAGCGCACTTCAATTTATTCTACACCAGTTTCATCACGGTCGGACAATCTTCATAAAAGGCGACAAATATGCCCAAAACACAATTTTCGCGCTCGATTTTGACTAAGCTGCCATAGAATAAATTGAAGTACTCTTCAAGAACTTTCAAATGACATGAAGTTTATTGAGGGCCAACAATCTTTATGAAATGGGACAAATATGCCCAAAACACCATTTTCGCGCTCGATTTTGACTAAGCTGCCATAGAATAAATTGAAATATTCTTCAAGAGCTTTCATTTGACATGAAGTTTATTGAGGTCCGACAATGTAAAATTTTTCATCAAATGTCAACTTTACTGTCAGTGGGCCCAATATGCCCAATTATTGCCCATGGTCCTTTTTGGGTAACTATAACCCGAGTTTTTTTTTTAAGATCCTTGGACGAATTTAAATGATACCAAGAAAGTTTCAAATCTAATTTAGAAAATAGAAACCGTGGGGTATAAAGGGTTATTCATGCCCTGGGTTTATGCCCGCGACTTCGTCCGCGTGAACTACAGAAAAAAGATATGTGGTTTACTTTGCCCCTAAGTGTAATAGCGTGATAATATGTAGCCTATGTTGTGTTATTCTGATGTCTAAGCTATCTCCATTCCAAACATCCAAATCCGTCAAGCCGTTTCAGCGTGAAAGAGTAGCAAACATCCATCCACTTACTTACCATACTTACAAACTTTCGCGTTTATAATAGTAGTACGAGTAGGAAGTATGATAGTAGGATACGTGTGACATGTGTGTGTTACCGTGTACTTAAGAGAAAGAAAGCATGTTGTGTCATTACGGCTATTCATTGCTTAGGAGGTGGCGGAATCTCTGAACATATTATATTCAAAAAGCGTCTACCTTCATTGTTCCTGGAACTATAATGTCACTCATGCTCTTAGATTCGGCTTACCTTACTTACCTTCCCTCGGCACGCCTTTATGTAATCTATCTAATAAGGGTCAGGCTACAAAGAGTGTTACAATAGCTCTTGGCATGCAGAGCGGCATGACGCGGGCGTTATTTTACCATCAGTCAAGATGACAGTTGTATTTTTGCGGGCGGCGCACGAGCGACTCGCTGGCGCCGACTCTACCTCGTTTATCATCGACTCTGATACCACTGGTGTGACCGAGGCCTTATAGTCTATCTTATGAATCACCGCGAGAGGAGGAGAATGTAGAGACATTATTTGAATCGATGATAAAAGTTGTGTTTTTCTCACCGGTTTTTCTAAACAATCTAAACACGATTGTGTTGGGAAAACATTGTGTGTTGAGTTTTTTTTTTATCGCTTCGTTATTGGATTGTTGTCGTACATTGTAGGCGGTCGGCACGCTGCAGCGGCGGCGCGGCGACATCGCGCAGCGTCAGCATTACGTGCGGCTGTACTGAGCGCTCTCAAGCTCCGGCCCGAGCCAGTCGCTCCACGTTTATTATCGAGTGATTGCTCGCCTGCGTGATTCGACTAGCCAACTATCTCTTTGAAGCGATGCCGCTATCCGTGAACGCCCCTGTTTCGAAATTACTTATTTTATTTCCGTAGTCGGCTGAACTGCTTCTATAGTTCGTGCGCATTACTCCGTCCACCAAATCAGAAATATCAACAAACTTGAATGCCTACTACAAGTAATATTATTTCGAGGTCGCGTCATTCGTTGTCCTTGAGTGCGTGGGTCGTTTTTATTGCTTTTGTATTCGGCGAAATAGCTCTGCGTCGCTAGTACGTACACGTGTCTGTGTGCATTGTGTGTGCGGGTTATGTACGAGCGCGCGGCACAGAGCGCTCGTCGACACTTTGACAGTTAGTAGGGGCAAGTCTGAAATATCGGCGTGCGCGGCTTAATCGTTCAGCGTGCGATATTGGCGTTACATCATGTTGTCAGCGGAGAGAAAAATTGCCGCCCCCCGCGCCCCCCGCGCCCGCTGTGCCGCCGCCACGCTCCGCGTCGCGCTCGCCCGCCGATGTCGACAGCGCGTTTATATTACTTCGGGATTTATTGTAGTTTTACGAACGCACATTTATCTGTATTTTATACTTAGAAAATATTTCATGCTGATGGAATAGATCTATGGCGTGTAGCAATAAATTATGTCGAGGGGTGCCGCCTGATCCTTTGATTAGTAATTGTGCTAATTAGTTCGTTAGGCGTAGTTACGTTTCGCATTACGTACGTATGTTCAAGGGATAAACGAATTTTAAACACGACCTTCGTATACTAAGTAAGTTTGGATAGCTAGTTATGTATAGGTACAGTAAACACAAGGGTCACGTAAAATGTGTTTGGGAGTTTTCAAAGTAAGAAATTGGAACGGCAGTCGTCGTAATGCGCGGCCGTGGAGCTCGTCGCGCCCCGGTCGGGCCCCACTTCCAGACTCCGTAATGTAATTACACAGTTCGTTACTTTCCGAAAGAAAGAAAATGAGAGGAAAATACTAGCGATGGGTGACCGCAGGGCGCGCGCCCTGCCGCCAGCTTTCCAGATATAAAAAATTCAAGTACCCCAATAATGATGATACCTCCGAAAAATTTTAAGTACTTTAAAATCCGTTTTGAAACCCCAGTAGCTAGTCAAATGGGGAATTATTTCTTTGGGCGGTGTCTGCTTTCTGAAACAATCCCGAGAATATTTCATCGAGCGTGAATGCAAAGGTTTTGACGCGTTATGATTCATAAGGATCTGCGCGGTGATTAATGCGGTGTCGCATTGCTGCGGTCTATTCAATAGTCTCGCACCTGCGACTGATTTGCGAGGTTCCTCTTGTTTTCAACACTTATAATCCTTGAACTTTAAGTAAGCTTTCAGTCTCGCCCGAAGAAAGTTTCTTCGGTAAAAGTTTAACAAAATACAATGCTTTTCATAAAGTTTCTTCAGAATAAGACCTATTTCGCCATAAAAAGTGGAGTGTGTGGATGGACATCTTAGGGATATAAACGTTCCACTCAGTCCAAAAGTAGGCAGTGGGTTCTCATTTCGGGTATCGGTTCGTTTGTCGGCGGCGGCGCGCTTGTGTGCCCGTAGTGGTGTGAGGTAATCGCGCCAGTAGATTGTCGTGGTCGAGTGTGCGGCATGGTCCACGTGGCACAAGATTGCGGAGGCGGTGTTTGCTCTTTGGCGGGGCCCGCAGCGGCCTTCCAGTTCAGCGAGCCGTGGCGCGCACGGCGCTCGGGTCGCGTCTCCGGCTAAATTGAAATATCCCCGGAGCCCGAGTCCGGCGCTCGGCCATGCCCGCGCACAGGGCACTTCACCTCAATAGGAATGGACCAAAGGACAATACACTAAACTTGCGACTATCTACTCGATGTGTCATTTCGAACCGTACAAAGAGGAAAAACATGGATGAGTTAAGGTTCCATTGATTTTCGATTTGGATTTGATTTCTAAACGAACCAATACCTTATTAAATTACTACCTACGTTATTTATTTGATGGCTTCAAAAAAATATTGCTAGGTACATTCAAAATTGCGTTGAAACCCGATCAGAAAGTCTTAAAATACGAAACTTTCGATCTAAATGGGTTTATTATTTAAAGTAGGCCAGTATCATTCACGAAAAGTCGTCGGCGGTTTGTTGCTAAAAATTATATATTGGCGAGGGTCTCAAACGATTCAATTTCCGTGCGCAGACAGCAGCGGAATTTACGTGCATGGATTTACACGCCAACGAAATTATTTGAAAATGGCTCTTGGAGCGATTCATCTATATTTTATGGTTCATGTCGAGCGCAGGAGATTCCTTCCTTTGAATTTATATATATTTCCACAAACATTTTTAACGGCGTGCCGTCGTATTTTTAAGGTCCGCTTTCGTAATGCGATCTGAACAATCTGTGCGATATCTGTGTAGAGCAGAGGGTAGTAATACAATACAATGATGCGTGCACACAATGTTTAAATCGATAACCTTTGTAGAGGTGGTTTACCTACGGAGGGGCGGGAGCATGTAATCCTGCCCACTTGGAGTTATTGCCGCTGAGGGAAGGAAAGATTACCTCGGCGGGAGATAAGGAGGTCGCCGGCTCGAGTGCGATTGTCCCCGAGTCAGGCGTCGAATTGTGTCAAGTGAACCGGTAAATTGAACGGCCGAGCCTTCTGCGCCGCGCTCTCTAATCGCCGCATAAACTACCGACATTTTGAATGCTTAATTATGCGAAATGCGCTATCGCACTCTTCCTTGCACATCCTTCTGTGCCATTACTTAACGGTAAATAAGCTCCTTTAATTTAACGGCTGACGCTTTGAACAGCTCTTGGTAGTTTTAATGTCTGATTCGACATAATACCACGATATACTGATTCTAAATAAATAATTATTGTTACAACTAAGTAACGAAGAGTCATCTTGTGACACAAATTATGATATGTTTAGTTGCACAAAGATTGCTAAAACTGAGTGACGTTAATGAGGTACGGCTCAGAACTCGTAGCGTCGTAGCGTGTGCTACGCTGCTACGAGGCTACGAGTACGCGTAGCTCGTAGCCGCTTAGCCGTAGACTGGTAGCGGAGGCAGTTACTGGTAACGAGAAGACTCACTCACCGCAATCGTATTCCTAGAGTCGGGATAATGTTCCACAATAGTCTCAATAGTCTACAATTTCATTTCAATTGAGACATAAAAGTTTTATCGAGGAGCTACTAAAATAAATGAGTAACGGTGCCTTCAAATTATGCATCTGGAGGAAGATTTTCTTGGGAACGGCAATAAAATACGAAAGTGAAGGTGAAAAAATAATTTAATATCTGCGGAGGAGAGCTCATATCAAATTGTGAGTGACGCTAATGATCGCACGCTCAGCAGTCGCAGCGCCTTTCCAATTACTGGCAACGGACCGAAGACGGCGCGCGGCGGTGCGGCGGCCGGCCTACACTGAATCATTCATTTCCAACGTTTATTAACCGGAATATCAACAACTTCTATCCAACTCTTTGGTGGATTTCCTTTTCTCCTCTCCTAATGATCACTTAGAAATGTCGGGCAAGAAAAGTGAAAGGCAGCTGTCGTAGTATTGTTTTATTATTTTTATAACTATGTTTCCTATCAAAGACAGCGGCGGTGGTGGTCTAGTGGGTAGAACAGTGGACTCTGAAGCGAAAGGTCCTAGGTTCGATTCCCGGTGCGGGCATGTATCTGTTTGTTTAATTTCAAAGTTACGTACATTTGTGAATTTGTAGTAGCAATACCACTCGCTGACGGTGATGGAAAACATCGTGAGGAAACCTGAGCGTATGAGGCATTATACCCTCAACGCAAAAATCGCCAACCCGCATTGAGCACGCGTGGTGATTAAGCTCGAACTCTCTCTCTGAGAGAAGGCCCAGCTAGTGGGACATGTACAATTGTACAGGCTACATCTTACCTATCAAAGACAACAAAATCTGGCCAAGTGCGAGTGGGATTCGCGCACCGAGGGTTCCGTACCACCATTCTATGCATTTATTTGCAAGAAAGATAAAAACGAAGTAGGCTGCATACAGTGACATCTAGAGTTGAAGTTTGGAACTAATATAGAGGGTGCTAAGTTGCATACAGCAGCATCTGGAGTAAGGTTTGGAGCTAAAATAGAGGGCAATAGTTTCTATGTTGTGTTACAACCCCCATTTCTTTTATAGGGACCCCATTTTGACCCGACTACGCGAAGCAAAAAGGAGGGTTATGATTTTAGCAGCGTATGTATGTATGTATGTATGTATGTATGTATGTATGTATGTATGTATGTATGTATGTATGTATGTATGTTTGTGTGTTCATCTGTTCCCTCGCAGAGCCTAAACTACTCGGCCGATTTCAACAAATGAGGTGTCGTTGGATTCGTCTTAATCACCCAGGTAACATAGGATAGTTTAATTTTGAAAAAACTCAAGATGGCGGCTGTGCTGCGCCCTAAAGTGGTGGACCTAAAAATAAAAATTATCGGATACCATCGTCATGGGTATTAAATGAAAGGGCTTTAAAAGACCTTTTCAAAAATGTATAACACATGTAGCGTCAACATAACAAATAGAACAAAAAATTCAAAAATGTGTTTTTTTTGCCCTTCTTGGTTCTATTCTTGGTGATCGTCCAAAATGACTTACTAAAAAGCTAAAAAAAAAATAGAAGTTAAAAACTAAAACCCGACTACTAAAAGGCTTAAAACAAGACCTGTTTATCCTTAAAATAGACTCATAGATAATTAATCGTAGTCGGAGGACACCACATTCGCATTTGATAAACCGATGGCCTCCGACTACGATTAATTATCTATGAGTCTATTTTAAGGATAAACAGGTCTTGTTTTAAGCCTTTTAGTAGTCGGGTTTTAGTTTTTAACTTCTATTTTTTTATCGTATCTTTTGATTCCGTTAACATAAAAGCTTAATTTTTTTTTAGGTTCCAAGCCACTGCCGACTTGAGTATTTTGATATAAATTTTTTTCTAGACAAAAAGGTCTTGACAGACAGACAGACGGACAACAAAGTGATCCTATAATGGTTCCGTTTTTACTTTTCAGGTCCGGAACCCTAAAAAAGCTTAGATCTTTGAGATCAAATTGTAGATCTTTATAGGTGTTTCAACGTCTTGAGCCAACCATCATAATAGATAGCAGAAACGATGTATAATATGTATAAAAGATGTCTAATAGTAGTAGTACTTAGCGCCTTAGTATACCAATTAAATAAAAATATTAAATGATGATATTAATCCTGTATTAATCATATCCAAACTCGAGTAAATAATAAAGGATTACAGAAGTAGGTCGGTAATTTGGTACCGCGCCGCAGATATACATAAATTAAAATGACGACCAAAAACTTCCGTATCCAGTGAATAAAATTAGGAATTCCAACAAAACACTCGACGTGGAAGTCTGTGATAAGGTGAAACTTTCCCCTGCTCGCAAATTACACTCCGAATTTGGGTGATAGAGAAAGTTTGTTCAAATGAGATCACTTCTACGGGCTTCACAGCATTACCCTATTTCACTTTCTGTACAGTCACGGCGGGAGGCGGGGAAAAAACTTCTTTTTTTCTTAAAATAAATTACAAAATCGATTGAAATTAAATGGAAAACTTTGTTATTACTCTGTTGTTTCCCATTCAAAGTGGAACGTGGTGTTGGTAGAATGAATTGGTTTTCCTTTTACAATTTCCCTGCGAGAGACCAGCAGGAGCCTATAACTAGCGGCGGTTAACACCGCTGCTGGGTGAATGTAATGCAGCCACTCACATCCGAAGCCACGCCGCTCCATTATGATATTGCCTTCTGAGTGAAATTCGTTTTCATATCAACATAAAAGTAGGAGGTTTTTTCCAACGCGCTTTACGGAGCGTGAACAGTAATGAAAGCACCACGTACAGTCTCAATGGCTTCCTATATTTTATTTAGAATACTGGTATAAGTACGCGCTCTATCCCATCGTTCCCGCTAAAAGTTTAATTTAATATCCCCCACCTGTGCTACAAAGAAAGTTAATATGATTATTATGTAAAACAGCGTTAATGAAATACATGTTGCCGTTGTGAGGTAGTTCGACTTGTAGATGAGTGTGTGTTTGTACTGAGTTCTCATGCCATAAATGCTTCACAAATTGTAAATCGCAAAATTTCCACGCTTATTCGTGTCGTTTCTGAAACTTGTTTCATTAACTCGTTCCCCGTTACACGTCGATCGGTTAGTCGAACATTCGTGATTTAATGTTCGATTGAGCAATCAGCTTCTGGATTGTCACGATGATCGATCGAGTTAAAGTGCATCAGCTGTGTGGTCAGCTCACGTCTCGGACATTTCAGCTTGAGGCGAATTTAACGGAACGGAATAATGATAGAGTCAATATCTAAATAATATCAATATCCACATCTAAATAATATCAATATCAAATTTGCAACCCTGAAAACCCTGTATTACTCACGTGCTACTCATAATTGTGGCACTCGTCCAGTTTTTTTATCTACATTTTGGAAGCGATTTTTGTGTATCTATACCTATACTTTTACTTATATTATAATGACTAAATTTACTTTAATTTTAGCCCAGTTTAAGCTCCCTAGGTCCATTGGTTGTGGAAATACAGCCTGTTGAAGATGCACATTTTTTTCATCATCGGATTTCGTATTAACCAATCCAATGTTTTTATAATTCCGAAATCCTATGAGTAGCAACAGGGTTTTGAGGAAACGGTGAGGTCTAGAAGCACAATTTGGTATCAAATTAATTCTCATTGGTATTCTCATGGGTTAAATTCACTACAAGTTTTTTTTCCATGACTTTTCTCTTGGACAATTAGTTCAGCCGGTGCGTGTCTTGTAACGTGATCCTAAGATAAATTAACACTTTTTGGGAAAAAAAAGTGTGCATTTTTGACATTTTTCCTCTTTATGTCTTTTGGTTGTGGAGTGACCTAGAGAGCTTAGTTTGGGTAAAGTTACCCGAAAAACGCGTTTTTAAAGTAAAGTTTTAAAAAAACTGGAACAAGAGCCAGAATTTCTAGTACCACGTGAGTAGCACAGGGTTTTCAGAGTTACAAATTTCGGTATAAACTACTGGTTCTAACAACAACTATTAGGGGTTGATATTCACTCCCCTATGAAGGCTTTGATACTTTTCGACGTTAGATGAGTTTCAGATGAAATTATTCAAATTACGAAAGTTGTTGGTAAAACAACAAAGTGACCGCCATTTTGTGTAAATTCGGGCCGGGCCGCGCGAACCGCGGGTGGTGGCGGCGGCGGCGCCGCGCGACAATTATTTTCATATAACATAATCCGGCAATGCGCTGCGACTGTTGCGAGGTGCGTCCTCGCGGGACGCGTGATTTGGTCCGGTCGGCGGCGGGCGGCGTTAACCTCATCAGACCCTGCTCCCGGAAAACTCGTAATAATGTAAATTGGAGTAATCTGCCCCTTGCTCTCCCAAACGTGCCGACGACGCACCGTGCTCCGCAGCTTTGTCTTTTTTACGGCAAAATGCTAAAAGCATTTTTTTATTAATATTCTTTATGGTAAACCTTCGCCAATGATAAATAATTGTATTTTTTCTTTTAATTACAGGTAACATTCAGTGGCATCAAAAGAGGTACTTTGTCGTTTATTATGCAACAAATTTTGTAATTATTATAATTTACCTGCGGTGGAAAACTATACAGGCTTCATTAAAAAAGGCCAGTTAGCATTGCAAGGTACAGTCGACAGCACGCGTGTACCCTATTCAGTTAAGTTACGGGTGACTTTGCAACGAAAGTGTAAGGGTCTTCATGCTTTTGACTGTGCAAAGCTAACTAGACGCACCACCAATCAGCCTCACTCTGAGCAGTCACGAGATTGGTTGTAAGCTAGTTGTAAGGCACTCAATTTAATGGCTCAGTTGGCGTCAATCAGGAGCTCTCCGAGGAAGCCATCTCTGTATGATATCACTGCATACACGTGCACAAACACGCAGCGAACAAGACGGAATGAAAGAGCACTTCGCCCCTTAGGTAGATATTTGTCAAAAGTATGTAGCTCGCGCCGGCGTTGTTAGGAACTCTGTAAGAAGCCGGAGCATTTGATTTTAAGCGTAGCGGACTATAAGTGTTATTTCTTCGCGAGAAGTACTATTCTACGAGAGCAGCGCCGCACAACGTCTCGAAGCTCCATTTAGTTTCAAAGTTTTTCTCGTTTATCACCGTTGGGCTCTCGGAGGCGGAGATTTTTCCTTTAGATTTGTTGTCACGCCAGACCTTTTTAATGTACCTTTGTTATCGTGCCGTGATTAAGACTGCACTTACTTTCTATTTACAGCCACGTAACTATTTGCGTTTGAATTGATAACATACTATTTCCTCGAACTTCAGACTTTTGTACTCCAGAAACTTAATTTAAAGTTTCTGAACTTTAAATCGGCTTTTAAACCGTTGCTCCGAACGCTCGTAGAATATAGGTGTTACGGCGTTACATAACATGTCCAGAACGTGATCTTAAACTAGTGAGGAGGAGATAAAAAAGCAGTTTAGCGTGAGCTCTCGATCTCGCGGCGGTTGGTTGGGCCGGCAGGTAGCCGAGAGTTAGCTGGGTAAAGCTCGCCCACCTCCATCCGACCCGCCGCGTGCTGCGCTTAGATAAAAGGATTAGCACAAAGACTTCTTCCTCCCTTTCCTTTATAGCGAAGCACTTAGGGTGGAATTCATACTAGCTCAAGTAGGGACGGAACAGCAATGGCCTAATATAACTTAAGGGATCATTCTCAACTCGAATTTACAACGGGTCGTTGTCACACGTTAAACTCGGCACGAACACTATGCGTTAGGTTCAAAATGTTGTTGCGAAATTGTTCAACGAGACAAATGTATGTCCTAAATTGTAGTCCAGTATATTTGCATGACAAAGTTGTTATTGCAAAATTCTGTAAATTTTAAATTATTCTAGTAAGGAAAATTTTAAGTCTACAAATATCGCCCTTCTACGTAAATCGCCTATTTATTTTGCACTAATCTAGGCTACGGCTTATACGATAAAAAATACTTCGTAAATCCATACAACGTGTTACAAAACATCCTAACTCTTTTTACAGGGTGTAACCTACTGGTCAACAGGATGTCAATTCTGTAAAAAAAAGTTGAAAAAAACAATTTTTATTTTATAACCTCATAATTGAACATTTTTCATAACTTTTTTGTTTTTGGTATTAGCTCAAATTTTAAAATATGTTTGAGTGTGTCGGTGCATATACATAGCTTTGAGTTCTTAATACATTGTGAAAGTCAATGAAAACAATATTTAAAAAATACTTTTCTCCCGCCACAGCGTTCACATTTTATTAATTTAAAAATCAACGGAACGTCATAGAGCAAAAAAAAATGTTGGTTGTGATCCCCATCACCGGGTGCTATTATCACCCTGTAAAAAGAGTTAAGTACTTTTGTAACACCTTGTATAAACTACTTGTGTTGTGTATTGTATTTTCAGAAAACGTTGAAGCTTTTCTGTTGCTATGTGGACATATTTTTTAAGGTATCTTTTAAGAACATTGTACCTTATGTCAGTCTCGAATCAATATTATTTATCTCTGTTGCCCACATCGTATTTCTCAAGCAAAATCTAAATTAATCGAGTTATATTTATTTACAGTCGATTTCGGTACGCATTGGCTGTTTACCTTTAATTCGTTGCTTTTCAAATGGACGTCCTCATTATATTTGCGATTGCTTTCTTTCCCTCGGTACCTTCACCTGTTCGAGCGGAGATTGAGATTTTTGCAAGAAACTTGCTAGGAACACGGTGACCGTATAAAGTTACTCCGAGATTTGTGGTAATGTCAGGCTCAGTTCCCGGGTCCGGTCGCCCCTCGCCCCACGATGGAAAATGTAACGCTTTCCCAACTTTTCTACTTAAAGATAAAAGTTAACGTGTAAACTCTTCTAACGCCCCAATGGTTTTATTGTTGTTTTTTGGATTTTAATTCTTCTTTTTTAAAAGAAACGGCGCATGAAGACTGTGTTTTTGCTAAACTATTCTTAAACATTCTATAAACATAATAATATCTGCCCAGAAACAAAATCACAAAAAGGGAAGAGTGAGAGTCATGCGTATAAATATTTATCGGTGAGTAACTATAAAATTGGAAATAGGGGTTTGATTTCCATAGAAATAGCAACTCAAATGGTTTCAGCGCTATGAAATTGCTGATTTTCGGTAAGTGGTGCTTTAAAAATGTCGGCAGGTCTGTTGGGGCGGCGCAGGCGGCGTCGTCTTCGCCCGCGCGGCGGCGGCGTAGGGAGGTTGGCGTAAACAGCACACTAAATCACGAGGAATGCGGCGCGCCGCTCCACTTGGACAATATTTGTGCCAATAAAACCATCCCTAACAAAGCTGTTGTTGTCAACGGAATACTGACCTGTTTTTCAGTCCGTCACGGATTTTCTCCCGATACTAAGCCTAATAAAAATTGTTCGGCGTCCACTCGTCTCTGACCCCAATCTGAAGGAATATCTAACAAAACTCCTGTAATCTTTATGTAGTTTTTCTCCGAATCTTTTAATGTGATCTACTTTGGTTAAGTTTGTCTGCACAGAATAACGTTGTTGGGGGAAGAAATGAGGACGAGCAGCTTATTGTTCCATACCTTCCTCATATAATAGCAGCTACTCATTCGTCTGCGTAGAGTATTCTGGTGTACTAAGTATTACAACTGCGAAGTGATATGATTGTTAAATTAGTAAGACGGTTGTGTCTGAAGTTGCGGCGCGTAGTGCAGAGAATTGCGAGTGCCTCGCCCTCCGGCGGCTAAGACCCGCACGTGCGATTGCGCCACAAATGCATTTGCATATATGGTAATAACTCGCTTATTACTTCCTTTGTTTTACACCTTGCTTAAATTTAATACACTACAGATATACAAACCTCACGGCAACGTATCTTCGTCAATCGTTAACGTGGGTCGAATTGCCACTCGATAGGTTAACAGCCTCTAAAGAGGTTACTCCTACGATCTCGCGTATCGGCGGATAGCTCGGCATCGCAATAAGCGTGTTTATTTGGCATCCATACTTGCTACATCTTCGTGGCTTCTCAATAACTTGAAAAACTATCAGAGGCGGGTCTCGCGGGTGGATAACTAATAAAGTAAGTTGGAGAGGAAAAGTAAACTAATATCGGGTGCTTGTGGGCGCGTCGTTGGCCGCGCGGCGACTCTGATACGACTTCAACTGAGCTTCAGATTTATTACGTTTAATATGTGCAGTGCACTTGCCACCTATGAATATCGGCGTTACTGTTGTGATTTATCGGTGCTCCCGGAAATTTATTTTGAATACGCTAAAGTTTTCATAACGTTTGCAACGTTAACAAAAGCTCCTGTATTAAATTGCGGTACATAGCTAAAAGGAAAACGCTGCTGCTATAAAAATCTTACTTCGCAAAGGTGCCGTGAACATTATAAGAACAAACGAAGCCGTAATCATTAGCACTTCTCCCATCTTTCTCATTTCAAATGTCGTTCCAAAACATTTCTTAAAATTCACGAAAAAGTTTCGGTACAAATTAAGAGCGAATTTTACTCCGTCCGTTTAGCCATTAGTAATCTCAAAGTTTTAATGAATTTTCTTCTCTGACATTGAAAAATGAATTTCGACCCTTACATCGCCTACCGGTAGACCTGCCGTATTTAACGAGATCGAACCTTGGTTAGCGCGACGCCACCACTCAACCATCCAATTTGCATATTTAGCCTGCGAGCCAATCATAAATTCGATCACCCAATAGAAATACCGCACCCCATTCACACACACGAGCGTTTCATTATAACTCGGATCGATACGGCAAGATCTCGATAGAGAATCATTTATATCAATCTAGAGGCGTAGCTTCTTGTAATCTTTGAAAAAGAAAGTAGTTGGGGTTAAGGTTTCGCTGGAGGCAGGCGCCGACGCGGTCGCTAGGGCGGGCGGCGGCGGGTCCCCATGCCTCTCATTACTCGCCGCTGGCCCATTAGGCGCACGGGCCGGAGTGCCCCGGACCGTAGTTAATCCACGTCCTCATTCACTGTTATTTCGAAGGCCTGATCTAATCTAAACAGGGCTTAGGCTCTACAACGTCGGTATTTCGCACGACGCCCCGTCCCTTTTATGTATTTATTGACTATTCTGATATTCACTCCCGCCGCTTGACATTTGCCTTTGCTATTAAAGGAAATAACACTTCCGGAACTTCCGACGTAACGCCTTTGTATGAAAATTAATTTGGTTTAAGGGTTCTAAGACGAGTAAATGACAAGGACAAGATGGCGGCTGCTCGTGTTTCGGTTTGGTTTAGGGCGATGCTTGGTCGGGAGTGAGCGGCGCAGCGCGCGCTGCTGTATTACGATAATGCTGACGCGGCTGGAGTGGAGGGTCAATTTGGAAGCTATTATACGGTGGCGGTTAGAGGCCTACTTCCGGCGGCTGCACTAAGCTGCCGAGCTACCAATTCACCCGCTCAATTTCGCCCTTTCTGCTGCGCCATTCAACCTTCGCACGCTTAGTGTAACTACGTTTCCGCCATAAAGCGGTTTTACTAGCCTCACCTTCGCTCAGCCGAGAACTCTTTATTTTGTCGTTCAAACCTGTCTTCGAATTATGGTCAGCCCCGCAGCAACGTGAAAGTTAGATTGTATTCCTTGAATATCTTGTGTATTTCCTACATCAATAATTGCGTATTTATCCAAACTAAATAAAAAGCGATTCGGTCAGTTTATTTGAACGGTTTGAGATTTCGCTTTGTAGGTGAAAATACTTTTAAAGTACCTCGGTAGTAAGCCGATTGAGGGTCACCCACCTAACCCCTTCATTTTTTACGTTCCGTGGAGATATTTCGAATTTAGATTGAGTATTTAGGTATGGATTTTATATCCGATACTCATTTATAGATTCCCTTAGATCCCTTAAAGGGATGTTGTTGTTGGATATTGCTCTTTGAAGTCAAGATAACATTTCCAACCTTACTGTCACTTCACGGACATCATTGAGTTATTTCGTAGCACTAGCTACGAAGTGCTACGGCGTAGATATTATTTTCCTCAAGCTAGTGAAGGGAAGGTACTAACTCGGAAATAAAATGTTACGTTCTTTATATGTTCCGTATCAAGTTTACCTTGCAGGTACGATAGTGCAGTTAGTTAATAGGAATCTGACGCATCTGTCGGAGGCGGGCGACCGCAACGCTGGGGCGGGCGGCGGTCTGTACCGCACTGTATCTAGGCAGCAAACGAGGAGTTATGACGGCGGCAGAGGATTACGTGAGTGGATGTCGTAATAAAGCTTGCGATGAAGCCGTTTACCCGGAGATAAACGTAAATATTTCCGGTCGTAGCTGTCGGCCCGTCCGCCCGGCTCCGGCGCGCCCGGACGAACGCCTCGTCCGATGTTTTCCCTTCACTCCGCAGACTTCGTTTGCGCCTTCCCTTATTAATCTGTATTTTGTGGCCTATCAATTAATGATATTTTATGGTGAAATATATTGTGCTTATTTTGGCTTTAATTAACCGAGAGAAAGTGTATTTTAGGGGCATAGATAGCTGGTGTTTTTATGCACAAAGTTTATTTTAACGGTGCTTTTGTTGTGATTGTGTGAAGTTGAACGGAGTTGTGCCCAGGCGCCCGACGCGCTTTGTGCTCACCGTGACGTATGTGTATTCTCTCGCCCGCTCTTATCTCCTAAATTAATTACATAAATCTTGTTTGCATACGTCTTAAGCATATGACACGCCGCCATAATTCAACCGGCGTACGTTTACACTGCTAATGAACGACGACTACAATACGAACACGTGTGGGTTGCATTAGCTTGCAATTTGATTATCCAAACTTGAGTAATACGCCTTCCTGCGTCAGTCCTTACTTATTTGATTTCGTATTTTGTTTAAAACAAGCTGTTTGAGGGTGACTGTCCACTAGATTTGGGCAAGGAAGATACAATGAGATTTGAGAAAATATGACCGCTTTTTCGCTTCATTTCGTATAAGCCGTCTTTTTTTTTCTCGCTTACTGCTTAGCTTCCTTGCACAACCCTGGTGTACTATCGTCTTAAGTTACCTCTTGATATATTTCACTGTTTTTCTGGAAAACTGATTATTACTTCCTCACCTCCTTAAATTTGGAACATCGACATTTGCGAATTTATCAAGGAGCAAGTCTCGCACAAAGTGAAGAAGAGGTGAGGTGAAAGGACGTCAGGTTACATCCTCTGCAGTTAGTTGGCGAGGCGGCGGTCATGATTTCCCAAGGCGGGCGCTGTCGGGAGTTCATCTGGGCGCACGACGTTGCACTTGTCGTCAGAACGAGAAGACGCGGCTCAAAGACGGCGCGTTATTGCAATCACGTCAGCCGCCGCCCCGCTCCGCCTTGATGGATGCTCCCGCCGTCACAGATGCTTCGTTACTTTATGTATGCGACACCACACCCTCGCAACATAGCTAATGCTTCACAATAGCGTCGCCTCCTTTGTCGTTACACCCAGTCCATTCATGTCTTTAGCAAATGTCGTTGTGATGTTAATGTCTATCTACGCGTAAGCCGAGAGAAAGCTTTTCTATTTTTACCGCATCGCCATGGTAATTTTCGGTATAAATAAGCGACAATGTAACGAGCATTATGCATTATGCGGGTGTAGCAGATGAGAGGAGTGAATAAAGAGTTCTCTACAAAGTGATAGTGGCGGTGTAAGACGTGCCGCGGCGGGCGCGCACAGGCGCGCTGTAATCAGCTTTTGTGCGCGGTAATTGGGTGTCTGAGCTGCCAACCGGAGCATTTATTCCCGATAAATTGAAAACTGCTTTGTGCTCGGAATCAGTGGAAGCTGCGGGTAGCTTTTTTCTAACTTTATAGACGTGCGACGTGATTAGACTTAACACCCTTGCTGTGTATTGGTACATATGCCGTGCTCTCGTAGAGAAGCTCAAGTTTTCAATATTGGGTATCGTAAACCCGATGCTAGACAGGGTTACATGTTGAAAGCGAAGCGGCGTAACCCCTTTTGCTTCGTTAAGTGCTTAGGCGATATAAAGTTTCGCTGGTAATAGTCTCGTTAATGAAAATATTATGTCATTAGAGATACTCGCCCTCGCAATCAAGGTGCCCCCTTACCTGAGGGCGCCGCGCAACGGCCTCGTTTGCATATTTTAATAAAATAATATTGCAACTGAATCGTAACTGAGAACCTGATTTAAGTTCTTACCGCGATGAATGTAAATTCGCCGCCGCCACGCCGCAATTTCAGATTTCAATTCTGGAATTAATGGCAGCCGTCGTCGTGGGCCTGGCCTCGTCTAATATTTGCGTTACTTCCGAACACTTCTCTTAGAAATGGAATAAATTAGTGGCAATAGACGCAGCACATTTTACTGCGGATCCCGACGATATGTAGATGACGATCATCAAAGTCTTGAGTATAAATTCAATCAATAGTTGTTCACATTTCGGCAGGGAATAATCTATAGCTAAGCGTGCATTAGTATTGTCAATAGTTTGAGTTAGAGGAAGTGTGGTACGTGTCCCGCCTAACGCCTGCCGCTATCTACGGCGCGACCCGCGCGCTGAATGCGAATAGCCTTACACCCCGCGCCCGCGCCGCCGCCGCTGCCTCCCACGTAACGCCCCATAAACTCGCGTCTTAATTTTAACTTTATTTCTCACCGCTACCGTGTTCCAAGAAAATTAAGTGTGAACGAACCACCGGAGGATTCACCACAGTGTTTTCATGAGTTTTCCTCCCATTTAAAAGCATATTACGCGTCCGATTGAAGTTGCTTTGCCTTGCGAAGCTTATACGTATACATAACAGTATCTACCTTCTCGGCGCTATTTTGTTCATTTATAGGGTTCCGTATTTCAAAAGAGAAAAAGCTAACCATTATGGGATCACTTCGCTGTATGTTGTCTATCTGTCTGTCAAGACTCTTTTTCTCAGGGACGCGTGAAGATATATACTCGTAATTGAAATTAATGTCAAGGACTCAGGTCTGCAATACTTTGGAAAAATAAAGCTTCTAAGCTTACGCAATCATAACTACTGAATTTTTAATTTAAAACACTCCGTTTGAATTTAAAATTGGAATATCTCATAGCCCCTTGACTGGCAGAGCGACCGTCCGACGGCTCCAAAAACTAACCTAACCCAAATTGGGTCGCTCTGCCACCAGAGGGTATAAACGGCTGAACCGATTTTGTTAAAACATGTCTACGAACCATCGCTAGAAAACCTGCTTTCAAATAAAAATAACCGATACCGAATCGGTTCACCCGTTTAAGAGCTACGGTGCCACAGACACACACACACAAACACCCCTTTTTTGCGTTAAAAAGGATTTTGGAATTAAAAAGATACGGCCGTTTATGCAGCATATTACCTACTGCACGTTTGGACACTTGCAAGGGAATCAAAACCTATAGGATACTTCGCGTTGACCTAGAATCATACTCTTATTTGGCAAGAAGCATGTCATGTAGCAAAGTACCTTTACTTTGCTACATGACATGCTTCTCGTTATTTCGCAATAATGAGCTAATTAGGTAGATCTTTTGTTCATTCACGATTTTATTTTAAACAGAAGTACACCATTCAAGTACATATAACACAATACAAAGGAGTATCGATTTGTATCGACTTGAATTCAATGGATAGGAACTATTCAGGCTAAATCTTTGAGCGCCGAAAAAAGAAACCAAGCGAAATTCCGGAGCAGTTTAAATAGATAGATAATAACGTAACCTCATCTCCGCAGAGCGCACCGTACCGCTCCATACTCAGCAACAATAATATAGAAATCGATTGGCAATTCCGGCGGTTACGTATCTGGTTATTGCGAGTTTACGTCGAGAGCGCGGCGGTGGAGCGTTTGGAATTTTCTCAAAGGTGGAAGTTTTCTCTGGCGCATGCAATTTGGAAGTTGTGCGAGGGGCCGGTACTGGCCGCGCGCCGCGCCGCCGCCGCTGCTACACAATAGCGGTTATTGGGGCAATCGAAAGCGCCTCGGGCCACCAGCCGCGCCTAAGACGAGCCCCACGATGCAAATAAAATTCAGAGGCCATGGCCGGACAATGCTGCCCCTCGTTATTATTCAGCTCTCGCCGAATTGCTTTTATGTCCTTAATGGAAAAGTAAGATATTTATTTCGGGTTTGTGAAAGCCTTTTGAATTTTCCTCGTTATAACCTATGTTAATTTAAACCGTGGCTTATCCCGTTGAGGGTGGTTGTATTTGGACAAATAATTTGAAACAACTTTCCTGTTTAGCATTTGATTTACTAGAAAATTTGTTTACGCAGGTTTCATAAACTGAATTTCTCGCAAGAAATTGTGGCACCACGAGTCTATTATTAAACGGTTTTATTTAGCTCACCCCGTTTGTTTTATTTATTCTTTAGTCTTTCTTGGGTCAAATTTAGTAATTCAAATTTCACCCTCTTCCTGTCAACCGATTAATCTGAAATTTTGTATACACTTTGGATTTTGGTGACAATACAATTATGTTTATTCATTATCATTAAAAATCCAAGATGGCGGCCGCTACAAAATGGCGGATAACGTAGGTTTTATCAATCCCATCAATATGGGTATCAAATGAAAGGGCTCAACAAGCAGAATACAATATACTATAAAAAATTTAAATCCAAGATGGCGGCCGCTACAAAATGGCGGATAACGTAGGTTTTATCAATCCCATCAATATGGGTATCAAATGAAAGGGCTCAACAAGCAGAATACAATATACTATAAAAAATTGAAATACAAGATGGCGGCCGCTACAAAATGGCGGATAACGTAGGTTTTATCGATCCCATCAATATGGGTATCAAATGAAAGTGCTCAACCAGTATAATACAATGTACTATATGAATTAAACAGAATGCGAAATAAAAACTAAAAACTAGAAAATAAAAATAGGTAAAAAAACTTTTTAAGTTAAACGGTTTTGTTAAACATACATTGCAATGTTTAAGATAAATGTACTAAAAACCAAAAAATAATAAAATAGATACAGTCGTGGGAATTATAAACATATGCATAGACTAGACTAAAATAAAACCGTGGGGCACGTCAACTGCCTAATTATAGTGTAACATTACAAAACAAACATTTTAATCAACGATTGTAGACAATTGACGTGCCCCACGGTTTTATTTTAGTCTAGTCTATGCATATGTTTATAATTCCCACGACTGTATCTATTTTATTATTTTTTGGTTTTTAGTACATTTATCTTAAACATTGCAATGTATGTTTAACATAAAACCGTTTAACTTAAAAAGTTTTTTTACCTATTTTTATTTTTATAAAAGAGAATCCAATAATCCTTGACATGAGAGAAAAGCCACAGCGGAAAGAAGTGATAAACAAAAAAGTTAAATCACTTCCGGCTTATCGCCACAGTGAATAAAACATTTTTATCGCTGGGAAGGGGCACTTAATATCTTCATTATTGCTTATGTTTTCGTTGTGCGCATATCTTAAGTGCGATGCTATTGCAGTGTTCGGGTAATGAATGCAAAGTTGATTTTTGCGGGAGCGGCTGGTGGCAGTGGGTCTGGCTGGCTGGCTGGGACGCACTAAGAGGATTACAGCTGGGGCATGGGGCCGGGGCGCGGGCGTGCCGTCGACGGCGACGCGGCGCGACGCGCGGTCTACACCTCGTTATTTCATTAACGCTCGCTCGACATTCTCCTCCCGCTCAACTATCTTCACATGTTACATATAAATCTCATATATCCCGAGTTAACCTCACTACCACCATTTTAATTGGAAGACCCATGCGTTATAGTACCCTGCCCAACAACATTTTCACAGGTTCATTAGTCGCTCCGCCTCGCCCGTTGGTTGTAAATTCGTGACCTTTTTAACCCTTCTCTTTTAAAGTTTCGCAATGTTGTGTTTCGTTTACTTTGGCAAAACATCTGGATTGTAACTCCTCTTAACAAGATGAGGTTGGATTCGGTTGCCTTTATTCGGAAAGTGCCTAATTTCAGTCGGGTTTGGTTGGCCTGGCTTAGTACAAAAGACTTTCATTGTTCGGTTTTATTTTTAGTGTCGATCGATAATGTTATCTGCTCAAATAATCTGAAATGTATATATTTCAAATGACCGGGTAAAAGCTTCTTGCAACACAAAGTTAGAATAGGTTTAGAGCTAATTATAAGTAGACAAACTGGGTAGTTGTATTGCGCTGAGTGACTGTAAATAACGTCCGCTAGTTCCGCCAGTTGGTAGGAACTACCCCTTTAATTATGAAAATGTATGCGAAGCACATGAAAGTTTGTGCAATTATGCCATCGCCGTCGTGCTGTGGCCAGCCGGCTCCTAACTGCCGCACAGAAGCGTCTCCGAGCTATTCAATTACATCGTTATAAGAGACATTTTCAAGACACCCTCGTTACACTTTTACATCAAAACAATTCCACTTTTAAGTTAGGAAGATAGTAGTATTTTTATCGTCTTTGTTGTTGGTTGCGGCGGCGGAAGTCGTTATTAATTTTACCCAGTTCAGCCTTTGCACTTGGTGCTGGAATGTTTGCTTCATTAAGCATTAACAAATCCATTGAGCTGAACATGACTTGTTGGTCAATTAACGGAGTTCAGCAAACGTGCATTCTAATTCACTGCCGAGGCGACCCTTCGCATCCCCCATTGCCACACGTCCTGACGCTGCTAGTTTCAGCGCTATAAACAGACCATGGATTATGTAAGAGTCAATTATACCGCAATAAAGTTTTTAGTGTAGCGCAAATTGTCAATTTGGACGCGCTGACGAATGGACGCGGAGCTGGCGCCAGCAAATGAGCACACGATAAAATTATCGTTAGCAGTAACGACATGAATAAATGCAGGAGGGTGGTCCGCGAGCGGCTGCGGCCGCGGCGCGGATCGCGGGCTGCACTCGTTAGGGCTCTTGTGACGGCGCGGGCGGCGGCTGCGCTGCTGACCGGAACCACCGTCTCGTCTCGTCTCGTCTCAAGACTCTCAATTTACCGCGCATCGAGCGTGCATGCTCGCCCGCTGCTTTTATTTTCTCGTTGACTCGCGCATCGCAAACCCAGCAATCATTTCAAAATGGAACGCTGTATTTTCTAATTTGTAACGAACAAGGCTCGCAGTCTTAATGATGTTGTTTTTGTAATTTGTTAAGATAGTGCTTTTACAAGGAATATTGTGGTTTTCACAACAACAGAGGTTAATTTGTTTTCCTTGTTTTCGTAATATATAATTCGTGTTGCTAATAATATTTTCCAAGAATCTATCTGCCTTTCGTGTCGTACATTATAGGATATGCCTAGGTACGATTAACAATCCCATGTTTTAGGATTCCGTACCTCAAAAGGGTAAAAGAAAACCATTATAGGATCACTTTGTTGAGGTATCAGGTTGAAATTTATATCCAAACACTCAGGTTTGCAATCCCTTGAATTCTAAAAAAATCAAGCTTCTAATTTAACGGAGTCAAAAGATACGGCCTTTTATAATATTTAATTTCCTCATATGTATAGGGTACCGTGTTTTTTCGTGTGAACTGTTTGTGATCGAAGGCATGCAACACGACGTAATCCTAGGACAAGATTTCCTTCAGGAAAATAGTGCATCGATTTCATTTGCAGAATACTTAGAGCCCTCGCCCACGGCGACTTTTTGTAGCGATGCAGTAGCGATGCTGTGGCGCGTTCGCATCGATACAGTCAATATGCGGTCGCTAGCTGTGTGCCCTCGCCCACCGTTACCACGATTCAGTCGCAATGTCGGTGGTACCACGCGACGGTATCGCGAAAAGTGATACCGATATTCAAAAAGGATTCAAAGGAGGTATTGTTATGAACATTGAATGCAATGAGACATTGACGAATCGAATCAACACATTCGATTTCAAAATCAAATGGGTCGAAAGTTTGCGGAAAAAAAAGTTTTGATCGGAAGTGTGGGTGGAAAAGTTGGTTCGCGTGCAGAGCGGAAAATTATGGTCGAGTTGCATCGAGAATGCAATGCGCGACGGATGAACAAGAAGCCCACTATGACAAAGAAGATGAAGGGCTAAGGTCGAAATATAAGAAGTCACGCTTGAGTTCGACAAGCTCGTGGCCGTTTTTTTTTTTAATTTTACTTCCAAATAAATGCATAGAATGGTAGTATGGAACCCTCGGTGCGCGAGTCCGGCTCGCACTTAGCCGGATTTTTACCAAAGGGGACGAGGTTTCTAGGTCCTCTTAATTTCCTCATCGTATTATTTATGTTTATAAATAATTTAAAAATATATTTACAATCGGGGTAAAATATACCTACCACTAACCAAGCTATAAATATTAGCAAACCTCGGCCTAAATAAAATATGTTACACTGGAGAATATTCAGGACGGAGAAAAGTTTGCGCGGAAAAGACCTCGCTGCCACCATATTACTTGTAAGGTTTTTACGTTGAGAACAATCAAGCTAGAAGCCGAATATGACTTCAGATTAAATATCAAAACAATTAATTGTAATTTATGCGATAAACAGTTAATAGAGAAGGTGAGGTAGCCGAAACTAGTGTTCGGTGTGATTTATACGGGTAGCGGCGGGCGCTCGGTAATTTTAAACGTCACGCATTCATGATGAATACTCGCAATTTTCTCGCGGGAACACAGCCCGATATCGCCGTAGAGATTTTATATTTACCGTTACTTATATTACCTATTTGATAAAGGTTGTATGTGGCACGTGAAAAGATTAAAAGCGAATGTACGATGCAATTTTGTTTAAATTTCGTCGAACATCTTTGCGGGTGTTGAGCTTACGTAGAAGTTATCAAGCTCGGAGCGCGAGCGTCTCCGACCGCCCCCACGATTAGTCACGGATGTAACGTAATGTCGTAAAGACACAACATTGGGGTAAACAGAAGGATAGTTTATACCAGTAGAGAGCATCATGCGTTGTAATGGCCAAATGGCCAATTAAGCAAGCAAATAAGCTTTTCAATGATGAAATTGAAGATGAAGAGGCGGCCATTGATTTGATTTGATTTAGGCAACAATTGTTACATTCTGGTTCAAGAAGGTTGTATTAAAATCAATCGTTGAAGCACAACTAGCAGGAGCGGGTGGCTTGCCCAGCACCTATACCATACTCATCTTTAGAGGTCTTCTAAGTCTGTACATTATGTGAGTGAGGCAGGGTGGTGTCGCGAACGGGCCGCTCTTAATCGCGTCGTCATCGCGGGTAGGCTGCGTCGCGCCGCCGCCGCCGCCCCGCACCGCCGCCGCCATAAATCAGTCGACACCGCGTGATGGATGATGCGCTCCCGACAAAAAAACAGTGTCGCCCGCCGACTTTATTTCGCATTATCCCTTCTTAGGACCGGTGATCCGTGTATTTACTAGTTTCACTAGCTTCTGCCACGTGTTGGACTGAGTGCGAGACGGGACGCGTGGTCCGAAATCTGTTGACTTTCTTACAACAAGAACGTAACACAAGCTAATTAAGAGTTGCGATGACATACCAGCGGACGTACGGCAGGATGGAAGGTTTAAAACAAAAGCTCAATAAACGTTCCCGGGGGTGGAAGTGAAGTGGGCCTGAGCCGGCGGCGGCGGCGGCTCCGCACCTCGTGGCGCCTCGCGGGCGCGCGTTCCTAACTTTTCTTATTTTTGTAGCGCCGCACTGTTTTTATTATCGCGAATGGCCTCGCCTGCTCCATCCACTTAGATGCCTATACATTGTGGCAAATTATGCCTACTCCACTTTTACTGCAAAACAACAGCATTAGTTTCCGTCGCCTATTATCTGTGCTAAATTGGTGATACAAACATATCAGCTGCTCACTTCAAATCAGCTAAAATGTAATTTTGTCTGGCGTTGTTCTCGCCGCAATAGTGTGGTTGACATCTATTTGGAAGATTTTCGAGGCATACAGTGGGGCTTAATGTTTGGGTGGGCGACTACGCTACGCAAGTATTGAAAATGCACGGTGGCTCGTTAGGCGCGCGCCGCGCGGCGGCTGCGCTCGCTCGCTGCGGTCCGGCGCGTGACGTCACGCCCGCTGCCCGTTGCCCGCGCGCGGCCGCCCTCATTAGCATATATTATATTCGCCATTACGCCCGCGCCGCTTGTGGCTTTTTGCACTGTTTTTGATTATACACCAATGTTCCCGACTAGTATATACGTATATGTGCTGTGAAACCACTTCCTAAATTGTGGCATTGCGCGCGTTATTTGCATTAAATTTGGGCGCATTAGCATAAATAATTGACAGTATTTAAAGTAGCACATAAGCATTATGTGTTATTTATTGCTACACATTATTTTTGTCAAATTGTTGAATGCAAGATCGCCGAAAAACGAGCGAAAATATGAAGCTTGCTGAATCCTCTGATGAAAGCAGCACTAAGTAGTTGGTGTGATGAACGCGCTCGTAAGTCGTACGTGCGGGTAGAGTAACTAGTTATTTGTAGAGACGTGACGTTCGGAATGACAACCGGGTGGGTGGCGGCTTCAGGCGCAGGGCAGGGACGCAGGGCAGCAGCGGAGCGGGCTGCTGATTTACGCGCCACCGCTCGTGGCGACGCGCCGCGTCCCCTCGCCACCGCACGGTCTACGCACCACGTACACATCGCTCATAACTTTATCACATAAACCTGCGCACATACTCGTAGACCGGCTGTCTAACGAACAAACACTACCGTGGTCATTTCGCGCTGTCAGTTCCAGCACAGCAGGCTGCTGTTAATTTTTTATAAGCCATCGTAATTGCATAACGGGGCGTCGCGACACGCGTAAATAATTTGGGCTACCGGTCAGGGATCGATGCAAATATTTGCATAACGCGATTGATTTCGTCCAATCAATACTGCAAATAACGAAAGCATCGCCTGTAATCTACAAACAGAATCGGAGATGAGGCTCATCGCGCTGCTAAACTCGGGCCATTGTTTTAATTGTACGCAGGTTAAAGTTGATTTTCAAAGTAGTGTACATACTCGTCTAAGAGCCGTAATGAGATCATCGCGATGCTTCGCAATGCACAGCGTGTCTCTTGTAGGCTGAGTTTAATTTCCGGCAGCGAGATCCGCACGCACTCTAATTTAACGATGTGATATTGCAACTAACGAAGGAATTTGGCCTCTATTCGCATCTAAACAACAATTTTCTACTACTTTTTATAAGCAAACGATTACGATATAATAAATTGTGAAACCCTTTTAGGCTCAGGCAGGTCTGCGTGAGTCGCAGAGGAAGTTATTAAGGCGGTAGCAGGCGATATTCGAATCTCATCGGAGTCGTAAATATGTTTTATAAGCACACAAGAAGCGGCCGCACAAAAGCGGCGCTATCAAAACACATCGGTGCGGCGCGCCGTCCAAATTGCTGTGTCAGAGTGTTCTCCGCCTGATTGCTCTATTCTGCTCTCTGCCGCCCAGCTTCACTTCATTTCCTTTATATTTGCTTATTACTTTCCTTATTTATTGCTATAAATTACGTGACTTCGTAGTAAACTGTAAATTGATACAATATACAATATTGGTTATTGCTTCAAAGGCACCCTGTCCTTTATTAACGCTAATAGCGGCTTTAGAATAGTCCCTGTAATGGGAAACAATCTCTTTCGGAATAATGGTTACTAAGTAAGTAGTACGCAGGAATTATGTTTAATGTGCGGTTTGGTTATGTTCGGGAATATGGATTAATTAAATGGATGCTCTCGGCTCGACGGAGCGTTGACTCGCGCCGCCGCCGCCGCCTCGCCACGCCAACTTGCTTCAGCAGTGAATCAGGAAACTTGACTGCTGGCACCAAGAGACCTGCTATAAATCATCCGCTTCTTCATTTCTTGTGACCTTCCTAAAAGGAATAATAATTCAAATGAACAAATGTTTACGAGACTGCGCGCGTAGATACGGTGCAAGATTTTATCACCATATGGGGAGAGTGCTATTTCAATACATCGATGCATAGACCGATGAGATGCGATGTATAAAGGCGCTCTCTATGCGCTGATTAAGAATGTGCAAATAGTGCTGTGTAATGTAAACATCGCGGTTCGTGGAGCTGGCGCCGCCGCGTGGGGGCGGGAGGCGCGGGGCGCATACGAAGCGAGCACCTCGGCACGCGCCGCGCGTCGCTGCGCCCGCGCGCGCTAAGCCAACATCTTCCCAAGTCGCAGCACTCACACTAGCTAATCCGATTCCCGCCACTCGCTTTGCAAGGTCCTTGGATAAAACGACTGCCTAACTAAGTAGACGATTCGTGATGCCGGATTTACTTTATTACAAGTCGCGTTAAGTGAGCAATGAATCCTTATCCAAAGCGGGTAGAACTAGCGCCATCGAAGCTTTCGTAGAGTGCGGCCAACTTCCTGCCCCAATCAATTTAGTAAATTAATGTAGTTGACGAAACCACCATCGCCATCAGCGTAGATAAAGAGCGACAGTAAATAAACGTCGACATGCTTGCAGCCAACAATTTCTCTTCCTGAAATAGAGGGATTGAATCAATCTCAACCGATATATTGCCACTATTGGCGAAACTGAACCGTCCAATAATCCTACCTACTATTCAGTGTGCTCCTTGTTTGATTGTTTCTTTGAACGGGTCTTTATAAGTGCTTACTTTTATTCTTGGTTTATCGAGCAATTGTATTTTCAGCTATTTATGTCAGCCTACCCATTTTACTCGCATTGTCGTTATCCTAATCCTAAAATAGGTTCCGGGATTTCCTAACAGATTGAGGTAGCTTAAACAAAAAGTAATAACTTGAAATTAAAGTTATCCTCGATTGAACCGGAACGATCGTCGGATCCTCTAGGTTTTTGGTTAGAAACCGTTTCATTGTACCCTCTTGGTCCTCTCAACTCATATGTAACAATGAGTTTAATCCGGTTATAGCGGACACACATTGTGCCGGAATTGTATCGCGGTGGCTTTGGTCTGTCGCCGGTCTCATCGCCTCGCCAAATCTACTAACCGGAATTAGACTTTAAGTAGAGTTTAACACGGTTTAATTTCCCTGCTGAGAGAGGACCGAAAAAGGTTTGGCTATTCGAAATACAACCATGCAGGGAGGAAATAAAATAGCAAGGGAACGATGCGGGCGTCGGACGAAGCGATTATGCAGTCGAAAAAAAAATAGAAGTTAAAAACTAAAACCCGACTACTAAAAGGCTTAAAACAAGACCTGCTTATCCTTAAAATTTACTCATAGATAATTAATCGTAGTCGGAGGCCATCGGTTTATCAAATGCGAATGTGGTGTCCTCCGACTACGATTAATTATCTATGAGTAAATTTTAAGGATAAGCAGGTCTTGTTTTAAGCCTTTTAGTAGTCGGGTTTTAGTTTTTAACTTCTATTTTTTTTCGATCTTTTTAGTTAGTCATTTTTGATGATCACCTAAAATAGAACCAAGAAGGGCAAAAAAAAACACATTTTGGAATTTTTTGTTCTATTTGTTATGTTGACGCTACATGTGTTGTACATTTTTGAAAAGGTATTTTAAAGCCCTTTCATTTGATACCCATGACGATGGAATCCGATAATTTTTATTTTTAGGTCCACTACTTTAGGGCGCAGCACAGCCGCCATCTTGGTTTTTTTCAAAATTAAACTATCCTATGTTACCTGGGTGATTAAGACGAATCCAACGACACCTCATTTGTTGAAATCGGCCCAGTAGTTTAGGCTCTGCGAGGGAACAGATGAACACACAAACATACATACATACATACATACATACATACATACATACATACATACATACATACATACATACATACATACATACATACATACATACGCTGCTAAAATCATAACCCTCCTTTTTGCTTCGCGTAGTCGGGTAATAATGGGCGCCGCCCGGTCCACATGCACGTTTTTGTTTGTGGTCTGTGACGCGATTTATACGCGAATTTCTACCATTGCTGAAGTGAGCACTATTCACAATAATTGCTTTGAACACACTTCCCTCGCTCTAAACATTTGTGTGTAGGTGCCTAGCTTTACAATTTTACACAAACATTTTTATTAATCGCAATGAGATTGAATTGATAATCAAGATTTAGTACGCTTATGGTTTACAAAATCTAGCGTTCCGTCCAATGTTATCGAAGTATTCTGTCCTATATAACTTGTGGGTGTTATACTTTATTAGCATTCAATTATCTCATTGCAATATTTTATCTTATCAGTGTGCTTATTTTAGATCTGCAATGTACATACTAACTATATCTTTTTTCTGCAATTTCTTTTATTTGATTCATAATATAATAAACTAATGTACCTATATTGTGCATGTATTTTGCGAAAATAAATAATTCTCATTCTTATTCTGTAAAAAAAATCCCACCAAAAACATTCTGTAAAAACTAGCCAGGTCTCGATGGATCTGCTTGTTTATCTCTAAAAAAGTAATGAAATCTAGACAAAGTCGTGCCAAGTCTAAGGTTCCTTACTGCGATTTCTTTATTATTATAGTTAATGTTGTGAGACTTGGCCGTTGAAGGGTACACAAGCGGTTCTGGCGACAGATTGGTGCAATGGTGTCATGGAGCACCTGGTTTTGTACCCTTGTGTACCCTTCAACAGCCAAGTCTCACAACATTAACTATAATAATAAAGAAATCGCAGTAAGGAACCTTAGACTTGGCACGACTTTGTCTAGATTTCATTACTTTTTTAGAGATAAACAAGCAGATCCATCGAGACCTGGCTAGTTTTTACAGAATGTTTTTGGTGGGATTTCACTTCTTTTTGTAGAAACGAGGGCATATTGATTAATTTTATTAGATTTTCTTATTTGACACAGTTTTTAAATTTGTGTAATGTTCGAGTAGAATAAAGTTAATCGTCCGACTATTTCTTGTTGAACGAGCGAGCGAAGCGAGCGAAGTCCTCCGAGTCTGCTGGAACAATCCGGCGTTTGTATGTATGTATGTTTGTATGTATGAATGTTTGTTCGACGATAACTTGAGTAAATTTGGTCGGATCGTTGTGAAATTTGATAGGCGGGTAAACTAAATTAAAAGAATTTTTAAATTCGAACATGAGCCAAATCGGTCGATGGGTTGCCGAGATATGGGGTTGTATAGTTTAAATGCAAAGCGCGCGCGCGCCTGCGCGAATGGCGTAAGCAAAGTTATACATCTGTAACTGAGGTCGCGAGTTCATAGTTCGGAGCGAACCACTAGTGGGACGCTATAGGCTAGATTAAATGAAAATGTGTCCCACTACGCTGGATTTTTGCAATGACAGTCGATTTTTTTATGTACCAATAGTAGAAGGGGCATTACCATAATATCTCTAATAAAGCTGATACCAGCTGAGGGTTCTTCATCAGATACTTCAGACCTTAGATTTTTGACATCAAATGAAGCGGCCCACCAAGCTGAATATTTTTTGTAAGGGCGGTATATGTCGATCTATAATAGTTTGGTTGGGCTCTTGTGTTTTCTAATCAGGGTCACCAGGTACTCCATATCTTCGATTATCCTAGTTTTTATAGTTTTCCCTTTATGTGGCCATTAAACCCTAACTCTGTACCAAATTCCAGCTCTCTGAGTTTATGGGAAGTATTAGTTCTATTAGGGCTCTTGTGTTTTCTAATCAGGGTCACCAGGTACTCCAGATCTTCGATTATCCTAGTTTTTATAGTTTTCCCTTTATGTGGCCATTAAACCCTAACTCTTTACCAAATTTCAGCTCTCTGAGTTTATGGGAAGTACTAGTTCTATTAGGGCTCTTGTGTTTTCTAATCAGGGTCACCAGGTACTCCAGATCTTCGATTATCCTAGTTTTTATAGTTTTCCCTTTATGTGGTCATTAAACCCTAACTCTGTACCAAATTTCAGCTCTCTGAGTTTATGGGAAGTACTAGTTCTATTAGGGCTCTTGTGTTTTCTAATCAGGGTCACCAGGTACTCCAGATCTTCGATTATCCTAGTTTTTATAGTTTTCCCTTTATGTGCCCATTAAACCCTAACTCTGTACCAAATTTCAGCTCTCTGAGTTTATGGGAAGTACTAGTTCTATTAGGGCTCTTGTGTTTTCTAATCAGGGTCACCAGGTACTCCAGATCTTCGATTATCCTAGTTTTTATAGTTTTCCCTTTAGGTGCCCATTAAACCCTAACTCTGTACCAAATTTCAGCTCTCTGAGTTTATGGGAAGTACTAGTTCTATTAGGGCTCTTGTGTTTTCTAATCAGGGTCACCAGGTACTCCAGATCTTCGATTATCCTAGTTTTTATAGTTTTCCCTTTATGTGGCCATTAAACCCTAACTCTGTACCAAATTTCAGCTCTCTGTGTTTATGGGAAGTACTAGTTCTATTATGATGATCATGAGTGAGTGAGTGAGTGAGTGAGTGAGTGAGTGAGTGTGTGTCATAAATGCGAAACTTTGCTTTCGCTTAACTTCGGAACTAAATGACCTACTGACTTGACATTTTGGATTTTAAGTATGTGATTATAGCTTACTAGATGACGAAAATTTCTGCGTTCTGGTCTTATCCAGAGGTTCTCAAATAGGTGCCTGAAAATGCGGCGAAATGGTTCCAGTAAAGGATGGTACGGCAGTGTTTGCTTCGCGCTCGACCTGGCGGGGGCACTGCCGTGCCCCCAGATCCGCAGTTGCTAGTGCTCAAAACCGGTTTATTTGCGAAAAAATGGCTCTTATCGAAATAAACAATTTTTTTTTCGACAAATATTTTTATTTATTTTTTCCCGTAATAAACCGGTTTTGAGGAGTAGAACTGAACTCTTCGTATTTTTTTAACAGAATAAACACACTGATCCTTACAATCTATGACTATATCGCTTTCTGATACAATTTCCATACTAATGTACTTTTCCATTCGGGCAAATCCCACTAATATTATAAATGCGAAAGTTTGTTTGTGGGTGTGTGTGTTTGTTACTCTTACGCGAAGAAACCGTGACACGGATTTGGCAAAAAATTTGAATTGAGGTGGCTTAGATATTAGAATAACATTATATATTGGAAAAGTCTTAAGTCTATGAAAAAGCAAAGCTAACTAAAACCTAATTATCTGATAATAATGCACTGAAATCACTTCCGTCTACCTGTATTAATTTTATTTTCCTATGTCTTGAGTGGCCGCGTTTCTGTAATATCGCTCTGTCGTATCTGTACAATTCAGTCGCTGACCTGCGAGCGTAACTTTTAATAGTCTTATCAGTACGCGGGCAGACCGCGCTCTGTCTGATCTCCTCCTACACCGCACCACCCTCGACCTTTATTAACAGAGCCAAAGGAGGCCCAAGTTTCTTTCCACAATATTATTCGTTAGGCACGATTGGTTGTTGAAATAACTTTGTAGCACTTACTCGTAACATAACTGGTAACTTCTGCGTTTGAGATTGACACCACTTGTGGAAAGCCTATAGACTCGTAGGTAAATTAAATCAACCACGAGCGCGTAATCTGCTCGAAACGTATAAAATGTAAATAAATTGTTTAAAACACGCACTTGTAGTGCCATAAAGTTTATCGCTTAACAAAAGTTAATGGGAAGACAATTTGTGTGACTTGCATCGCTAAACCACTTTACGGCATCGGTGAAAAGAGTTCAGTGCCGTTAAATCTGCTATAAACAATAAAATTTGCATTTATTGGCCGTCCACAGTATCGTAAATTCTCTCGCTGCGACCTGCCAACGACATTTTGAGTGAATGTGCGATGCCCTGTTATCGCAGCATCGGCGTCGTTATAGTTCTGTGAGTCGCGAGCTCGGCGATGTGCATTAATTGAAATCGCCGGTCAATTAAAAGAGTGATGCGACGGAGGCGCCGCGCCGCCCGTGACTCCGCTGTTTGCGAGCCAATTATCATCATTCGCTCGGTCACTCGCTGATGCACACACAGCACTCGTCCGTCAGACATATCGTTCAACTAAATGTTTGCCATTGACTGCGTTCGCTCTTTTGTCTCGTCACACAACAACCACCTATACAATACCTGGTACTTAACGTCTATAGATACGGTCGTGAGTAATAGCACCAGAGTAATCCCATGCAAACAAGAAACTAAACTTTACACTCACGTCTCGGCTCGTAAGTGGGTGCGTAAGTCCAATAATTCAAGGGGTGCGGGTGGTCGTAATGTTGGAAATTTCTAGACGCCTCACAAACTTGTGGAAGGTTGCGGGAGTTGCGGCTCGAGTGGACGCGTGATGCTCGCCAACCTACACCTAATTTCCCATTTAATTTCCATATTGTACCCACACACTTCTTAAGCAGATATAGAGGTTAGTTTCAGCCACCCAGATTTTCCATTACAAGTTGTGGTAATAAAGTAAGGCTATATTCACACTATTGGTCGCAAAGTCACATAATAGGCTTATCTTTCTACGAGCACCCATCGCTATAATGAGTTCGTGAAGTGCTTCGAAAATAACTCCTTGAATCGGTTTAATGTATTTTTACCGGTTCAACTTCAGTAGCATGTCATTCGCGGTTATGAGAAGCGACAGAAAAATAACAACTTCTCTCCTGTTATGGTAGGTTCCTCGAGATAGAGTTGTTTTATTCCTTGTTGACGCCGTGCCTGTTTTTCGTTTATCCGCAAAAGGAAAACTCGTAACGACGCGCGTGAATATGAGTGGAAACTTTGCCGCTTATACAATGTACAATTTTCATGTTCACTGTTCATACTTTCCGTATTGAGGAGCCTTCTGTTTATTTTCTTTGAAATTTTCCTGTGTTCCGTGTTGATATCTATGTTGAACATGTACGTTTTTTTTTCAATTGACGCTATTTTTCGCCTGTATTAACTACCAGTCTCCTCGTGAAAGAGTTAATCTTTTTTAGTACACTTGAGCAGTTCGTTTTCAAGTCACTTAATCAAGTTAAACTGCGTGTGAAGTGTCGTAAATGTGCTGCAAATGCAAAGTTTTAACATTGAAAATATTTTACCTTCTTTCCTAACGTCTCTCTTTTTAAAAGGATAAAGATACGAGAAATGTATGTTCTCCTAACTATGTGCTTCCAAGTTGCTTCATACCTTATTTATTTCTGCAATATTGCATTTCTTTGATTATAAGTAGGTATGTACTTACTTTTAAACTCTTATTTATTTACTTTAAAATAGCCTGTAACTCAATGGATCTCAGTTATCTAAATTTATTTATTATTATTATTATAATGATAATTTATATTTATTATCTACAAATATTTTCGAGAGTACCTATCACATAGAATCAACAGATAAACATAATTTAAATATCCGCAGTATGAAAACAATTGTATGCTCACACCAATCAAGTCCGAATGCGTGATTCATATCGTGATTAATTTTAATTGAACAAAGCGCGCACGGCTATAAATTTATTGCAAAATTACAGTATCTGTGTGCATGACAATTTATATGGTAAACATAGACAGCGAAAAACTTTATAATTGAATGTGGAACGAAATGTTCCCTATAAATAAGCAACAAATCGTTAAGAGGCACAAAGTTAAGTGGGAAGGCTAAGGGAGGAGTATCGGAAAGTGGGATAATGTAATGAAGTGCAGCGGGCTGGTGTTGCTTGGTTGGTTGTGTCTCGGCACAATGGGCGATGGCGACGGAACCGGATAGCACCTATTGCCGGAGCCGCGGCGATAAGCGCGATCCGGCCGCGCCTCGCCGCCACCGCACCGTCTGCTCCTGATTTATGTACGACGTGTCTCCTTTTTAATGAGTCCGTAAGAAGATATCTCCCTGAACCCTACAATAAATTTAGCCGCAGTGACTTGCCAAAACGCTTCTACGTCGATATCTGCAAACAAGCCCTGTCCCGTTCCGTTAATCTGCTGAAGCAGAGGATATATCGCGTATATAAGTCGTGGGTTATATCGCGTAATGGCCGTCTATCTCGTTGATCTGCCAGTTTTATTTATGGCCATGTTTTCCTTTACGCGCTCCTTCCAATTTGTGGAGAGTGAAAGGGATTGTTATAAGGCACTGCCATGTTTCATAGCAATAAACATGTGTATCCAAAGTAACGACATTAACTATTTTTCCTCCAGCGTTCTTTTGTTTCATCTAACTATCGTCTCCATTTAGCTTTGTTTGCGATGTTTTGTTGTAGGACAGCGTCTTAAAAGTAGACGAGACGCACCGAATCCAAATATTTAAGAATAATGTTGTGTTGTTACGTAAAGCGACGAACTCGGTCATTATAACTTTACTATAGGAACAGAGTAGCATTTATGGAGCTTATCAGAAGTTTTTAGCATGTTTTTCGTGCTATTTGATAGTAAATCGCAGATAAAAATGTTAAATAGTCGTTTAGAGAGGGTCGGGCGTGCGGGGGTGGGTGGCGGTGTAGCGGGGCCGGCGAGCTCGGCCCGTGTAAGTAGTGCGTTCATCCTGTAAAATTTATAGCCGCTTTTATATCAGCCGGTACAGAGACGTCCCTTTTGGTCCGTATCGAGCGGGCGGAGCCTAGCTTAGTGAAGTCGCAATTACGCTGTACCGGCTTCGAGTCAGACGGACACCAACTTTTACCATCCATCGAATCGTAATGGAATTAGCGTTCCTGTGCTCTTTTAATTTGTTCCCTGTCCTTGTCGACCCTCAAACGAATCCGCTTTGGATCGCGTACGTACTTCGTTTTAATTTCTTTGACTTAGACGAAGAATACTTATTCGTTTTTTGGCGTAGCTACTTCCAATGCGCAATCCTAAAATCAGGCGAATCACCGACGATTAAAAATATCTTAAAATGCGATCGCCCACGTGTGATGAAGTTGAGATACCAGTCAATACACGTAAAACCCGTGTCATCGGTTGTTAAGCATAAAGTTGTATAATCCGTGTCATTAAAGAAAACATTTAGGATGAACTTCAAATCTAGCGTTGTCTCGCTTTGATTGTATCTAATTAGAGCGAGAGGGCGCATGTTTTGAAGTTCATCCTAAATGTTTCTTTAATGACACGGGTTATACAACTTTATGCTTAAGAGGGAACGCGGGTAACCTCAAATCCATACAAAAGGGGAGATCTGTTTCCTCCCTGGATAATTGTTTTAGAAAAAACATGTTTATGCCATTCAATCTATATTTACCTCTGCCATGTCCCTATGTTTTCCTTTTTTTATTATTTTAATTATCTAAATAAATTTTATTAAAATAATTAAAATAATAATGAAAGGAAAACATAGGGACATGGCAGAGGTACATATAAATTGAATGGCATAAACATATTTTTTCTAAAATCATTATCCAGGGAGGAAACAGGTCTCCCTTTTTGTATTTTTTGTATGGAGCAGCCGGCTACCCGCGTTCCGTCTTAACAACCGCGACGCGTAGCACGGCTACGCGCTGCGTAGCACCCGCTACGCTCGTAGCACGTGATGTCTTCTGAAGCGAGTGCCGCTTTCTTGTTCTTTATCAATATTATCCCAGAAGATTAAACGAGTGTACACCTTAATCTAGACCCATAAATTCCAGGTTATGAAGATTTTTTTTGTGTGTTAAAACGAGATGCTGCTCGGGTATACTGAGACGTAAATAGTTTATAGCTCAGTCTCCTAGATTCACGGGGAAAATTGCACCAGAAGCAGTGCATTAAAAATAAGGTGGACGACACCTGTTCAGCGGGCGAGGCTGCGCGGCGGGCAGGGAAGGCTCATCTAACATGCATGCGCGGGCGACGCGCCGGCTGCGAGCGCCGAGTCGCGACCCGCATTTCATTATCCGTGACACCTCGCCTCTTGTCAGCGCTGCACTGTCACACGATATAACGCTCCTACGTTTCTTAAACTCCATTACCAACATCTTTTATGAAGATGAAATATTTACCGTATGGATTTTTTGTGTTTCAGGCGTAACAAAACCTGTTAAGTCAATGTGAATAATTTACGAGCGTGCTATCGAGGAGTGCATGAATATCCGAAGAACATTTTTCATCTCGGGACGAACATCAAGGCGCCGAGGGTGGATATTACTTACTCCTCAAAGTTGAACGACGATATATTGTTGCTTGCCGAAAATTTAATATTGACGTGTGCATTGTTAGCAGGCACGCGGAAAGGTCTGGCTCCAACGAAATTTTTTATAGTATTATTGAAAGGTAGTCGAGAAGGCCGCACGCGCCTAAGTGATGAGATCCGGCCCGCCCGGGCCCGTTACGCCTGTAATACCATTTTACGACCAGCTTAGGACGTAACTTATGCAATATTTTGAATAACTTTTGCTGCTTAGAAATGAGATACTACGCCGGCTATAGCCGGCCCGCTGAGATAAGCTGAACCTTACAGCGTTATTTTAAGCATATTGTTATAACAATTGTTATTTTTGTTCATAACCAAGTTACTCAAGTTGGAAGGTTACGTAGATATGGTAATAAAACACGAGCACATATTATAAAGTGGATACAACGCCAAGGCTCGCAAAGTATTACCGCTCACTAATTAAATCTTTACGAGGGTTCCCGAGGCAGAAGTGTGTTATGTTGTGTGTGTATTCTGTGTATGTACACCTAATAAACGCGTTCTAGGTAATTTATAACATCGCGTGTGCTATCCGATCTCGGAAACTTCCTAGCAATAAGGGAATATTATTTGCTACGATCAGATTTTGCTTTTTCCTTAAAGGGTCATAGCAATAGAGCGCGTCAGCACACGTGTCCGGCACATCCAATCAGACGTAAAGGCGGCTCGTGGCGACCCTAAAACGATTTGATTAAACTCATAAAAGTCGAGTGATTCTGTCACAGCCGCAGCTCGGATCAGGGCTTAGGTTTCACTCGATCAACGGTGCTGGAAAAGTGCAAGTTTAGCTTCCCTTCCCGCCCTCGCCCCGCGCCGCTCCCCGCTCCCCGCCCGCCCACAGCGCTCCTATTACCCTCCAATAACACACTCGACTGCCTCCGCGCACTTATACGATTAAGACAACTTTACTGCAAATAACGAAAGAAACTTTAAATTGCTTTTATTAATATTTACCGTAACGGACTCTTCGAAAGTCAACCACGCAAGTCGCATAAGTCAGAAGGACCTACAACTACATCGTAGGTAATCGTAAATAGCGTCTTTGTAACGCTGTCACAACTTTATAATTATTACTATGTATGGTATGAGGCTATGCACTAATATATTTACGGTTTCCAGAAGGGTTTCCGAAAAAAGCTTAGCACCGACTCCAGCAGTTAAGTTATGAAAGAAATAAAATTGTTTTTGCCTTTTTAGTGCGTATTTGGAGGCGGTTTTAATTTTAGTTTTTTTTTTATTTCCGTCTTTTTTTGAAGTTCCGCTCTCTATCTCCGAAGTTCTTCATCAAAATAATCTTCACCATTCTTTTATGGGACCGCATCTGAAGAATAAAAAATAAAAAAATAGGTTTACAATTTTTTGAGAAATCGGTGGACATAAAAGGAAAATACATACAGCCGAACATAGAACCTCCTTCTTTAATGAAATCGGTTAAAAAATGTAAAAGCTTTCGTTTGGCGCCGAATAAATGAAAGTGTTATTTATAAACATAAGTTATTGTTGTTATTTTTAAGCGGCAAATAGAACCAGGTGAAGGAATACAACATACTTTTGAATTGTGTTAAAACTGAAGTTTGTTTTACCTTTAGTCTTGTTTAGTACAGTCAGCGATACGTTAGGCCACCCCTTTTTGCTCGGATCCAACTCCATTTTGAATCCTAGCGTTTTGCCGACCGTACAATACATCCAATAAATTCATCAGGCATGATGGCAGGTACTTGCCTGGGATAGCACGTTTAGAAGTAAGTTGAAGCCGTTATCACCTTGGTTGAATTTTCGATAAACAGCCATCTCGCGCGGGCCGGCCGGCTTCGTGCTTTGTTTTCTATATCGGATCATGTTTCCAAGTCGCAGATCCGCGGCTTACGGTGCGCGCGCGTGCACGTCGAAGTCCGCTAACCACCCTTAAGAAAGTTGGAGAACTTAGCTCAATTCGGGGGATGTGTTGCCTCATAGGCACCGCGCCTCGCGCCCCGCGCCCCGCGACCTCGTGTGAACCGTAATCCTTACAGATGATGCCCAGCTTTACAAACTTTATTTCTCCCACCAAAAGTTGTTCCTTCAGACAACCTACAAACGAACTTAATGACATGTTTAAGCTGAGATAACATTCAGACGTAGAAAGAGTCGACATGATTTAGCTAGCAACAGTCACTTGGCAGATTTAGCAGCATTGGATGGTGGGGTGGTTCTGTCAGTAGATATGATGGTGCAGTAATGAGCGTGGAGGCTGCGGCGGCGCGCCGGCGGCGGCGGCAGGCGGGGCGCGTGACGCGCTCGCACTCGACTGCGCATGAATGGCGCCCGCGTCGCATTATCAGCCGTCACTCCGCTCGACAGGTGTCTCCTTCAGCCAACTTGAGAGTAAATTACTAGCAGCGAACTCGCTGAATCAGCCCCACTCCCTAATCGATTTTCGAAGTAGAAGCGCCTTCCTAAGAGTTCGAGAAACAGATGAGTATAAATGACTTTCGGACATTTTCGAGTTCGTGCTCTGTAAACTCATTTAATTAACTCTAATTCGAATTCCGTTCTTAAATGTTAGAATTCATAAAATTCCAGACTTCAAAGGGGTACTTTGCCTCGTGAAGCCGTGAATCTTCTATGTCGAGAATAGATTGCCAAGTTAGTGAAATGTTGCACATAGAGAGCGCGCGCGGCGCGAGCGACGAGCTCGTTCTCGGTATTTAAATAGGGAAATGGGAAACAGACGCGGCGAGTCGAGGCAGTGCTACTGGTGCCGTGGTATTGTTTTAATTAAAGTAATTGGAGGAGGCGCGTCGAGATCCGCTGCTCGGTGCCGTGATCTGCGCCTCCGAGCAAGATGTTCACCAATTTAAGACCGAACTCAGCAAAACGTCAATTAAACAATTTCACTTTGCTCCCAATCACGGCGCCCCTGACTCGTTGTCTTTGCATGCGCCACATCTTCATTATGCTATGCAAACATCACAATAACAACATACCAAAGCAAAGCACATTTAGCTATCACATTGTATTTGTCAACAGAGGTTTTCTTTTTCGAATGAGTCGAAGAAGAGGTATGGCCTTTGTGAGCATGTACAATAAATAGAGCACACAAAGTTTTGAGATGTCCGATATCTAGTAGGTAGCTAGTCGGCGAGTTTGCAGAGCGTCCCCTTCCGATGCGCCAAATGCAACGACAGAATATGAGAAAAGAAACGAACCGAGCTGACTCCGCCAAAAAAACGAGCAAAGATAAACGGAAACGGGCCCGCTCACAGAGAAAGGAGAGACGCCCGCAGCGCGGTAAACTTCGTGCGCGAGTCTTGAGGCAGCCCTAGTTATGTTCCGTATGCCCACTGCCCACTACCTCACCCTTGGTGCACTCTTCTTATTTAACTTCAACCCTGATATTCTCAGATTTGCCAGATTCGTTTCATTTAATAGACGTAGTATTTTTTTTACAAAACTTGAGTAATTTAAAAGTCGGACCGAGACGTTTGATGTCCGACGAAGGGAAATTTAAGGATTGATGATAAAGTATAACGCCCGAGGAACGTCTCCTGTCTTTAATCAAGCAAATGTTCTATTTTCGTAGCAAAGCTCGGATTAACCCTTTCACAGAGAGCGCGTTTGTACAAGTTTCGTAAAGTAATTAAAGGTTCAGACAATTTAAACTGAAATGAAATTTTATAATCTGTTTATAAGCAAGTATCTAAGTAAGAATTTCGTCTGTCGAACTGTTAATCCAAGTTAATTATCACTTACGAGTGTTTGAGTGCAGACTTGAGCTTTAGACCAGACCGCATAAAGTCGCAATTTATTATTTGAATATGTGGCAAAGAACGCGGTAACATCGTTCATATTGCCGGCGGGGATGTGCGGCAGCGTGTACGCCAGCGAAACAGTGAATAATGCAAAAGCCTTACGAAACGGATCATATTTTTTCCGAGAAAACGTGAAATCGCGAAGTGGCAAAACAGAATTTAATATTCGTAAAAGGGTTGACTCCGGGGCCGGACAGAGCGTGGCGCTTGACGCGTGCTCGGCCACTAGTTTTTTTGGCCCCTTTCCAAAATCAATATCTTGGTATACAGTGACCGTCGCGCTTTGTGCACTAATCGCGCGTCCGCTTGCTGATGCATATCTCGTAGCGAGGGCTCCACTGCCAAACACCAGCGATGGACACTACGGCTACGGGATTATGCCATGTCCTCTCTTTTTGCTCTTTTATGCACTGGAATTATTGCGCCAGGTTTGTTTCCTGAGAGTACATACCGTCACACCACGTTGGGCCATGCCAATTAACTTTCATGCAGTCTATCCAATTATTATGACAAATTGACAAAATACCGACACAAATAAAACACGCAAAGAATATGACTAATGCATAAAAATAACTCTTTACATAGTCGTCTCAGTCAGTAAATGTAATTCAGTTGGTAAATATTATTTGCTCGAGATCAATGCAAGCAATATTTTCCCGCTTAGAAGCTTTAATGTATTTTATAATGCAAACTAGAAACTACTCGGGTTTATGCGCGACTGTTGGGACACAAGAGAAACTTATGTACGCCAAGTTATGCGTGCTATACATAAACACTAGGTGAACCGTCGGAAATTTAACGCGGTGATGTTGCTTTTGTTACCTCTGAAAATTTGTATCGTAAATTCTAAACCAACATTTATGCGCAAACAGAGACCTTCATTACCATACGAGTACACACGAGTAGGATTGTTCCGTTCAAAAGTACTATTCCACTTATTTTTAACAGAAGCTTTCCTAATCCCAAGTTATTCTAGTTCCAATGTCTAATGTTATAAAGCAATGGTCGTTTAGCATCAAATTATGCCAGTTACGTGCTGCGAAGCTGGCGGGCGGGCGACGTGATGTGCCGGCGTGCTCGAGAGCTCGATTCATTTAAAGGCACTTGTCTGTAATTGCAGCGCCTGGCCGCTTCCTCTAAGACTTAGCCGGCTCCGGGCTCCGTCCAGCGCTGAGCCACCCCGTTACCGAACAAAAAGTACTTTTAATGGTATGCCTTTGACGATCCCGTCCGCTTCACAGCTTTTTCACACGCGCCGCTTCCACCTGATTCTAATATTGACACTGCGTCGGATTTGGCCAGCTCACGATAAGGTTGGAAAGGATGTGATTAAAACGGTTAACTTGTGGAATCACTCTTACTGTGTTGGTATTAATGAACCTAAAGGGTTGTTGTGAAATTAATGCGCCGTGCCGGTGCCGTCGCGACAGCCGCTCTAGATGAAGGTCAACCTCAGCCCGACCTTCGTCTCGCTGGCGTCAAAATATAGCGCGAAACGTTTATCACTACATCATCTTTATTAATAAACAATTATCCACCAGTGGGCTATTTCATCATAAAACTACAATAATAGTTCATAGTTAGTAACCCACCCTTTTTTGTAACTTTTCTGATGCCTAAACGGCTACGCAGTGTACATCGAATTGTTATAGTACTGAAGTAAATAAAATTGTCATTGTCAGTTTTATTAAAAGGCCCACTGATCACATGGGTACGGAAATAACTCGGCGAGCTCGTTAACAAACATGGAGGCTACAGCGTTTATGCCTTCAAGGCAATTACCCGTCAACTATGTGTTTGCAAAGATGCTTGCAAAGTTTCGTGTACTAGTAGTTAGTGAAAAATTGCATAGAGTGGTTGCACTTCCGGAAGAAACGCAATAAATAGCTCGTGCGGCGGCGCTTGACCCACTTCCTGCTACATGCCGAAACGGCCGCGATTTAATCGCGCCCTGCCCCATTCCCTCCTTCCGCCGTGACCTCACACGCCTTGCTACTTTGCCCCATAATTATTGAATCCATTCCCAGCTAAGAAGCCGTACGCCCAGATAAAGTACAGTGGAGTTAGCGTGCTGAAAACCCCGCTAGATCTAAACTAGACCAAAGAATAACGCCGCGTATAGAAACTCGTAGAAAGGCAGCATAATTAATGGCGGTGCAACTTCTCCTAAAGTGCATAGGTAAATCTGAGCTGCAAAAACGTGCTGCAGGTGCGGAGACTAGCAATAGGGAACTTCGTGATTTGTTTACTTACAAGCTATCAAATATCCGCTTCAATTGCAGGTTGCATTCGTTCGAAGTAAATTTAGTTTTTTGTTGAACTAATAGCCAACCTTTGTTTAGCAGAAAGGGTAAGCCTTTTTTTTGTTAAGAAAAAGGTAATGTATCGCTAGCACTCTCGGCTGGGTTCACGGGGCGGCGGGGCGGCGGCGGCGGCGGCGTGCGCTCTCGGCGCATCTGATAGCGAGCGGAAATTGCGCTGCGTCGCGTGCGCTGCCGCGGCCGCGTGCGGCTGACGTGCGCTCGCCCGCTATTTTATTTCCCGCTACGCGCCTCGCCTCCGAAATCTTTCACAGCGCGCTACGGGTGCCTGCTACACTCCTCTCCCACATATTCACTTGCTTCGCTTTCTGTATTTCTTATTAGCGGCGACTGGCACACCCGGCGCGTACGTGTTTATTTTTTTCCTCTGTATACTTTCCTGCAGCACGAGCTAATCAAATCTCAGCTCGTCGATAGATCTGCGCCACCGCTGTTTACTGTGAATGGTAAAATTATTATGCACGTCACCGTGCGAAGAAAACTAAAATATCATACTGAATAAGTATGTAAAAACGCTACCCCGAATCGGGGAGGTTTAGATAGCCTCGTAAGTCATCTACGTGCTAAATCTCATCCTTTCCTGTATTGCTGAGTCTCAACGACCTCATTTATATTTGCACATGTGTGTGTTTTGTGTCGACGTGTCTCATAAACAAAGCGGATGCAAGTGTGCGCGGAAATATTTTTGAGAAACTTTCATGAATATATTAGCCATAAATGTGCCTAAAGGAATCTATTCCCTGTGGCAAGTATCGTAACGCCCGCGCCCACGCCCGCCCCCCGCTCATGAATAGCTACAACACAAACAGTCCTCCTCGTGTACATTCATACTACAGAGATCTCGTTGTAATGAAAACATAACTTTTGTACACACTTTATTAAATACCTACTCATTTTATATAATTTGATCAAGTATTTTTTTTAGATAACTAATAATATCAAATAACGAAAAACACAACTTTCTTCCGAGATAAAATGAACTTTACAAAATGTAATCGCAAAACTAATGTAGTTAGTAGGTTGCTTTGACCTTACGATGAAGCCAGGATCGTGACGTCCCGGACAAGTTGGTCGTTCCTCCGCTGTCATAAATAAAAGTTATGCCATTATATTTTTACGACAGCAACAACTGTCAAGTTAGGAGAAGGCCGCCGCCTGTCGAGTTGTTTGTTATCACATAGCATCGGGGCCAAACGCCCCTCGTGATTTTTCACGAGTGTAGTATAGAGGCTGCTTTTGGAAGGCTCGCGCTTGTCGAAAGTTATGACTCGGCCGCGGTTTAGGAGCTAAAGTTTTGTTTTCCAACTTAACGCAGCTGGGTGACGCAAAGGGACAAGTTCGGCTGTTTAGAAATGTAAATAAAATAATCTAAATAAGAATGGATGCCATCAGAAACTTTAAGCCACTGATTTCTCAATTCAGAAACCGGGCCTATGTAGATTACCTATTGTAGATACTGCTCTACCAATTGGTGTAGTTAATGGTTACTCAATCCGTAAGTATTAATCGAATCGGATTATGTATCATGGTGATTGCTAAAGCACGCTGAGATTTGAACCGAAAGTGGGTTTAAAAGTGCAATTTGAAAGCAATCGATTAGAGTAGGTTGGGTAGGCGTTGCGTGTGGGGCGGCCATAGCACGGGCCGGGCGCGCCGCTGCCTTCCGGCGAAATGCTCAGAATGTTGCCGATAGATTAACTTCTGATCTCTTTCCCGATATAATGGCAGTACGCTTATGTAAGGAATTCTAAGCGCTCCAATCTCGTTCAACAGCGACAATGACTTTCCTTGAAATCTCTACGTAATCTTCATTTGTCCCCGCATTCGGGTAACGTGTACCTACTCGTGTTTATGCCTTTCTACTTTATTTATTGCCCGCTGAAACCTTTTATTTAATTTCAAGATGTACAAGTGTGTGGATTTGTGTGGATGATGATAATACACTTTTCACATGCCTCTACATTTTAAAGGTACCTTTTTGTAATATTTTAGCATATATCTACAGAACTATCGCGATCGTAGGAACAATTGTACGTTCATGTAATTATGTTATAAATGCAGAACTGCTTAACGTTTCGTTCTCATGCGATAGAGTGTAGTATAAATACACAACATTGCTTCGGTCGTGCTGAGCGTGAAGGTTCGCTCTCTCGGAGGGAGCGTTCAATACAGCGTCTTGTTTACATACATGCGAATCCCATTAAATTCCCGTGTAGAGCAGTCGTCGGTGCCGCCTTCGCTCCTATCTGCCGAAAGTGATTCGACGTGCCGTCGGTTGATTAGCAAGTGCGATTCCAATCGCATATACATATCTAAACGCAATCTAAATCGAAATCCAAATCCACAAAACCCTCTTAATCTCGACATTAAAAGCACTTTGCGGGGTATTTCTTTTAAAAACCATGGAACGCGGAAAAAGTACCGCATGGGTTGTTTTTATTTTTAGGGTTCCAGTCCTCAATACTCAGGTCTGCAGTCCCTTGAAGCTGTGAAAAATACAAGCTTCTAAGTTAAGGCAATAAAAAGATACGGTCGTTTATGCAGCATATTTTCGCATATTTCGACCTTCGCAAGGGAATCATGCAACTTGACAAGAAGCAATGTCATATTGTCACAAGTAATCGAATAAATCCGAAAAGTGCATTTTTTTATTACATCACAAAAAATTACTTCCCTAAAGAAAGAATGGGGTGGGGGTCCAAATTAAGTGGGGCGACCGTATCATGGGGCGTATTGTAAGAAAGGGCTTTATTAGCACAAGCTAAAACAGCTTTTTTTATGTTTATACCTCGATTTACGACGAAAAATTTAAAATAAATATGTTCCATTTCCCAGTTACAAGTTTGTGCGGAACCACGAGCCAGTCTCGCACTTGGCCAGTTTTGATTTAAGTTGCTTCCATCCGACTTTTTTTTGGAGCACCACTGGGTATGTCGTCATCTAAAACTCAAAATGGCTAACGCCAACCGCCGCTCAAAATGGCTAATGAGGTCATTATTTTGACTTACTTCTTTGAGCAAAGTCGGACTTGCCAGCTGGTTTGATTAGGCGCCACCGCGCCAGCTAAGTTGTATGGAATTTAATTACTGTCGTGTTTCGCGGCCAGCAATTTCCTTTGAAAATCCATTACTGTCGAGTTCAGAATTTGGCTGTATGGGTACTGGCAGTCTAAAATAATTTCATAGAAAAATAAAGCGCGGCCATATTGTTTTCGCGCGTTGTTCGAAGTTGTTTTTTCTGTGACTGATTTATTTTGTTGTAAAAATTAACTCTTCAACAGACGAATCCTTTGATTCTATGGGTGGTATTCTAGAACGCTACTTAAACTCAGTTTAAACAGAGTTCAGACTGTCGATAAAGCAGTGCATATTTTGATATGAAGGGAGGGATATTCAAATCAAAACATGCACTGTTTTATCGAAATTCGACACTACTAAACTCTACTAAAACTGAGTTTAAACAGAGGTCAAGGAGCTTTCTAGTTTGAACTGAGTTTAAACAGAATTTAAGTAGCGTTCTAGTTTGAACTGAGTTTAAGTAGCGTTCTAGAATACCACCCTATGTGTTTAACATCGCCGGACATTCATAAGGAATCGAAATTGCTATCAGTGCGCTGCTAGCCACCCTATCATGGCCTCGAGCTTAGCTTAGCTACGCTTTCGGCCCTCAAGCTTGGTTATCATTACAGCCCATGCTGTCCGCAAGGCCTCGACCTTCGGTCTCGGCCTTCATTCCAACTTGTTCTTCAAGGGATGCAATGCTGACCGCGCTGTGACGGCCTTGAGCGGCGCTACGCTGCGCTCCTTGGCCAAAGCGCGCCAGAAACCATAACAGACCACGGCAGCAATGTAATATTACTAGGCTGCCAGTACCTACACAGCCAAATTCTGAATAAGCACACGACAATAATGAAATTCCATACAAATTTGCTGCAAACGGTAGTAGCCGGCAAGGCCGACTTTGCTCAAAGAAGGTTGTCAAAATAATGACCATTTTGCGAGCGTTTTTGAGTTATAAATAATAATAAGTTGCAAAGAAAATAGTCCCGAGATAAATTCCCGAGTAGATAGAAGGCCGCGCCGTTCAGTACCTAACCGTTTTATCTGAAAGAATCCGTGTGTGTATAGGATATTTGCGTTAGTTACGAGTTCCGATTGAGGGGTGTTTTCACTTTGATCAGCGACTTGTATGCGACGTCACACCCGGTACCCGGCCCGTGAGAGCCGAGCGCCGCTGGCCTCTAATGACTACGGACTAAATACATATTTTCTATGAAACTAAGGATTGATAACGAATAACATTATTTATTAGGCATTCTGTATTGAGTAAAATAATTTCAAATTTCAAAAAAAAAATTGCGTTTCTCACATAAATGAACAAAAAACCTTTACCATACGCTTCTGCAGAATCTAATATGTTAGAGAAAGGGGTAAGGCAGGGGCATTAAATCTCTGCTACCAGGGTTTTACAAATGGGCACGAGGGAGGTTCCTTAAGGGAAGCCAAATACGAGGGGGTTCTTCAAAATGAGGTTTAGGTATGGAAGTAGCTAGGTACTTACCGCGTGTCCAGGTTCACCAGCGCGCATAAGCGCAAATCCAAGGGGCACCAGATTATCCAAAGGGCACCAGATTCACAGGCACAATACGGGCACACACACAGTGGAAGCGTTTGTAGGCTGGTAAGGGTCCAGGAAAGCTCAGGGAAAGTTTTATGGTTATTTAGCACAAAATATACGTGCGCACACGACCACGTTCGGGCGCAGGGTGTGGGGGGCCCCGCGAATCTCCCTCGCAGAGCCAATGCGGTGCTATATGTAGGTACCTAGCTGTCAGTCAGTCTAGTTGTCATGGGGGAGGGCTGGACAATATTCTAAGGGATGAAAAGGGGCAAATCTACACAAACTATGGGATAGGCAAAAAAGGGACTTTTAATTAACATAACCCCCGCCCTAAACATCACAAATGTTTACGACGAAGGGATAGAGGGGGTGGTGTCTATGGGTAGGCGAACGAGCTTGGTGAGAGAGCGCTTCTTAACACCGGAGGGCGTCTGCACATCGACAACGCGAACGACACTATCCTGGCCGGGGTAAATATGAAGGATGCGACCACGTCGCCACTGTAGTGGAGGGGTATTATCTTCCTTGAGAAGGACGAGTTCACCAACAAAGGGAGGATCCGAGGAAGTGGTCCACTTATGCCTATTCTGCAAGGTTGATAAATATTCCGCGTGCCAACGGGACCAAAAATGTTGGGTCACCTGTTGTATCAACTGAAACCGGGTGAGACGACTAACTTTAACTTCGTTGAAGGGGTATTCAGGCACAGCAACTAAGGGTTGCCCAATCAAGAAATGGCCCGGTGTTAGGAGCTCAAGGTCTGGACTGGAAGCTAATGGGCACAGGGGACGTGAATTGAGGACGGCTTCGATCTTTGCGAACACTGTAGTCAACTCCTCGAATGTTAGGGTGGTCTCTCCAATCACACGTTTGAGGTGGGTTTTTGCAGATTTAACAGCCGCTTCAAATAGGCCGCCCCAATGAGGGCACAGGGGGGGATCAAACACCCAGTTGATACCTCTTTTAGAGGACTCGGAGGCTAGTTCCGACTGATGCTCTACAAGGAAGGTGTGCAAGTCACCGAGGTAATTGTTGGCACCAACATAGTTCCTGCCGTTATCGGAACGAATAAGGGAAGGTAAGCCGCGACGGGAAACAAAACGGGTTAAGGCCGCGATAAAAGCTTCCGTGGTCAAGTCTGAGACAACCTCTAAATGTACCGCTTTAGTGGACAAACAAACAAATACACAAAGGTATGATTTTACCACCCTTTTATTTCGATAAGCTTGGATCTTGGTATAAAAGGGGCCGGCAAAGTCTGTACCGACTCCATCAAAGGGTCTCGTAGAGACTACTCTATCTCTAGGTAAGTCACCCATGGGAGGCTGGGTAACCGCTGCCTTTAGACGATAGCATGAAAGGCATTTAAATATCACGTGATTGACTAACCGGCGGGCTGATACAATCCAAAATTCACGGGACAGTAGGGCCAATAAGGCATTAGGGCCGGCGTGGGAATTACTCACATGATAATGGGACGCTAAAAGCTGCACAAAACTACCAAACTTGGGTAGGAGGAGAGGGTGGCGGGCGTCATAAGGGAGGTCCGAATTTTTAAGGCGACCGCCCACACGAATCAAACCACTATCGTCGAGGAAGGGGCAGAGTCGTCGGAGTGAAGACTTTAGTAAGGCACCGCGATGTAGAGTATCTAACTCCTCAGGAAAGGATGTAAATTGAACTTGCTTCACAATATAGAGCAAGGCTTCTCTACGTTCATCCGCATCAAGGTAGGAATGAGTAACAGAAAACTCAGGATTTCTCGTCCTCTTCACAAAGCGTAGCATGTACCCGACTACACCTACGAGTTTAGGCAAGGAACTATACCTATCCAACAAAAAGGACGGGTCTGGAGACGGAATAGGGGTGGTTGCGAGCAAACAACGTATTCCAGGTAGGTCACCAGGCGACGGAGTTTTCGGTGTAGGCCATTCAGACGAAGGTTGCTTTAGCCATGTGGGTGACCACCACAACGAGTGCTGTAGCAGGGAGGAAACGGACACACCGCGTGAGACACAATCGGCAGGATTCATATCTCCAGGGACATGTCGCCATTGGGAAGCAGTGGGCGAATTTTTTATTTGTGAAACACGATTGGCTTCAAAGGTTTGTAGGTGGTGAATAGGGGTATCTATCCAGGCAAGGACCACACGACTATCTGACCAACTATAAATAGCATCTAACACTATAGACTTTTGTAAGCAAAAGGCTACGTGGTGGAGTATCTTGGACAGTAGAGTTGCACCAAGCAGCTCTAATTTAGGAATCGTACAGCGAGTCCTAACTGGAGCGACTTTACTCTTAGCCAAGAGAAGATGGACCTTACAGTCGCCAGAGGGGCTTTCCGTACGTAAGTACACCACTCCTGAAAATCCAGCCTCAGAGGCGTCACAAAAGCCATTCATTAATTATATTTAAGAGTTATCCTCTTGTCGGTGCAGCATTCTCCATGCACTTCGATCACAGGCCAGTTCCTTTGCAGCCTTGTACGTCACGACATCCACCTTCTCTTTAATTTGGTCAAAGTAGCTTCTCCGTGGCCTTCCTCTACCTCTCTTTCCTTCTATCTTTCCTTCTATTATGATGGTTATGAATTTGTCGTGACGTAGCAAGTGGCCTAGCATCTTTCCTCTTCTGCATTCTATTGTCTTCATCAACGTTCTCCTCTCCCCTACTCTTTCCAGGACTTGCTCATTTGACACTCTTTCCGTCCAAGATATCCTCTCCATTCTCCTCCAACACCACATCTCGAAAGCTTCCAGCCTTTCCCGTTCCCTCTGTGTCATTGTCCATGTTTCGCACCCATAAAGTGCCATGGGCCATACATAGGAAAGAATAAGTCTCTTTCTGATGGTCTTTGATATATTTTTAGATTTTAATATATATCCTTTTTTGTGGAAAGCTTGTTTCGCCATTGCAATTCTAGCTTTGATATCTGCGGTGCATCTGGAGTCTTCGGTTATTATACTGCCTAGGTATTTAAAAGATTTAACTTGCTGTATAGGAGTGTCGTTAATTTTGATGTTAGCTGTGGGAGGGGTCGGTTTCTTAGATGTAATTAGAACTTTTGTTTTATTTATATTTATTTTCAGACTGTGTTCCTTGAATATGGTATCCATAGTATTAAGTAGTGTTTCTAGATCACTGGTGTTATCGGCAACAGCTGCAATGTCATCCGCAAATCTGATAAAGACCACTCTTTCTCCATTAAATACGACTCCCTCAGCTGTTTCTTCCAGTATTTTATTAATAGCTGTTTCTATAAATACCTATATTGAAAAGTAGTGGTGACAGTGAGCATCCCTGGCGAACTCCTTGTCTGATCTTGGCTTTTCCTTTTTCTTCTCCAATTTCTATTATTGTTTCTTGGTTCTTGTAGAGCTCGTATATTATCTTCCTATCTCTGTAGTCCAGATCAGCGTCCTTTAAGCTCTTCATCATCATTTTCCAATCAACTTTGTCAAACGCTTTCTCTAAATCTATAAAAGCTATGTTTGTGTCTAGTCCTAGGTCCATTCTTCGGTCTATCAATAGTCTTAAGGCTAGGACGGCTTCTCTTGTTCCTCTCTTTTGTCTGAATCCGTATTGGTCGTCTCCTAGGCAGAATTCAGTTTTGCTTCTTATTCTGTTTTGAATTATTTTAAGTACTATTTTAGAGGCCTGAGAAATGAGGCTTAGGGTCCTATGCTCTTCACATTTTAAAGTGTTAGGTTTCTTGGGCAGGGCTATTATTTTAGTGATGTTGAAGTCTGTTGGTGTTGTTCCAGCTTCGTAGATGGATTTCACAATTTGAAATATTTCGTCAATAATAGGTTTATTAGCGTGTTTAATTAACTCTATTAAGATTCTATCTTCTCCTCCTGCCTTCCCATTTTGAATGCCCTGTAGCGCATAATCGAATTCTTCTCTGATTATGTCTGGTCCTAGTTTGTCTGGATCTACGTCTTGTTCGTACTCTATATCGTCTTCAGATAGTCCATCTCCTTCATAGAGTGTTTCAATATATCTCGTCCATCTTTCTAGTATATCTTTGTTGTTTATTAGGATACGTCCTTGTTCATTTAGGATCGCAGTGCTTCTAGTACATTTAGGTTTTTCCATATTTCTTATTATGTTATAAGCTTTATCAATTTTACCTCTCTTCATGTATTCTTCTATACCTTTACAGCATTTCTCAATGTCTTGTTCTTTACATTTTCTGCATTCCAGTGTTATTTTATTTGTCAAAATTTTGTATTCAGTCATGCTTTCGTCGTCTGTTTTCGTGCGGAGTTTCCTTCTCTTAAGCATTAACTCTATTATGTCTTCACTAAGCCATTTCTTGCGTGGTACTATTTTTTCTTTCTCCAGATTTTCTTCAGCACTAGTTCGTATAATATCTCTCATATTCGTCCACCTCTCTTCAATACTATATTTATTATTATCTAGGTTCTTGTTTTTATACTCTTCTAACTTATATCCTAGATTATTACTATATTGCACTCGTTGCTTACTTGAGACATCTTTTAACTTAGTGAGATCAATTTTCTTTGGCTTTGCGATTCTTTTACCTCTTTTTGGTTCTATATTAAATTTACCCAGTAGTAGATTGTGATCTGTGTTAAGGTCAGCCCCTGGGTATGTTTTACATTGTGTAATCAGATTCTTGTATTTTTGCTTTACTAATATGTAGTCAAGTTGGTATCTACCCAGATCTCCTGGCATTTTCCATGTATAAAGTCTTCGTTTTGGTTGTTTGAATTGCGTGTTTATAACAGTCATTTCTCGTTCCTTACAAAATTGTATCAATCTTTCCCCTCTTGAATTGCGCTTCCCTAGGCCATAGTTTCCTATATAGTTTTCCTCTTTCCCCTCTCCTACAACTGCATTAAAATCCCCCATTACTATAAGGTTGTCTTTTCCATTTGTTGCATCTATCAGTACATCAATCTGTTCATACATATCCTCAATATCTTCATCTGGATACCTTCCAGTTGGCATATATACTTGTATTATAATTATGTCTACTGGTGTAGTCTTTATTTTAACGGCCGTTATTCTTTCACTGTGATGAATGGTATTTTCTACTTTATTTCCATATTTTTTATTGAGTATAATCGCCGTGCCATTTTCGCCTCCTTTTTCATTTCCTGTATATATTACTCTATAGTCATCGCTCCAGTAGTCTCCACTACCCTTCCATCTCACTTCCGCCAATCCCAATATATCTATTTTCTTCCTTTCCATTTCCATTTTTAATTCTTCTAGCTTCCCATCGGTTAACATGGTTCTTACGTTTCACGTTCCAATCTGGCAAGGGTTTCGCCTGATGACGACCGGGGTAACCTTGCCGCGTCCACCTCTGCCGGACTCAGACCGCCACGGCATTTTACATCGTGGAAGCCCGTTGTCAAGAACGGTATTACTGTGATTTGACATTTTCATGCTGCTTTTGTGGGAATGTAGAGCAGTGGTTTCCCGTTGCCTTCTGCTCCGCAGTATTCTGACCGTCTCGCTTTTTAGCTGCGCTCAGAATAGTCTACTCCAGAGCCGTACCAGTTTTTAACCTCCGCCCCTGGGTAGTACTGACAGGTACTGCTGCCCTCTGTCAGGGTCCAAGATAAAGTCCTTGTGACTTGCCTCTTCCGCCTACATTGCCAAGTTGATGGGTGCCATCTTTGCCGCTGCAGCCGTTGTGGTCTTCACCCGTAACCCTGGGCTCGGGGTCCACATTATACCCTGTGGAACTAGGTCCCTGCCGAACTTAGCCACCAGTTCGCTCCGGCCTACTGGAGTGAGTGGTGCCCACCCCCGCGACGAGGACGCGTCGGACTGGAATTACTCATGTGGGAGATAGAGAAGGGGGCTCTATTACCCCATGAGCCGGGTTAATGATTGCGTATGTTACCGCAACCAAGGGCAACAAAAGCTATGAAGGGAAAATTTATTCACAATATCACACATGATGGGGCGTGGGAGGACAACGTGGTTCACGTTCGAAAGGTCTTGGGAAAAGGAACACCACTCCGCTGCTAGAGTAGGAGTCAGAGGTTCGTCCCAGGTAAGGCCAGACAGCCAAAGCTTTTGCATAAAAGCTTTAGCTTTAAAAATTACCGGTGCGATCCAGCCACACGGATCATAGGTACGGGCAATGAGGGACAAAACTTTGCGTTTTGTTGCATGAGTCACAGGGTCGGAGGAAAAACGATAGGTAAAGGCGTCAGCCGCGGGATCGTATTGGACGCCAAGTACCGCAATAGTTTGTCGATTTTCGGGATCTTGAAAAGAGTGGGGCAACTGCAAATGTTCTGGGGGTAGGTCACACAGGAGTTCAGGACAGTTTGAGATCCACTTTCTCAATTCGTAGCCACCGGAAGTCATAATGCTATTCATCTCATTCATAAGGACGCGAGCTTCATCCAGGGAGGCAGCTCCAGTAAGGCAGTCATCAACATATACATCACTCTCTAGGACTGAAGCTGCTAGGGGAAACCTTGAACGTTCTTGCTCAGCTAGTTCTAACAAGGCTCGGATGGCAATAAAGGGGCTTGACCTGAGGCCGTAGGTATTTGTGTTAAGCTCATACGTACACAAAGGGAAGTTGGGGGCTTCACGCCACAGTATGAGCTGATATTTTCTATCTTCAGGGTGGACCCATGTCATTCTAAACATCATCCGGATATCCGTCACAAAAACAATTTTATGGCGCCTAAAATTAAGGAGGATACACGTAATATCACGTTGTAATTTGGGACCTGAGTGGAGGCACTGATTTAGGGACACGCCTGAGGATGTAGGGGAGCTTCCGTCAAACACTACACGGATTTTAGCTTCATCACCACTTTTAAATACGCCGTGATGGGGAATAAAATAATGTTCCGCTGAGGAGGGTTCAAATGAGGAGGGACACATATGGCCGAGTTCAATGTACTCTCGCATAAAACTCACATACTTTTCCTTCAGCCCAGGATTAGCATGTAGGCGCTTCTCAAGGCTAAAAAACCGTCTAAGAGCAGTAGACCTAGAGTCACCAAGTTGAGGACGGTCCGGTAGGAAAGGGAGACGAACCGTAAAGCGGCCGTCTGGTTCACGTATGGTAGTGGACTTGAAGATGAGCTCACATTCATCATCTACAGGGTCTATAGGGGATTCTGGTGGTTCTTCTAACTTCCAGAATCGTTCCACAATTTTTGATAGGCTAACACCGGTCATAGGGGCCTCGGGGGGAGTTAAAGTTGGTATGGGACCAGACAAAATATGTCCCAGGACAGTTGGGACCGCAGTTAGGCCGGAAGGGCAAACTATGGGCATATTAGGGCACAACAAGGATCCAAACACGTCAGCACCAAGGAGCACGTCTATAGGGCCAGGCATATAAAAGGAAGGGTCCGCTAAGGGCAAGGAGGAGACACATGACACTAAACTTGAAGGTAACTCTAGTTCAGGATGTGTACCGGCAATAACGTCGAGGACCATGGCCGAGGCAGTGATCTCAGGGTAGGATGAATCCGCAGGTCTAAATGTAAAGGAAACACTGCCGCGAACCTGTACAGACTGTACATTGCCGATACCTCGCACGGGGGAGGAAGTAGGGCACAAAGACATGTTTAATTTGTCTACTACTAGATCAGTAGTTAGTAAACAGCCTTGGGCGCCGGTGTCACAGAGTGCACGCGCTTCGACATAATAACCGGAAGCGGAACGCACATGTATGACAGCGGTGGGAAGAAGCACTAACGAGGCAGGTATCGTAACACTGGAGGGAGATCGGTTTGGAGGGCAGGCTAGTTATTGAGGCTGACGGTCAGATGAGTAGGAGCGATTATAAGTCCTAGACCTAGAAGAGGACGAAGGCCCGTTATAATCACGAGGGGGAGACGGCGATTGGTAAGGGCGTCGCTCACGCGGCGGGGTCTGTGAACGACGGGGATTGTGATCCCTTGTGGTAAAAGGTGAATGCGATGAGGGACGGCTTGAGGGACGAGATGTGTCACTATAGTAATGGGCGCCCCCGCCCGTGCGGCGAGTGCCCCCGCCCGTGCGGCGAGCGTCCCCGCCAGTACGCGGAGGTGAAGAACGAGGTGACGTTACTGGAGAGAAACGACGAGGCGGAGACTCACGGAAACTAACATTGTTGCGGCGAGGAAACTCGGGGTTGTTAGGGTCATTAAAGCACAGCATGGTGTGATGGGTCGATCGGCGACAAGTACGGCAACAATATTCACGTGGGCAGGCAGCTATTGAATGCTTGTCTAGGCAGCGATAGCACAGGCCGGCCTGTCGTACAAAGGAGGATCGTTCGCGAGGGGAAAGGCCAATAAACTCGTCACATTGACGCAGGTAGTGGGAGGAGGAGGAGCACATGTAGCACCTACTCGTAGCTATCGGTTGAGGCTCGGGTGGAGACACTGCGGTCGCATACACGCGACGATAAAAAGGTGGCGGGCGCTGTTGCCTTGGAGGTGGGGAATATGAAGTAGGCACGGGCACAGACACGGTACGATTATTGTCAATAAGGGCCGCGTTACCAACATTATCGTGGTGCCTACATTCTTCCTCAAGGAAGTCGATCAACTGATCGAAGGTGGGGAGGCTTCTCTTCTCGCCCCCATAGGTCCGCTCAAATCGGGATTTAAGCTCGGAGGGAAGTTTGGTCATGATAACGTGCACCAAGATATAAGACCACTCTTTCACTGGTAATCCGAGCCGCTCGAGGCACCTATATGCAGTTAGGAGTGGATTAAGGAAGGCGGCGCGTAATCCACTCAATTTATGGCTGACCTCTTGGAGATTGAGGATTTGGGCAATGTGGGTGTCGGCAAGGACGCGCGTGTTGTGATAACGCCTTTTCAGTAAATCACGCGCGACCTCGTAGTTGCCAGCCTCTATGCGCAGGTGCTGTACCAGGCGGCGGGGCTCGTCACTGAGGGCGCCTACCAAGTAATGCAGTTTTTGGGTAGGGGAGAGGTCTGGCTGGCAATCAACGATGCTATCAAACTGGTCCATGAAGCTAATCCATGAATCGGGCACGCCACTGAACTTTGGGATAGGCAAGTCGGGTAATTTTTGCCGTATTTGCCCATCAGAAATGCGGGACATATTGGTATATATCGAAGGAGGAGGGACAGGTGCGACATACTCCGTAGGCTTGATCTCCGAGTACTTCAATCGCAGGTCATCTACCATGTCGTACATGGGCCGCAACTGGTCTTGAACATATCTATATTCGTCGGCATCCGTGGTGGGGTCGAGACCACCCAACAGTCGGGAAGTACAGTCTACAAATTTCACGAAGTTGGGCTCTAGGTCTCGCAGCCTAAACACGAGTCTAGCAGGAGACACCGCACCTAGGGTTTCGTAGGTAGCTGTTATCCAGTTCACAAAAAACTTAACCGACCCCAAGGACGATCTGTACTCCTCTGTCTCAGTATACAATACTGTTTCGTAATCAGGCATTGTTATGGCAACTGGTCAATCACCCAACAACAGATGTTAAAAGGAATTTACGGAAGTAGGCTTTTATTATTACTATCTAATTATCAACTCGTAAACAACTTGCAAAATAGGCATAGGACAAAGTCAATAAAGAAAAAACACGGCTCGCTCGCTTGGCGAATACAAAGGGAACCGGTTGGCTGACCGTCGACGGTGTTAAATTATAGACGATTTGAATTGATGCGTAATAGATTACTTTAGGTATGAAAGGGACTATCGATATAAAAAGAGAAATTTGGGAAAATAAGACCGCAAAAAAAGGGGGGGAATGCACCAACAGACTATAGGAGAGGCTTTCCTCAACCAGAGGAACCGCAAACCACGCTCTGTGTACCAAAATGTTAGAGAAAGGGGTAAGGCAGGGGCATTAAATCTCTGCTACCAGGGTTTTACAAATGGGCACGAGGGAGGTTCCTTAAGGGAAGCCAAATACGAGGGGGTTCTTCAAAATGAGGTTTAGGTATGGAAGTAGCTAGGTACTTACCGCGTGTCCAGGTTCACCAGCGCGCATAAGCGCAAATCCAAGGGGCACCAGATTATCCAAAGGGCACCAGATTCACAGGCACAATACGGGCACACACACAGTGGAAGCGTTTGTAGGCTGGTAAGGGTCCAGGAAAGCTCAGGGAAAGTTTTATGGTTATTTAGCACAAAATATACGTGCGCACACGACCACGTTCGGGCGCGAATCTCCCTCGCAGAGCCAATGCGGTGCTATATGTAGGTACCTAGCTGTCAGTCAGTCTAGTTGTCATGGGGGAGGGCTGGACAATATTCTAAGGGATGAAAAGGGGCAAATCTACACAAACTATGCGATAGGCAAAAAAGGGACTTTTAATTAACATAATACAAATACAAGTTAATCCATGTTGGACGTTGTAGGAAAGTTCAATGGAACAAAGTTGCCTGTACACATAGTTGAATGTAGTACATAAACATCAGCCGCTAATACTTTATAATAACTCTACATTAAAACTCATTTAACACGAGCAGCGAATGTGATTTAGCATAGCATTTAAAAGTCTGTTCATCTGCGCCCCAGTGCTGGAAGTGTAATTAAATTCCCTCTCAGGCTGAGTACGGAGCATGTCGTTTCATCAACACAGCCGGCGAGCAAGCGGCACACCACCTGGAATATTTAATTCAAACGCGTCATTGTGCTTTAATCCCGCGCTAATGAAATTTTATGACACTTTCCGCAGCGCAGGCACAGGGTTATAATTTAAAATCACGTCAGGACAGCTCTTAGCGGATCAGCGGGCAGATAGATAAACCTCAGGCGAGCCGGCCCGTGATAAATTATTTTGTGAATAGAACGCTCTATCTCTAGCCTCTCGAGACCTGTTTAACTGAGAGTACTTCGGTCAATACCAATGTCGGTGAGCATTGTTTTGGCTGAGGATTGAGTCCACAGCTCCACATTCGTAGAGCCGAATCCGATCGCTCGCCATTAAACATTTATAATCGTAAATCTCGTAGAGCACCCTTGTCGTAAATGCTCTTGTTTCTTTCCTGTATAAGGTTTTTATGGTTCACAAACATATGTGTTCTTTGCAACTTTAAACCAGACATCTTATTTCTTTTCAGGTAAGCTAAACAACGCACCGACACAAGAAGTTGATAGACACGTGAGTAAAAGTCATTACATTAGTTATACGTCGTTCTTCAAGAGAGCACATGAAAATGACAAATGCTCCGAAAAGTCATAAGCTGCGTAACCGTGGCAGCTCGTAGCCCGACTGTTTTTGTTAGCCGAGAGTAGTTTACCAGATATTTTTTCCGTGCCCGCAAGAAATCGCAGATAGAGAAAACATTTATATATTCATATGATGTGCAAATAGAGAACCTATGTACGCTACATATTCGTATAGAAAGATTTGTCCGGGGAATTGTAGGTGCACGCTATTTGAATACGAGACCGGGCTCCGCTGGCGGCGGCGGCGGCGGCGAACACGCGGCCCGACCGAGACGCCATCGGTATTCACGGAGTGTGTGCTCCTCCACCAGTTGACCGGAGAGATGCTTGCACGAATATTTTATCAGCGGCTGCTCCAATAAGATATACTCTTAAATATTCACGAGTACGTCGCACTCTAAACTTTCCAAATGGATTACCCGGAGCGAGTCTGCGAGTCTATCTGCGTCTGAAACTATGTAAAATACATTTGCATTTTAAATTCGCCTTTCACGTGTGATTTTAAGATCTTAAAATTGATAGCTTTCTAAGCTGAATTTTTCCAAGCGCCTTTAGAGATTCAACTGCAGACTCGCCATTCTTATAATTTTATCTTCCGCAACTTGCATTTGATTGAAGAAAAATATGCAACAACATAAAGGCGGAGAGGTAGCTGTTAAGCGTGGTTTGTGGTGCGCCTCGATGGGGGGGTATGGTTATTCTCGAGTTGCGAATAGCAATGATTGGCTCGGTTACCCGGCGCTGCCTTATTTCCATCTTATTACGGGGCGAAGCGATATTAAAACTGGCGCAGCGCTGCCCCTGTTTCCACCGTCGCCACCGCCCGCCGCCCCTGTCTTTGCGTTCGTGAATTAGGTTAATGGTGTGCCAGGTGATTTCCTTCTAAGCTGTATTTCGAGCTGAATGCCGCGTGCTGCCGTCTCGACACGTCAATGCCGCTGAAACACCAAAAAATATGCTTTACTCAATATCACACCGAAATATACCAGCCGAAATTGCGGACCGGCGAAATCAGTTTAATCAATTTTTCGCTCCGTTACGAGCGCAATTCGCAGAGAGCCACATCCTTAAAAATTCCAAACTTCCAATATAATGTACTTGATTAAATTTGTCTCGACAAAAATTTTGCTATTGGAAGGGATAACATCCAACCATTATTGTGCTAACAAGCTAAGAAGATCAAACAAAAAAAAACAATCAATCAATCTTTTAAAATAGGTCAATCGTGATCGGAAATACTAATTTGCAACAAATACTATAGTGTTTTTGAAATGAATCTCGATACATATCTATTTAACTATTATTATTACATGCCGCCCTATAAGTCGACAGGCAAGTTGCCAAATTCCCTACTCGCAGTCTTGACAGTACCAACTTGTCTAACATTATTGAAGAGTTCCGAACCGGATCGAACACGGAGAGCCCAAACCCTTGACTACAGATTTTACTGCCCGTTTCTATGCCCCAACATACATTTATTATTAATGAGGCGACAAGTGAATTTGAAAGTTCAACTACAGTGGTTTCAAGTAGTCCCATCGTTACTAAACTAGAAGTTTATTTAACAACTTATCTTTTAACAAATATAACTGCTTTCTAACGCAAAGTAAAATCACATTTACAATCAAATAGAGTCGGACATACATCTTACATTTAAATATTCATCAGGCAAAATTTTAATATTTATCTTAGTAGAAATTATGTTTTGTCTGTGTGGTGGTAGTTTTTATCCGAGTATCCCTCGAGCCGGTTTGATTTATGATGCAAAAGTCGGGCTGCGGCCGCACCGCCTGCAGGCACCGCCGACCACTTGCCTCTTACCCTCGCTGCCAAACACAACAAAAACACAGGCTCGTGTATGTGTGCTGTGTACTGTACAGGGCCACTTCCTAACTACAAGCGACACCGTGCGGCTCGTGAAACAAAAAGGCTAGACTACTCCCTAGCTGCGGACCAACACCTTGTTAGTCAGAAGTTAACCCCCTCGGCTGTTCCTCCCCACCGCACTACCTACCTACTACGTCTATTCCAGATATTTCCCCTCTCTTTGCGAGTCTGTAAATATCGTTTCGAGGAATGTTTAGAAGCTTGTATGTGTACCATAAATAAAACGTATGTTCACATTTAACATAAAATAAAAATATGAACTACGTGCGCATTCCCTTTGTTGTTATTTTCACGTCACTCAGTTCTTTCAAGAAAATGTTTATGCAGCTACATTGCAGCTACAGTCACCGCTCCGGCCTCTCCGGGAAGCGAGTTCTAGAGCTTACAGTCTCAACTGTGAAAGGTTATAAAACTTTGTCTTCATTCAAGAATATTCCCGGTAAACTTTGGAGCGACATTGGCCATTTCTCTCACTTCCTCCGGGGATTTGTCAGTATTCGAGTGGGTATCTTGCGGCAGAATTAGGTATCGGCAGGCGCGGTGCTAAGCACGTCGCCGCTCGTCACTCGGGCGCGGCTCGTGCGATAGCGGCTCCTCGCCCAATCTCGTTATAATATCAAAGTACTCCGTGCGTTATGATCCTTCCCTCGCGTGCAGACTTGAGAAACCTCCACTGCCTCAATCGATACTTTCGAACTGCTAACACAAACGACTTTATCCACGGGTAACTGAAAGTTCTTTTTCCCAAAGGCCTACCCGATCGCGGCGGACTGCTGAAAAAATTATCTAACAAAACTATCGAACCCTAAGCACGGAATGTAAAATGGGCAACGAAACGAAACATTATTAGGTTCACTTTGAACCCTTCTTTGGAGCTTTTAAAAGAGTCCGTCTATGTAATATCTGTTGGTATGTTATATCGAAACGATAGATTCGCCGGGGAAAACTCAAATATAAAATGCATATGCATAACCTACGCCTCGATAGTTCAGCCTACTCCTGGTCCAATATTGGGTATGAGCATTACAGCTTCATCAGTGAAACCTCATTCCAATAGTAAATGTTGATATCGACTTCGATAATTTGATTAAATGTAGGTATCAATTCCCAGTATTACAAAAGACTGAATAAATATCTACGGTAAAAACAGAATGCGAAGTTGTAGTCGGAAAACGTATCCAAATTTAGTTTGGCATTACAATAAAGCTACGAATTAGTTGCATTAAAGTTTGCTTCCAAACATAATAATATGTCAACTGTTTGCCATAATGATTTGATCTATAATAAAATTAAAATACATAATGCAAGCACTTCGTTATGCGTGCAACATTACGGTAAATTTTATTATTTCCTTCTATTTCTACTTTTGCAGCCATTGTCAAGGTTATTTACCTACCAGTCGTAGCAGCCGCATCGTTTTATTTTGCGGTTTGTGGTAATTACAGACTGTACAAGAATTTTGTTTCGCGCTTTTACTTATGCAAATGAAGTTTTCGCAAATTCGCCCCCTTTATATCTACACTACAGTCACGTCTTTACCCTATTTTATAATGGCGCATAAAAAATAAATTGTGCAGAATAAATGTATTCTAACCCTACTTTTTGCGCTGAACGACTATTACAGTAACGACAGAGACCGTAATATAGAGCAACGCGACGGCTTGATAAATCGTCTTCAATCATATGAAGAAACAGTCGATCCATCTTCAGACGATCCCGCGATATGAAAGCGAAGCAGATGTCAACTACAGCTGGTTGAAGGGGACCAAATGATTTCAATGACAATTTGACCCGAAGTCAACCAGCTAAAGCGAACAACGCCTACCACTTTCAGACGTCTTGAGCTATCTTCTGCGCCGCATCTTCAGTATTCTTCATGAGACCTCTTCATTGGTCTTCCGGGCTTGTTTCTTCAGAGTAAAATCTAGATACTATCGCAAATGTATAGACAAATAGAGGCCTATTAAAGACTTCGTGAACATTACACCTGAAAATTCCATCGATACCCTTCAATAATCGAGCGTCGCGTCGGCATTCTTGTTATTTTGGTAGTTGTTAAGTTTATTTAGTATGCGTATTTATGTACGCGAACAGATGTCTCCAGGAATAGCCCGCGCTTGTGCGAGGGCGGACGCGGCGGATGGCGGCCGGCGGACGGCGGTCGGCGGGCAGGCGGCGGGCAAGCGGCGGGCGGCGGGCGGCGGTGGCGCGGCCACCACCACATATAGGGCTCGGACAGCGCTCTCTGCAATCAGACGCAGTGTTAGCTTACCCGCCGAGAGCTGGCCGAGCGGCGCCAGGCGCGCCGCCGACATTGACGCGCCGCATGTAACCGTACACGCCGGCTCGCTATTTTCGGCCCGTCCACTGCACTAAATCGGGCAGGGTTAACGCGGCCTCCTCCGCGCCCGTCACCTCCTCGCGCCGAATGCTTCCTTCTTCATTTCCTCGTGACGACACTCAATATCAATTCGCTCTCGTTGGTTCGCTGACGAAATTAAATCGTCCACATTCACTACTCCTAGACCCAGTCTAATTATATTGAGATGCATCGTTGCGTACACCGAAGCGCGAAGATAATGAAAGCTGCAAGTGAACCGCGACGTCATTGACCTGACGTACGCACCCGGCGAAAGGTTCGTTGACACCTGATGTGACCTTGCATCCTGTTTTTGACCTATAAATAAATTGATAAATGTTTTTGAAAAGTTATTTTTGTCAACTACTTTATCGGTGAACCGCCGCAAAATATCAAAAAGAGGCTCA